>CM048826.1:9746275-10096275 GCA_026586065.1 Dioscorea zingiberensis | reverse complement strand
CTTGAGGCCTATTGCCCTATAAATCCAGAATTAAGAGATTTTAGCCAACAAACAAATATTATGCATTGGGAAGACACTCAAAAGTTTTTAAAACAATTAGAAGATAAAGAAAATGAAAAGAGATCCATATAAATACAAGAACTAAATTGACAAATTCTAACTTGCAATAATATGGACCTTTATAGATTCTAGATAGGTATAGCCACTTACAAAGATCTATCATCTTTTTATCAATAAATGAACTCTAGAAATAGATGCTAAATGCCTCAAAAGAATCCCATACTCCAATAATTTTCATCCTTCCAGCCAGGCACATCTTTCAAGAATTTAGAACTTTAAATTTAGTCCAAGCACTTATCTCTTAAAACAGATTCTTTCACCCTTCTATAAATCTATGAAGACACTTCCCCTTTATTTCAAAAAAATCCATTACACATCTCTAGAAATGGCCCCTTCTATCACAACACCTCCACCATCTCCTATCGAAGACCTCACACATGATTATAATCAAATCACTCAACTCACATGTCCCCAACGTCTAGTTCTCTCTTACCTTGGACATGTTACTCCTGCTATTACTGACCTTTTGGTCAAGGAATTTATTGAGTTAAATGATGAGATCAAAAGCATCACCGAAGTCCTCCAAGGCCAAAAACACATGATCACCACACTTCTAAAGAATTATCGTTCTTTTGCACACGTAGAAGTCCTCCGATTACCTGACGAACTCAGAAAAGCCCAGCTTGAAATGGATGATCTTTGCGTGAAACTTGCCAACAATGAACAGGGCAAGATAACTCTTAAAAATAAAAATGATATTAATCATTTAATTAGTAAGTTAGATCAGTTGGAAATAATAGGTGAAAACCCATTAAAATATTGGGGAAATAATAAAATTTACTGTGAATTAGATATCTTAAATCCAGAATATGTTATTAAAACATCTAAAATAGAACATTCTAATATTGATGGAGAAGATTTTAAGGTACACATTGATGATTTGTTAAAATTAAAATTAATAAGAAAATAAGTCTATCCGCACAGATCAACTGCTTTTATTGTACGGAATCATGCAAAAATAGTTAGAGGAAAATCTAGAATGGTGATAAATTATAAATGACTAAATGATAATACAAAGGAAGATAGTTATGATATTCCAGATAAAGGAAAATTAATAAATAATATATAAAATAATTTTTTTTTAGTAAATTTGATGGTAAATAAGGATTTTGGCAAGTAAAAATGCATGCAGATGGTATAGAATGGACGACATTGACATGCCTAGAAGGACATTTTGAATGGTTAGTCATGCCATTTGTATTAAAAAATAACCCAGTAGTTTTTCAAAGAAAAATGGATGATATTTTCCAAAAATATTCCACACTCGTTTTAGTATATATAGACGATATTTTAGTATTTAGTAGATTCATTGACGAATATATTGGACACTTACAACTAATTTTTACAGAATCGATGAAACATTGAATTATAATCTGTAAAAACATACATAAAATTCTTAGGTTTGAAAATAGGAAATTGTATAGTAAAACTTCAAGATCACTTCGTCAAATCAGATCCAAATTATTTAGGACTAATTACCCATGATCACTTAGAAAATATATATACACAATACTTTATATATATATATATCGCCCCTTTTGCCAAGACAAAAGGGGGTTTGGGGTTATCTAATTCATTTGAAATGATCCTCTTTTATGTTTTAATTAGGACCCTGTGATGATTTAGTTCTCAAACATGTTTGTTTTGGTTACTTCTTCAAACTGACAATATGAATCAATGGTGTTTTCTAATTATCTTTCATGCAGTACATTCTTCTACATTCTTTAATATGTGATTATGAGGATTTGTGATGTTTCTTTAATCTTAGTATATGGATTAAGGAGATTTTATTTTGTGATTTTGAGAAATAGACATAGTGTTTTTCATTAATCAAGTATTATGAATTGATTTTATTATTTTCTTAACTCTTTGTATTTTGTGATAATGTGAACATTAGATACATGATTAGCATCAAATCATGCTTTAAGGTTTTCATTTAGCATTAATCAAGTATCTAATGTGAACATTAGATACTTGATTAGTCATCAAATTGTTGTATAAAAAAAATGCACACAATATGCTTATAAAATCAAAAATAGACAAATGAAATAAGTCCAAAAAACCTAGAAATCTATCCATTTTCCTGTCAGATCTAAGATTTTTTTCCATCCACTATCCAAAAATTGTTCAATCAAAACATTCAATTTCAAAATTGTTGTTCATGAGCTTGTTGACCCACGACCAAGGAGGGTTAGAAACTTACCTTTAGAAGACTTTGTAGCTAAACTTAATAGCTTCTGTCAAGGTATAGGCTGTGCTCAAAGACGATCGTAGGTTCGCGCCACTCAGGAATGTGGAAAATAGGGGAGGAGAGATGGCAAAGGTTTGTGCAGCTCAGGAAGATGGATAACTTTTGAGGCGGGATGGCGAGGATGCACGCAGATCAGGAAATTCACCGGAGGCGGAAGTCGGGTTAGTGAGGAGAGGAGTGGAGGCTGGTTGAGGAGGGTTCACGCAATTCACCATAGTAGAGAAAAGGGGACGGACCAACCTAGGGCTACAGTAAAAGAAAGAAATTAATTCCAATCTATCACCTTGATGTATTCATCCACCATTGAGGGTTGTTTGTGTCCATTCACTCAGCTGTGTTTTAGTTTTTAAAATGAGGAATCAGTGGCTAAAGAGTAGTTATTTTTTAACACCAAAAAATAAGTTCTTCTGGCCAGTTTTTGGCAACTGGGAATAAATAGGTTTGGGGATATCCCCCAAACAAACAAGCGTGATGCGCTTGTTTGTTTGGGTGATATCCCCAAACCCATTTATTCCCAGTTGCCTAACACTGGATCTAGAACAACTTATTTTTTGGTGTTAAAAATAACCACTCTTTAGCCACTGATTCCTCATTTTAAAAAATAAAACATAGCTGAGTGAATGGACACAAATAACCCTCAATGGTGGATGAATACATCAAGGTGGTAGATGGGAATTAATTTCTTTCTTTTACTGTAGCCCTAGGTTGGTTCGTCCCCTTTTCTTTATTATGGTGAACTTCTTGAGCCCTCCTTAACAAACCCGACTTCCGCCTCCGGTGAATTTCCTGATCTGCGTGCATCGTCGCCATCCCGCTTCAAAAGTTCTCCAACTTCCTGAGCTGCACGAACCTTTGCCATCTCTCCTCCCCTATTCTCCACATTCCCGAGTGGCGCGAACCTATGATCGTCTTCGAGTATAGCCTATACCTTGACAGGAGTGATGAAGTCGAGCTACAAAGTCTTCTAAAGGTAAGTTTCTAACCCTCCTTGGTCATGGATCAATAAGCTCACGAACAACAATTTTGAAATTGAATGTTTTGATTGAACCATTTTTGGATAGAGGATGGAAAAAACTCCTAGATCTAGCACGAAAATGGATAGATTTCTTGGTTTTTAGGACTTATTTCATTTGTCTATTTTTGATTTTATAAGCATATTGTGTGCATTGTTTTTTTTATACGCATTGTGTGCATTTCATTGGAGATTTTTTTTTTGTTTTAATTTCTGGGCTCTTGGTTTTTTTTTTTGTTGTCTCTTTTCGATTATATAAGCATTGTGCGCATTTTTTTATAAGCATTGTGTGCATTTCATTGTCTCTTTTTGATTTTATAAGATGTCACGCCCCGACCCGAATTCCGGGACCCCGAGCATGTGAGCAGACCGGCCGTAACCAAGTAAGACGCATCTCACTCGTACAAGGCCTCAGTAAGTAACAACAAATAACATATAATCAAGATAAATAACTTAATTAAGAAGGTCACAGCGGAAACAAAATCAAATAAGTGGGTCCAGATGCCCTACATAAGCCAGGCCCTATAAGGGACCTACAAATAAAAAAAAGTCTCACACTCAAATAAAAAAAGGTAAATGAGATCCTCGGACCTCTACTATCAACCCGACCCTCGATCGGCTCCTGTACGCTAGACTCCTACTCCTCAGAATCTGAAAAAAAGAAGAAAACAAGTGCGTGAGCTTTCGGATGGAAAGCCCAGTAAGTACCCCTGCAAGGGTTCAAGAAAATCATAAAGTCAAGTAAGAATGATAATCAAGTCAAAACTGAGGGCTACGCTCCTCAAATAATCCCTAGGAGTCTACAAACAAAACAAGCAATGTACAACCCCTAGCTATAGAAGCCTACGAGCTCCAATAAGATTTCCAAAGGAAGCTCAGCAAACATCTCTCCTGGCCTGCATCATCAGCAAACTTGCTGCAAACTCGACCCTCCTGTCGTATGGTTTTCAGATCGTATGTTGGTAGCGTCACCTCTCGTACGTGTCGACACGGCCAGCGAATCACCCCCACTGACGGGCAGGACAACAAGAGTATCGTCCCTCTGGTATGGCAAGCTGAAATGCCAGGGTGTCCCATCCTTGATCATTTCTAAACGGAGCCCCAACGCTCCATTGAATCCGGGCAGAAGATCAAACAACAGACAGGGATACCAATATCCCAAAAATATCCAAACATGCTCAAAAGAATTCCAAACGAATAAAGAAAGCAAGTATGGTCTCAGGAATATGACATAGGCAAAGTCAAAGAGTACTCCGAAGAGTGGGTACGAGGCAGTGTACTTACCTCAACAGTGTCACCTGGAATTTCTCCGCAAAAATCCCACATGTCACGATTCTTTCTGAAAACCTGATAATAAATCCTATGTCAGTGTCGATGACATTTAAATTATTCAGTTGGACATGCAAGATGCTCTAAACGGGCCTACTAGTCCCGTAAAGAAGTCTCGGGTTTTATTCTCTCCACTTTCCTTATAAAACCTCTTATTTCCTTTTATAGCTTCAATTAGCCAAACCTAGTTTATTTGATCACATGTGAAAGCATGGCCATGTTGGTTAGGGCCCAATATTAGGTGGTAGGAGAGATCTTGAGTTCTATTCTCTTCTCCACCATTTTTATTTTATTTTATTTTTTTATTCTCTTTGGTTACTTGATTTGATCTAGTCAACTAGAATAGGTTTGGACCCAACCGAATTCAATTGATCTGATTCAATAACTTGGTTCAGCCCATTTGATCAAATCTAAGCACAGCCCAATTCGAGCTGACTGAACCCAACTAATTATTAATCAAACTTGATCAAACTAGCTTGACTCAAATCTAAACCAATTCCTCTTTTAAATTGATTTTAAAAAACAAGGCCCATCCACTAATACTTGGTTAGACCAAAGTTGATTAAACTGGAACAATTAAAGTTAATTATCAATTAACTATCTAACTGTTTTTTTTTTAAACTAACCTAATTATTCTAATTAACCTATCTCCTTCCTCCGGACAGTGACCCCGCTGGTGTCTGGTGGCACTCCAGCTCCTTGGTGATCGCCGGCGGCTCAGTAGTGGCCGTCCCGTCCTCCTCCGTCAATGGTCTTCGTCGTCGGAGAGTTCTGCACACCGTGAGCATCTCTAGGAGCTGCGGGTTATCCTTCCTCCACCTTAGCCGGAGTACGTGTATTCACTATTTAGCTTTCCTTTTTCGACTTCCAATCCCGGGACCGAGAATAGACGAAGGCCTGAGCATCTCTCCAGCACCTATTCAATATGCATGCATGGCCAGAACTCTAAAAATACAGAGAGGAGAGAAGAACTCTGCGTGACCTCGTCGATGACGCTGGGCTCGGTTTTCTACTCCCGGTGCTCGCCTCACTGTCCCTGGTCCTTCTTCCTCTAACCTCCATAGGGCACAACTCTCCACTCTCACCCTAAAGTTCCCTTAGTGGAAAAGCTCGTCGGTGACTGGTGTGTTCCCTGGGATTCTCCTTGTTGGTTTATATAGGAGTCCCAAGGATTCAAACATGGAGATCGCGATCCTTGATTGAAGATCAGATCGCGATGAAATTTTAACTTGTTTCCATTTCAAATGTTACCATACTTGGCGGAAAGAAGGTCGCCCACGTGGTTATAACGCCCCGACCCGGATCTAGGGACATCGGGTACGTCAACAGATCGGCCGTATCCGAGTGGAGACGAGCCCCACTCGAATGCAAGGCCTAAACCTGATAAGCAAATAACAGCAATAACCAAAAGCTCATCAATAACAAAGAACAATATCCTCAAAATATCTCAACGGAAAGTAAAAGGAAATCACATAAGGGTCCACTTGCCCTCTACAAAATCCAGACCCTACAAGGGTCCTAATAAGCAAATAACAGTGTCCTCACACAAAAGAACAATTCTAGAGAGATCCTCCGACCTCAGCAAATATCCCGCCCCGACTCTCGCACGTCTCCTGAGCTCAAGTCACCTACTCCTCAGGACCTGAAACAAAAGAAGGGAAAAAGTGATGAGCTTTCGAATGGAAAGCCCAGTAAGTACTCTGCAAGGATCTCAAAGCCACAAGATAAAACAAGATGTCAACAATCGAAGAATCATCAAACAAAGGGGCTACACCCCACACAAACAAATCCTAGGAGTCTACCACAAACATCTGCAACGGTATGACTCCTGTCCAGCAATAGCCCTCAGGGCTCTGGAAGAGATTTCCAAAGAAACAACTCAGCAAAGATCCCCCGGACAGCAACACAGCCTCGGGCTGCAAGCGACCAACCTGTCGCCCCTCGGTAGCGCCACATCTCCACGTGTCGACCAGGCCAGAGTATCAATCCCACTGACAGGCAGGACAACAAGAATATCGTCCCTCTAGCATAGCAAGCAGAAACGCCAGGGTGTCCCATCCCTGAACGCTCCCCAAACCGGAGCACCCACGCTCTACTGAACCGGGCAGAAGAAGAAACTCAGTTGTTATACACCTACCCGGCTAGCACACAAGTACTACGTATCTCCATGGCCTCATGCTAGACAATAGGAGGCTATGCTCAGCGAGCCCGCTCACTCCACTGACGCATACCTACCTAGCTTCACACAAGCACCACGAGTGCCTACAGAAGTGTCGGCCCACGGGTGGGCAAGCCCAATATAGTATTCCAAACAAAAAGGTAGTGACAATACTACCACAAGCACATCAATCATACACATACGAGGAAAAAGAGCAAAACAAACATGTATGTGCATGTATCCAAGAAAACAAATACCATAGAGAAGATATGCTAACTAATAGCATTCATCAAAACAAGAAACCCAAGCAATGGGTAGGAGCGAGGCAAGAGTAACTTACATCCAATCGCAAACCAACCGAACGCTCGGTATCTATCCCGACGAAGCTCCACGCTCCTCGCCGACAACTGGTAAACACAGGTCCGCACTCAACACACGCACAAGTGTTTACAAATAATATCACTTATAATGCATATGTAACTAAATGGGCCTGGCCCACTAACCAACCCAATTTCCTTTAATTATCTTAACTAATTAAATAGACATAATCAAAACCCAACTTACTCAACTTAATTTGCTAAGTAGCTAACCCAACTAACTTATATCAAACCACTTGTCTTGACCAGACTCAACAACCTTTATCCTCAAAACAAACTTAATCTCTTTAATCATTGACCACGTTATACTCAATCTCCTCCAATTATTTACAAAATTTCAGAGATTTCACCAATGAATATCAACAATATTCCCCAAACCTAATTCCATAATTCCATAGAAAATATATATATGTGGCCATCAGAGGATTCGTAGAATTCATGCCAATGCACACAAACACATGAAATAATAAATCTCTAACCTCTCTAAACCTCTGCACCCACTAATCAGAGAAGAACATTACACTTATATGCATGTATCTCATTTACAAACTACTTAGATAAACCAACAATCATATATATATCTATTCAATAAACATCAACTGAATAATCAAATACACCATCAAAACTTCAATTGAGAGACCTAGAAAATCCAAACTTCAATATACTGCCAACCCTCAACATGAATCAGAAGCCTCAAAATGCAACAATAAACACCATTAATATGCATGAATTCATTCATCCCAACAGTTCAACTAAAACCCCAAAGAAAAACTCATACAAAACAGATGAACTGATTTTCCAATTAAACCATGCATGAATGTTATTTCATCTATCAACCTTCTCTGAAAACCTGGGCATCATACTTCTATAACATTACTTCAGCCATCTACCCATGCATATTCAGCAGAGAGCCCAAACAATCATAATCCAACCACTTTTGTATAAAAGCCTCAAATAAAATACAAAAAGAAATCTCACAACAATACTTATTCCAATCTAGTTCTATATGCTTGCACGTATGCAGATGTTCCCTAGACCACACACTAATATGAGAAGGTTGGAGGCTCAGCTGAGTTGAACAACAATTCCTCGGAGAAGAGTCAAGAGATCCTAGTCTCCTGCCTCCACGAAGACCTCGTGCAACCCTCCACTCGGCTTTCTCTGCTCTGGTCCCCCTCTCCCGATCTTTAACGAAGAACAGAGAACCTCACCGCCGTCCAGTGGTTTCATTTAGGGTTCGGAGATGCCCCCCTTCTTTTATTGAATCCATAAGGAAACACTTAGGATAAGATACAATGATATAAAACAAGTTTATCTTTTAATTTAAATCTTCTTTCATTTGGTGCAGATACGTCCATGAGTGCCCACGCGTCGGGCTCCAAGGTTGCTGGCGTCATTGGATCTCTAGGCTTATATCATTCTCTAATCTTGGTCGTCTAAATTCAAATCACGCATTTACCAGCTCCAAACTCATTAATGGCCTCCTTGCATTTATATTAGTATTTATTTATTTCAAAAACAATCTCACCAGCATCCTTGTCTGTCATCCTTTTTATATATATTATAATCATGACAATCATTCATTCCTCATTCATATATATTGTATCCATATCTATCACATCTTTCCAATCTTTCTTATTTTATTTATTTTTTTTAAATGATTTTAACTCCAACCATGCACAGGCCTTCCTTCATTATTATTTTTTTTTTGAATTTCAAAACAACTATTATAATTCACTAATCATGTATATCTGTATTATATATATATATATATATATATATATATATATATATATATATATATCCTATTTTATCTTTAACTATCAGATAAAATTTTGATTAAACTCTTAACATATATATAACTATATATATATATATATATATATATATATATATATATATATATATCCAATCATCCATCAAATCCCATGATCAATCCATTTCTTTTTTTTAATAAATATAAATATGGATATAAATATAAATATTTATATATATTCCTATCAAATCATCCCCTCTTAAATTTAATTTGCATCTCATCCGAATCTCTTTTGATATACTAGTTTATTTATTTATCAAATCATGTAATTCTTTGCGTCTAAGCCCTCATTGTTTTAACTTATGAGAGAGGGAAAAATTTACTACCAGTCCCGTTAAATATTCAAATCACACATTAGTCCTTGTTAGACCCAAAAATCTCAATTTAAGATTAAATCAACTTAAATCCCCACTTATCCAATCAGACCAAATTTAGGATATTTCCTTTCATTAAAACAATAAAACCTCCAATTTATTCACAAAACTTTGGGGTTTACAATCTCCCCCCCCCCCCCACCCCTTACAAAAATTTCGTCCCCGAAATTTACTTCTAAACCCCAATACCTAACAAGAATCTACTACGATTCTCGGGTGATGCCTGTGTCTCATTCATAGTAAGATGATGGACCCATCATCTCCCTCATAAGCTCAATAAGAGTAATGGGGGTACCTACCCACTCAAGTCTGGGCCCGCCGCTTACGGCCTTACAGCATCCGATTGGGCAGGCAGTTACTGCTCGACCTCCACATCCTACATTCTCACGCATCATGATAGCTCTTTCAGATAAACAACGTATCTGGTATTCGTACAAAGTCCTGGTCTACCTGACCCAACACTCAATCTAAATTATTTGACTATGTCGCTAGGGCTACTAGGGTGGCAATTATCTGCTTTTCTCTGATACCACTTTAATCTGTAACGCCTCGACCCGGATCCAGGGACCTCGGGCACGTCAACAGATCGGCCGTATCTAAGTGGAGATGAGCCACACTCGAATGCAAGGCCTAAAACTGATAAGCAGATAACAACAATAACCAAAAGCTCATCATCAATAACAAAGAACAATATCCTCAAAATATCTCAGCGGAAAGTAAAAGGAAATCACATAAGGGTCCACATGCCCTTTATAGAATCCAGACCCTACAAGGGTCCTAATAAGCAAATAACAGTGTCCTCACACAAAAGAACAATCCTAGAGAGATCCTCCGACCTCAGCAAATATCCCACCCGACTCTCGCATGTCTCCTGAGCTCGAGTCACCTACTCCTCAGGACCTGAAATGAGAGAAGGGAAAAAATGATGAGCTTTCGTAAGGAAAGACCAGTAAGTACCCTGCAAGGATCTCAAAGCCACAAGATGAAACAAGATGTCAGCAATCGAAGAATCATCAAACAAAGGGGCTACACCCCACACAAACAAATCCTAGGAGTCTACCACAAACATATGTAACGATATGACTCCTGTCTAGCAATAGCCCTCAGGGCTTTGGAAGAGATTTCCAAAGAAACAACTCAGCAAAGATCCCACGGACAGCAACACAGCCTCGGGCTGCAAGCGACCAACCTGTCGCCCCTCGGTCGCGCCACCTCTCCACATGTCGACACGGCCAGCATATCAATCCCGCTGACAGGCAGGACAACCAGAGTATCGTCCCTCTGGCATGGTAAGCCGAATCGCTAGGGTGTCTCGTCCCTGAACGCTCCCCAAATCGGAGCACTCACACTCGACTGAACCGGGCGGAAGAAGAAACTCAGTTGACACACACCTACCAGGCCAGCACACAAGTACTGTGTATCTCCATGGTCTCATACAAGACAACTGGAGGCTATGCTTAGCAAGCCCGCTTACTCCACTGACGCATACCTACCTAGCTGCACATAAGCACCAGGAGTGCCTACAATCAAGTGTCGGCCCACGGGTGGGCAAGCCCAATAGAGTATTCCAAACAAACAGGTAGTGACAACACTACCACAAGCACATCAATCATACACATACGAGGAAAGAGAGCAAAACAAACATGTATGTGCATGTATGCAAGAAAATAGATACCACAGAGAAGATATGCTAACTAATGGAATTCATCAAAACAAGAAACCCAAGCAATGGGTAGGAGCGAGGCAAGAGTAACTTACATCCAATCGCAAACCAACCGAACGCTCGGTATCTATCCCGACGAAGCTCCACGCTCCTCGCCGACAACTGGTAAACACAGGTCCGCACTCAACACACGCACAAGTGTTTACAAATAATTTTCACTTATAATGCATATGTAACTAAATGGGCCTGGCCCACTAACCAACACAGTTTCCTTTAATTATCTTAACTAATTAAATAGACATAATCAAAACCCAACTTACTCAACTTAATTGGCCAAGTAGCTAACCCAACTAACTTATATCAAACCACTAGTCTTGACCAGACTCAACAACCTTTATCCTCAAAACAAACTCAATCTCTTTAATCATTGATCACGTTATACTCAATCTCCTCCAATTATTTACAAAATTTCAGAGATTTCACCAATGAATATCAACAATATTCCACAAACCTAATTCCATAATTCCACACAAAATATATATACATGGCAATCAGAGGATTCGTAGAATCCATGCCAACACACACAAACACATGAAATAATAAATCTCCAACCTCTCTAAACCTCTACACCTACTGATCAGATAAGAACATTACACTTATATGCATGTATCTCATTTACAAACTATTTAGATAAACGAACAATCATATATACATCTATTCAATAAACATCAACTCAATAATCAAATACACCCGCACAACTTCAATTGACACACCCAATAAACCCAAATTTCAATATACTGTCAACCCTCAACTTAATCAGAAGCCTCCAAATGCAACAATCAACACCATGACTATGCATGAATTCATTCATCCTAATAGTTCAACTAAAACCCCAAAGAAAATTTCATACAAAATAGATGAACTGATTTTCCAATTAAACCATGCATGAATGTTATTTCATCTATCAACCTTCTCTGAAAACATGGGCATCATACTTCTATAACATTACTTCAGCCATCTACCCATGCATATTCAGGAGAGAGCCCAAACAATCATAATCCAACCACTTTTGTATAAAAGCCTCAAATAAAACACAAAAAGAAATCTCACAACAATACTTATTCCAATCTAGTTCTATATGCTTGCAGGTATGCAAATGTTCCCAAGACCACACACTAATATGAGAAGGTTGGAGGCTCACCTGAGCGGAACAAAAATTCCTCGGAGAAGAGTCAAGAGATCCTAGTCTCCAGCGTCTACGAAGACCTCGTGCAGCTCTCCACTCGGCTTCCTCTGCTCTGGTCCCCCTCTCCCGATCTCCCACGAAGAACAGAGAACCTCACCGCCGTCCAGTGGTTTCATTTAGGGTTCGAAGATGCCCCCTCCTTTTATTGAGTCCATGAGGAAACACTTAGGATAAGATACAATGATATAAAACAAGTTTATCTTTTAATTTAAATCTTCTTTCATTTCGTGCAGATACGTCCATATGTGCCCACACGTCGGGCTCCAAGGTTGCTGGCGCCGTTGGATCTCTAGGCTTATATCATTCTCTAATCTTGGTCCTCCAAATTCAAAAGAGAAGAACCACTTCACGCGTTTACCAGCTCCAAACTCATTAATGGCTGCCTTGTATTTATATTAGTATTTATTTATTTCAAAAACAATCTCACCAGCATCCTCGTGTGTCATCCTTTTTATGGGCCTCCCCTCCTAACCTTGTATGGAGCCGCTCCTGCGATAATCCCGGGCGTTGCTCACACACTGGTGAACTCTCTGGCTCTCCCGCATCTGATGTTGAACCAGAACCTCCACCACAGCCTTTATCCTCAAAAGACGCTGGTTGGCGACATCGACAGCCATCCTCAACTCAGCCAAGGCACTACCAAGGTCCTCAGCTTGTGGCGGTGGATTGTTCTCACGGACAGACTCCACCTCCTCAGAAGGCGACTGCCTCTCGAAATACCTACGTCCGCGATACACGACTCTGAACATCTGCAATAAAGCAGAAATGTCAGTCCATTAATTCACAAATAAACTACCCATCCCAACACTCAGTTTATCTATTTAACTAAGTCACTATGGAAACTAGGGTGTACGTTATCAATCTGGCTTTGATACCACCTTAATCTATCACGCCGCGACCCGGATTTGGGGGCCCCGAGCATGTGAGCAGACCCACCGTAACCAAGTAAGACACATCTTACTTGGCTACAAGGCCTCAGTAAGTAACAGCAGATATTATATAATCAAGATAAATAACTTAATTAAGAAGGTTATAGCGGAAACAAAATCAAATAAGTGGATCCAGATGTCCTACATAAGCCAGGCCCTATAAGGGACCTACAAATAAAAATAAAGTCTCACACTCAAATAAATAAAGGTAAATGAGATCCTCGGACCTTTGCTATCAACCCGACCCTCGGTCGGCTCTTGTACGCTAGACTCCGACTCCTCGGGATCTGAAAATAGGAAGAAAACAAGTGCGTTAGCTATCGGATGGAAAGCCAAGTAAGTACCCCTGCGGGGGTTCAAGAAAATCATAAAGTCAAGTAAGAATGATAATCAAGTCAAAACTTGGGGCTACGCCCCTCAAATAATCCCTAGGAGTCTACCACAAAAACAAGCAATGTACGACCCCTAGCTATAGATGCCTACAAGCTCCAATAAGATTTCCAAAGGAAGTTCAGCAAACATCTCCCCAGACCAGCATCATCATCAAACTTGCTGCAAACTCGACCCTCCTATCGTACGGTTTTCAGATCGTATGTTGGTAGCGTCACCTCTCGTACGTGTCGACACGGCCAGCCAATCACCCCCACTGACGGGCAGGACAACAAGAGTATCGTCCCTCTGGTATGGCAAGCTGAAATGCTAGGGTGTCCCGTCCTTGATTATTTCTAAACGGAGCCCCAACGCTCCATTGAATCCGGGCAGAAGATCAAACAACAGACAGGGATACCAATATCCCGAAAATATCCAAACATGCTCAAAAGAATTCCAAACGAATAAAGAAAGCAAGTATGGTCTCAGGAATATGATATAGGCAAAGTCAAAGAGTACTCCGAAGAGTGGGTACGAGGCAGTGTACTTACCTCAATAGTGTCACCAGGGATTTCTCCGCAAAAATCCCACATGTCACCATTCTTTCTAAAAACCTGATAATAAATCCTATGTCAGTGTCGATGACATTTAAATTATTCGGTTGGACATGCAAGATGTTCTAAACGGGCCCACTAGTCCCTTAAAGAAGTCTCGGGTTTTATTCTCTTCACCTTCCTTATAATATCTCTTATTTCGTTTTATAGCTTTAATTAGCCAAACTTGGTTTATTTGATCACATGTGAAAGCATGGCCATGTTGGTTAGGGCCCAATATTAGGTGGTAGGAGAGATCTTGAGTTCTATTCTCTTCTCCATTATTTTTATTTATTTATTTATTTATTCTCTTTGGTTATTTTATTTGATCTAGTCAACTAGAATAGGTTCGGACCCAACCAAATTCAATTGATCTGATTCAAAAACTTGGTTAAGCCCATTTGATCAAATCTAAGCCAAGCCCAATTCGAGCTGACTGAACACAACCAATTACTAATCAAACTTGATCAAACTAGCTTTACTCAAATCCAAACCTAATCCTCTTTTAAATTTAGTTAAAAAAACCAGGCCCATCCACTAATACTTGGTTAGACCAAAGTTGATTAAACTGAAACAATTAAAGTTAATAATCAATTAACTATCTAACTGTTTTTTTTTTAAAACTAACCTAATTATTCTAATTAACCTATCTCCTTCCTCCGGACAATGACCCCGCCGGTGACTGGTGGCACTCCAGCTCCTTGGGGATCACCGGCGGCTCAGTGGTGGCCGTCACGTCCTCCTCCGTCAATGGTCTTCGTTGTCGGAGAGTTCTGCACACCGTGAGCATCTCAAGGAGCTGCGGGTTATCTTTCCTCCACCCTGCCCGGAGCACGTCTATTCACTTATCAGCTTTCCTTTTCTGACGTCCAGTCCCGAGACCGAGAGTAGACGAAGGCCCGAGCATCTCTCCGGTACCTATTCTATATGCATGCATGGCCGGAGCTCTAAAAAAACAGAGAGGAGAGAGGAACTCACTGTGACCACGTCGCCAACACCGGGCTCTGTTTTCCACTCCCGGTGCTCGCCTCACTGTCCACGGTCCTTCTTCCTCTAACCTCCACATGGCACAACTCTCCTTTCTCACCCTCAGGTTCTCTCAGTGGAAAAGCTCGCCGATGATTGGTGTGTTACCTGGGCTTCTCCTTGCTAGTTTATATAGGAGTCCCAAGGATTCAAACAAGGAGATCGCGATCCTTGATTGAAGATCAGATCGCGATGAAATTTTAACTTGTTTCCATATTCAGATGTTACCATACTTGGCTGAAAGAAGGTCGCCCACGCGGTGGCGCGGGTTGGCAAAGATGGAGAAGAAGGTGGCGGTGCCTCGTGATGAGCCTGTGGTTGATGGACGACTGATCTGATCGGGTGGAGATGAACGGGGATCGCTTCTTCTCTCGGCCTTGCATCTGGCATTCCGTTTGATGGATGACCGAGATTGTCTGGTGACGAGCAGTTCATAACTCCCTTTGCGCCTCGAGCTTAAGCATCTTTCAGAGATGGACGTCTAAGATCATTCCATGATTTGATTTCTAGTTGAATACGATTTAATCAAAAGGCTTTAGATGTGTGGTCACGATATGTTCACCCCTTTGAATTGTTGAGAGGCTGAGATTAAACCTCATGCCTCGAACTTAAGCGAGATCTCAAGATCTTCTAATCTTGACCGTTGGTTAATTATAACTATCTTCTCTCACGAGAGCTTTTGTAGAAAAACCCCTGGTCTCTTTCCAGGTTACATCTAAGTCCTTCCCTTGTGAGAGAACGAAATTTATTTCCAGTCCCTAACATTCCCCGTTTTAATCATCCGACCCTTCTCTCGGAGATGAACAAAACTACTGGATAGTCCTTGCATTTTCTAAAATTACTATATGACCCTTGGCAGCCCCATTTATTTAAATTTGAATTTTAAATAAATTTCTCCTTCCTTTTTTAATTCAACCTAATTTGTTTCCCAACTCGGAAAATTCCCAAATTGGTTAAATCAATCATCATCCAATTTTCATGAATTTATTCCATCTTTAAGTATTCCACAATTCTTTGCTTAGAATTCATCCCATTTCAAATAAATTCTAAACTTAGAATTTACCATTAATCAATTACTAAATAATTAATGATTTAATTATTCATCCCTTTTTTAGTCATCTCCAAGAATTTCCCAAACTTAGGCATTACTAATATTTATTTATTTCCAAGTTTCTCAGTTTTGCTTTATTACCAAAGTACCCTTGATAATCAATACCTAGGAATTTCCATGTTTGGACTAGATCACTAAACTAAATATACTTGTGTTTATTTACTTGTTCCCTTCATGTTTTCCAAACATGCTAAATTACCAAAATGCCCTTGATTTTAATATCTAAGCCCAACTAGGGTTTAAATTTTTAAAACCCTCCTTTCAAATAATTTGGGGAAAATTTATTCATCATGAAGATATAAAAATCCATTTATTCTAGAAAAGTCTCGGATTTCACATAAGACATGTGTGCATTCTTTTTATAAGCATTGTGTGCATTTCACCATCTCTCTTATGTCTCTTGTTTTAATTTTTGTGCTTCTGCTTTTTTTTTTAAATCAGATTTGATTATTGTCTCTTTCTGATTTTATAAGCATTGTGTGCATTTGTTTTATAAGCATTGTGTGCATTTCAATGTCTCTTTTATGTCTGTTGTTATAAATTTTGGGCTTTTGGGTTTTTCTAGTCTGATTTCAACGTCTCTTTTTGATTTTATAAGCATTGTGTGCATTTTTTTAAAGCATTGTGCGCCTTTCATTCTCTTTTATGTCCGTTGATATAATTTTTGGGCTTCTGGGTTTTTATGGTTTGATTTCATATTGTCTCTTTTTGATTTTATAAGCATATTGTGCATTCCTTATAATAAGCATTGTGTGCATTTCAGAATTCTCTTTTATGTATGTTGTAATTTTCCTGCTTCTTAGGTTTCTTTGGCCTTATTTTATTGTCTCTTTTCTGATTTCATTGGAAACACAGGTTTTGAACTTGTTTGTTGGTTTTTTTGTTTTCTTTTTTTAAATTTCAAAGAAGAAATCTTCTCTTGTATGGTACCTGTATCTTGTGTTTCTATTTCTAGCTTGATTATTTTTTTTTATTATAGCTCAAACATACATTCATATCTTTTTGCCTTGCCCACGCATCCAACGGAACCAATGTCGATGGGGACAATGGAACAAAGAAGCCGGACAGTGATTGGAGGACAACCTCGAGAAACATTATCCCAGCTAGAAGTACGGAGGATTTCGCAAATGAATAACTGGTCTTCTGAGAATGATGAAGCACTCGTCGAAATATTGTTGGAGGAATGCTTAGGAAATAAGACTTGTTCGGGTTCCTTCAGCCCGTTGGTGTGGACCCGAGTATGTAATGCGCACGAGAAGAAGACCAATGAGGATGTCACAGTGGAGCAGTTGAAGAATAGGTGGAAAAACTTGAAGAAGTTATATAGACTATATTCGTCCATGGTAAACAAGAGTAGATGGTCGTGGGATTGTGACAATCATCGGCCAACTCCTGGCTGCCCGACCGTGTAGGAGGAGATAATTCAGTTGAGCGTCATTTGCATATTCTATTTGATAGTTGAATTTTAATATTCAAATTTTGATAATCATGCAGCTCAACAAGGATTACAAAGTTGCGCGAGATAAGCCTTTCCCCTTATTTTGGAGGATCCATGAACTTGCTTGTTCATCCACCCCAACTATGAAATATGACGATCACACGGGTGGGGCATGAACAAAGATGATCTTGTAGTGGATGTGGACGAGGACACCTATTCGTCTAACGGCTCCGTGAATGAGGCTGAAAAGGACACAGTCCTATCGCAGGCCGTGAGTAGAGAAGATTCCTGTGGAGATATTGTTTCAATCAGTTCTAAAAGAAAACAGGTGCGAAACCCAAGCTCCACTGTTTCAGAGAGGAGAAGTAGTACGAGCGTAGGGGAGATATTGCGGAGCAATGCAGGAACGAGGACGATGATTGCACATATTCAATTTGCATGGAAAAGTTGGTCGCCATGTAGGACCTCAGTGTTAAGGAGGCATGGGCTTGGGCCAAGGCATTGAAATCCCGTGAAAATAGCATTTTATTCATGAAAATGCGGCCTGTGGTTATATCGTATTGGTTAATACAATGCGTGAAGGAATTCTGTCCTCAGGTACCAGCCTTTCTAAATTTATTTTTATAATGTTTGATTTAGTACTTGAGTACTGCGTAACTTATGGTTCATATGCAAAATTAAATGCTGGCCGGGGAATTCGACAAAATCTTGTAAGAGGAAACATGTACATAATCCTCTCTTAATTCTTTATTCTCAATAACGGAATCTTTATGAAAATTTAAGTTATATGAATTTGAAATCTATATAGCATGGAGATGAAAGGGAGTTCCAAGTTCCCAATTCCATAGACCATCCTTGGGAGCTCATTCTCACCATCAACCACCATCCATCTAGTTCATCATCGACATCGAAAGGAGTATTGCTTCATTGGAGGAGGATAGGACGGAATCTTGCCAATCGTGGAGGCAACGGTGTATAACTACCTTATGCTTTCTTTTATTTTCATTATTGTATTGGATTTGTGTTGCCATTTGTTTGGGAACTAACTTCCTAGCCATCTAGGCATAATGCACCTTCGAATTGTATTTTAATTTTTGACATTAAATATTAATGACTGTTTGGTTGCTTATTAATCATTTTATCTATTGAGTATTATTCCATTCATTTGAGTAATCTACGCTACGATAGCCCGGATTATTCAATTTGACGCACCGGAGGAAGAAACGAACTCATCCCTGTGTGGGTGCATACCTCAAAAGAGGGGATTGTGAGTAACCTGAGAGATCGAGTACTAAGGAGAGCAACTCCTTCATATACATTATTCCCATAATCCTTCCAAGAAATAGATTCCCAAGAACATCATCGGTAAGGGCACTAGGTTAGTAATTCACCTTGAGAGAGGGAACAAAAGCCTTTGTCCAGTAGATTGCGACCATTAGTCTTGGCATTTATTGTCTATCTTTTAAGATCCCGAGGGGGAGTCATTGTCCGGATGCCCTCCTTTCATGATTGATTGCCCTTGTGATTTTAACACTCTCTTGCTCAAATTCAATTTCTCTTGATAGAATTAGCAATTATGTTTAATTAGTACTCAACCTACAATCCAGAGTAGACTAGATAACAGGTGAGTAGTTAGTACTAGTACTTGACATGGTCCTTGAGGATCGATATCCGACTTCTCAGAGTCTACTATATTACTTGTTCCGAGCCGTGCACTTGTGGTAGCATTGGCTCGCAATCAAGCTTTTGGCGCCACTGCCGAGGACTATTAGGATATTAGGAAACCTAGGAGCTTATTACTTTAGTCATTAGTATTAGGATTTTCCTTTTTTTTCTTTCTTCTTTTATTTTTTATTTGTATTCCTTAGCCTTACTAATTTCTCGATTATTTTTCCTTGTGCAAGAAAACATTACATGACCTGAGCAAGGCCAACAGGTCTAGTCGAAAAAGATAGTGAAATTGAGCTAACACTACATCGAAGGCTCAGAGAAGCAGGAGAGTCGATCTTAGAGCAGCCATCCGAGGCTAAGAATCCACCATTATTTGAAGTACATATTGAAGTTGGAGACCCTCCTATCATGGCTGAAAGAAGGATGAGATTATCAGAGTGTGAGAGCCCGACTAAACTGGGAGGAATTCAGTATTCACCCTTTGGCGGGGAATAATAACAATTTTCAAATCAAGTCAAGTGCAATGAACATGATATAGAATCAATATAAGTTTGATGGGAGACCGGTTAAAGACCCACATGCACACCTTGCACGTTTTGTACAAATTTGCAATTTGTTCAAGGTTAATAGAGCATCCAATGATGCTATTCAGTTGAGGTTGTTCCCATTCTGTTTCAGAGAGATGGCATAGAACTGGCTTACCTCATTGGCCGTCGAAAGCATCCACACATGGAAGGAGATGCTTAACAAATTTGTGTGAAAATACTTTCCACCAAGTAAAGTCTCACAGATAAGGTCTCAAATATCATCATTCAAGCAAGGAGAGCAAGATTCAATATATCAAGCACATATGAGACTCAAGGAACTAATCTGCCGCTGTCCCCATCATGGACTTGAACCGTGGTCTCAGATCCACTAGTTTAATAATGGCCTCAACAGCCATACTCGACAACTAGTGAATGTCGCAGCAGGTGGTTCACTTAGTAGCAAATATCCATATGAGGCAGAACAACTCTTTATAGATATTGTAACGCCCCGACCCGAATTTCGTGACCTCGAGCACGTAAACAGATCGACCGTTCCCAAGTGGAGACGAGCCCTACCCAAGTACAAGGCCTAAATAATCAAGCAGATATCAAGTAATAACCAAAAGTTCCAATTAAAATAATCAACATCCTCAAGATAATCACAGTAGAAATAAAACTAAATCATAAAGAATCCATATACCCTACACAAGTCCAGGTACTACCATGGTCCTAAATAAATTCTCACACATAAAACACAAAATAAAGAGATCCTCCGACCTCAGCAAAATCCCACCCCGACTCTCGTATGTCCCTAAGCTCGGGTCACCTACTCCTCAGGACTTGAAATGAGAGAAGGAAAGTATAGTGAGCTTTCGAATGGAAAGCTCAGTAAGTACCTTGTAAGAATCTCAAAGACATGTGAGCAATAAGATGAAGCATGATATCAAAATCCAAGAATCATCAAGCAACGGGGTTACACCCCATAATAACAGATCCTAGGAGTCTACCATAAATATCTGTAACGGTACGACACCTATCCAGCATTAGCACTCCGGGCTCTGGAAGAGATTTCCAAAAAATAGCTCAACAAAGATCCCCCGGACAGCAACACAGCCTCGGGCTGCACATGACCCTCCGGTCGTACCTAGGTAGCGCCACCTCTCCACATGTCGATACCGCGAGTGAATCAACCCCACTGACAGGCAGGACAACCAGAGTATCGTCCCTCTGGAATGGCAAGCTGAAACGCCTGGGTATCCCATCCCTGAACATTCCCTAAACTGGAGCCCCCACGCTCCACTGAACCGGGCGGAAGAACAAACTCAGTTGGCGCATACCTCCCTGCTAGCACACAAGACCATGGCCTATAATCAAGTGTCGGCATACGGGTGGGCAAGCCCAACAGAGCATTCGAAACAAACAGGTAGTAACAGCACTACCACAAGCACTTCAATCATACATATACGAGGAAAGAGAGCAAAACAAACATGTATTTGGATGCATCCAAGAAAAAACAGATACCACAAAGAAGATATGCTAACTAATAGCATTCATCAAAAGAAGAAACCCAAGCAATGGGTAGGAGCGAGGCAAGAGTAACTTACCTATAATCGTGAAGTCTAGTGTTCCACGGGATCACCTCCCGAAGCATCCACATCGATATCTGGCAAGTATAAGTCCACTCTCAATAATCGTACATGTTTATGAGTAACATCTACAATGCATGCTCACCCCGAATGGGCCCTGCCCATTACCAATAAAACATAATTATCTCGACATTATTAACTAGACTCTAGCAAAACCCAAGTTACTGAACATAACTATCCACAAAACTATCAACTATGCAACCACACTTCATCATCAGGATACTGTCAGTTTCAAAATGCAGTGCCTACTTCTAAACCATCAAAACTACATGACTGAACTCAAGAACCTTACAAGAATCACCATTAACCCCATGCTGTAAATCCATTATAACTCGGCATACTTTCTTGCATGAACCACTAACTCTCTATTATCTTAAAAAATTTCATTTAGTTCCATGTATGAAAAGGATTACTCATCTCCTGATTATCATCCAAACTTAATGTGTCCTATCTCTGTTTGCACAGAACCACTAGCCATGCCTTTAATCATTAACATTTATCTCATCTTTTTTGCAAACCTCTACACAGAACCTTGCCCTCATGACAAAGTTATTATCACCTCCATTAAACCATGGCTTATAGAATTCTAGTTACACTTCATTAACATGTATTATTAATTATTTGTACACCATTATTATTGAACTCAAACCGATGTATATTACACCTATGCATGGCCCTCAATCCCACCTGAAGAACACCAAAAGTTTATTGGCACTTAGCTCACAGGTTCTGCTCACTATTATTAACTTGTTTCTAAACTACATTCCCAAACCCTTTCCTCTCATCTACTCTTGTATCCAGTTCTCTGTGAACCTCTAGATGCACATGTAAACAAAATAAACCCCCTGCCTTATATGTATACATGCAAGCATGTTCTCTAGTTAAATAACATTACTGTTTATCATCATGATCACACATGCTACACCATGCATGTACCCACACCATCAACACAGGTTTAAAAGTCTTACCAGCCTGTAGTCATCTGGTACCCCAAGCGGCGTCTCGGCGCTCCGACAACGATGTCCCAGCGATGGTGGCAACCAAACTGTACGCAGGCTGTCCGTGGAGTTCTGAAGTGATGCTCCGGCAATGGAAAAACTAAGCTTTCCTCTCTCTGATGGTGGCTACTAGGGTTTGAGGATGAGTTTGCTCATATAGGGGACTTACGGTGGGGATATGGATGGGTGTGGTTCCATCATCCATGATCGTGGTCTCTATGGCAACGACGGTTACACGAGTAAATCTCTGAAGGATTGTGGTGATAACGACTTGCTGGTGAGTAGAACGGGTTGCCTCGAGATCGTGACTCCCCATCTCCGATGAACGGTTAGGCACGCACAGGTCTGATCTCTACGTGCTTCCTTCCCAGGCCATTGCTCTCACTCGTTCACGCGTCTTTTATTATTAAAGGAACTCCAACTCACTAACTTCAGCCATGCACGTGAACATTGACTTTAATTCAACAATAATATCATAATATATTCTCAAATACCAAATTAGCTTCTCATCTAATCCATAAGTTTAAATTCAAATCAAATGTCACATCAACTTCTCCATATCTGATTTATCTCACATATATAATAAATATACATATACATATGGTACAGCTCATCGCTCAAATCATAGTTTCTTATCTAATTCACCGTTAATATATATATATATATATATATATATATATATATATATATATATATATATATATATTATAATAATCTTTGAATTTTTATTTATTATTATTATTATTATTATTATTATTTATTTTTATTTTTATAACAACCCTTGACTCACAATCTTTTTAATCATTTCGTGACCACGCCATCACATAATTATTTCACATAATTAACTATATATACTAATTTAAGAATACTCATTCTCAAATAAGCCCAATATTTATCTGTAGACTTTCATTTTTAATCATATAATAAATTTGTTCCCCAAAATCTTCAGATTTTACAGATATAGCCATCAATGACTCACTTTGGGCAACTAGAACATGGCAGCCAAGAAGTGTTCTAGCTGTAACTTCTAGTGCAAAATCAGCTCTAGTAACCCAATTTGCCGAGCTATCAAGGAAGATTGGTTGCCTAACCACCGGGAGCTTAAGTTTAGTTACATCAATCTCTTGTGGTTGTGGAGGGCGGTATGATTTATCACCATGCCCAATTGCAAGTGTTGAAGTAGCCCCAACAAAGGAGGTGCATTATATGAGTAATCGAAAAAGGCCTCCAGGGACCTAGTTCAAACCATATATGCCCAATTGGAATCATCTGGCGTTATCCTATGAAAATCCTCATGGAACAATACCTCCCTCATGATTCAATTCTTAACCCCGCAAACATCAAGTCCCAAAATACACAACCGAAGACATTTTGGCAAGATTCATGCTTACTACTAATGCCAAATTCGAGGCAGTTAATGCTACATTGAGGAATGTCCAAGCAAGTCCCCAAAGATTGGAAAATCATTTGGGTCAACTTGCAATGATCTCAGCGGAGCGACCCCATGGGAGTCTACCTAGCAATACCGAGGCAAGCCCTCGGGAACACTTAAAGGATATCACTCTTTGTAGTGGCAAAGAGGTAGAACTCTTGGTAAAGAAACCTCAAAGAATAGAGCCTCAACCAGAAATTGGTGAAGCATTAGAAACAAAAGAGGTTGTTGAGAAAGAAGATAATAGTGGGAAGAAGAAAGAGACGGAGCTACCACCTATCCCCGAATACCAGCCCCAACTGCCGTATCCCGAAAGTCTTAAGATGGACAAAGATGATGCCCAATTTCAGAAATTGTTGGAGTTGCTTAAGAAAGTGCAAATAAAACTCCCCTTGGTTGAGGTGCTGGCTCAAATACCCAAGTATGCAAAATTCATGAAAGACTTGCTCACTAACAAGAAGAAACTGCAGGAAATTTTAGTTGTTCTGTTAAATGAAAGTTGTTCCATCCTCTTGCATTCCAAGTTGCCCAAGAAACTCAAGGACCCGGGGAGTATTGTGATCCCTTGCATCATTGGAGATGGGATCCTCGAGCACGCATTGGCTTATTCTGGGGCGAGCATAAATGTTATGCCCTACAAGCTTTAATTTATATGAAATTTGGGCAGGGGGAACCTAGGGTAATAATGGAAGACATGCTCATCAAAGTTGATAAACTTATATTCCCCATTGATTTTGTATTGCTCGATATCAATGATGATGTGGAGGTACCCATCATACTTGGCCAATTTTAGCTATAGCCCGCGCTCTATCCAACCATGAAGAAGGGAAGTTAATAGTAAGGATAGGTAAAACCAAAGCAGTTGTCAATATGAAAAAGTAATGAGGAGCACTATGGATCACGGCGATATGTCCTACTACATTGATGATATAGACATTCTCACTTCAGACCACATGCAGGAGCTATTAGCCATGGACCCTTTAGATAAAAGCCTCGGAGAATCAAGTGCCTTACTTGAAGAAGATGTTGTTGAGATGGAAGGAATACATAATTCGGAGAACACAGTTAGAGAAAGCCTCTTAGACGATAGATTGTGGAAGAAAAAGCAAGGTGATGAAATTTGAAGAAATCCCTCAAACCAAGCTTAGCTTACTCAAGATGCTCAAGTTGATCAAGGTATGTTCTTTGTGGACTCAAGTTTGGGGCTATCATTGTTTTCCAACTTCACGAAGAGGGACACTGGCAAAGGAATTTACTCTTTTGAGCCACCATGAAACAAGCCTCACAGGTATGTCAAGCTAATGACATTAATGAAGCATTTTTTGGGAGGCAACCCAAGTATTTTGAGAAAGTTGTTCTTAGTATTTCTTAGTTTCTCTAGCTCTACGTTTCAAATAATTGATACCAAAAAAATTTTAGTTCTCGATGTCATGATTCGTAGGATGAATGCTAGAGCCTGAGAACGAGCTATACTCATTTGGAGAAAGCCAATTTCAATTTATTCTACAGGACATCCAGAAAGCTGGCCTGATAATTGAAGTCTATGGGAGTATAAACAGGCGCTTGAGTGCCCGTGTAGCGCTCAGGATGCGCGTGGAAGTCTCCACGGTTGCGCCTAAACCCGTTTGACTTGTCTACTAATTTACACGAACAACCACGCGGGCGCCCATGCGCCCGTATACCTCAACCATGAGTCCCATTCACAGCATCAACACCACTTATGGTGTAGATTTCGTTGTCTTGGATAAGGATTTGTGTCTTCATCTTCTATTTCAGTCGGCAAGGGATTATTCCTGCTACCTTGTTATTTTCATCTTGAGTATTTAGTAGTGACTTCTCAGACTTCTTCTTTTCCTTATGCAGGATGTGTTCTTTTTATCACCCTCCTCCTTTGCAGTTATGGAAGCAAGAGAATTTTTGCAAATGCCTAAGTTATAACCTCGCATTCAGCCACGAATAAATGTTCATATCAAACTGGGGAAGTCTCAAGTCACCCTCTCCTATGTATTCCATTGCATATTTTTCATAAGTTCATGCTTTACTGTTACATTGCAGACAATGAAATTTTCTAAGTGTGAAGATGGGCAGTTGAGTAGCTCTCTTCATTCATTGCACATTTTTACCACTTAATTCATTGCACATCTCTGATTGTGGAGATGGTAACTCAACTTAATTCATTACAAATCTATCTGTATAAAATGCATGATTATTGTACACCAACGATGACATATTGACAAAATGTTTCAATTTTATTTTACTCTTAGTCTTCATTAATTGAACAAAAAAATTTTCGATTTTCTATGATACACCTTGGACATTTAGAGACAATATCTATGACAATCATAATTTTCTTAGAAACATTAGATAACCCATTGCTATGTTTCTTTGACTTTGAGTGCTAAGTATTAGACCCAAATGACTTCACGAGGTTTTGTGGCACTAGTCAAACATATAGCCTTTACAAGTAGAGTTTGAAATAGTGAATAAGATGTACATAGGGATCATGAGAATAAAAAACAAGATAATGCTCCTCTACTTTTTGCGACAAAGTAAGCTAGGGGTTTTGGCTCCAAATTAGAGTATTTCTCAAGGTGAAAAGTCATTTTTCAGTATGAGCATATGTGGGGCGCTATAATTTCTCAAGTAGTTGGGTGTTGGTGAATAACCAACATGTGCATCCCTCAGAACGGAGAGTCTACACTCTATGCTAGTCTTTGGTTACCCGAAAGTCGGATCCATTAGGGATGCCCTACCACAATATATATGAAAACCAAAGAAAAAAGAGAAAATGAAAAGAAAATAACAAAAATGAATTTCAATTCAAGGGTGAGTGGGGGTAGGGTGGGGGCTCTAGTCGTCTTGTACTCAGGGCCTCAAGGAATCCCTAGAGTTCACTGGGAGCATACTTGTCACTTAAAGACTAAGAAACATACTATGTGGAGTGACAAATTCTTATCTTGAATGTACTGACTTGTGTCATGGGATCGACCCAAGTCCAGGATGTTGAAATCAAAAAATGAACATGTCAGTGGTGAAGCTTGGAGTCGAGTAGGATTGTAATTATTTTAAAGCCTGAGGTTGAATGCTAATCAATTCTTTAATCTTTCTTTTTGTTTTCTTGAGGACAAGGAAACCCTTATGTGTGGAGATATTATGATAAGCATTCAAATGACCATAATTTTATATCACTTTCATGTATATTCTTGTATGCAACCTGGAGCAATTACGATCCATTAGTACTCAATTTGTGTTAGTTTTCATTTAGAGGGCATTTGAAGGCCTTAAGAGCAAATTGGAAGCATTTCAACATCAAATGAGGCAAAATCCAGTGCAGGACAAATTACATGGGCACGTGCGCAATTTCACGTGCCCGTGTGAAATTATGCAGGCACTCAGGCGCCCCGTGTGACCAGCCATCTTGCTTTCCACAGAAGCACATGGGCAGACACGCGCCAGTGGGGTAACCCGCAGGGACAATCCAATAGCCACGCAGGCACTCAGGCGCCCCGCGTGAGCGACCGTCTGCACAACCCAAGGCGGACATTGTCGGACATACACCCGTGTAGCAACCCGTGTGGATTGAGATTTGGGTTGACTAGACTTGATTTTTCTCAAGTTTTGACTAATGCAAACCTGATTGGATCCAGACCTTTTGCAGACTATAAATACATTCATTAAGGTTTTGAAAGGGAGTTCCAAGTTCCCAATTCCATTAACCACCCTTGGGAGCTCCTTCTCACTATCAACCACCATCCATCTGGGCCATCATAGGCATCGAAAAGAGTATTGCTTCATTGGAGGAGGATAGGAGGGAATCTTGCCAACAGTCATCACCAACGGTGGAGGCAACGGAGAATCACCATCCTATGCTTTCTTTTATTTTCATTATTGTATTCGATTTGTGTTCCCCATCGATGGGGAACTAATTTCCTAGCCATTTGGGCATTATGCACCTTCGGGTTGTATATTAATTTTCGACATTGAATATTAATGATTGTTTGGTTGATTATTAATCTTTTGCTCCACTGAGTGTTATTCCATTCATTTGAGTAATCTACATTGCGACAACCCAAATTATTCAATCCGACGCATCGAGGGAAGAAGCGAACGCCTCCCCGTGTGCGGGCATACCTTGTAAAATCCAAGAAATTTAGGGAAATAAAATTTCTATTGTTAAAATTGTTCTTTAAATATTTTATTAATTAAAGGAATTCTCAAAGTTTGGAATTACTTGGACTTAATTGAAAAAGAAAGAATAATTGGTTAAATTCCTAAATTGGAATAATTGGGGCTGCCAAGGACCATTCTGTGATTTTAGAAAGATTGGGGACTTTGCAGAAATTTGTGTTTTCTCTCAGAGAAGGGACCTTCATGTAAAGGTTAAAGAAGGCAAGGGTCTATTTGCAAAAGTATGAGAAACAACCATGCAAGGGATGTATTGGAGGGGAATCAACGGTCGTGATTAGAAGATCATGGAAAGTGAGTAAGTCCGAGGCATATAAAGTAATCTTGGCCCTTCATCCTTTCGTGAGGATGATATAATCTCAGCCGTTGATCTCCGATGGATGCATAAGTTCTAGGCACAGGAATAGATCCTGGCCTTCTATCCATTCTCTTTAAGATGGAGAAATCTGGAGCGTTCATCTCAACAAGGGTTTAAGTTCGGGGCACAGGTACTAGATCCTGCCGTTCATTTTAAATCTATGAGATAAGTATGAATATGGTCCTACCCAGTGGACAGATCCCCACCGTTGAACCATGATAGACCCTTTAGTTCGAGGCGTAACAGGAGATCTTAACCATTCATCTTGGACAGATCTCTTCCATTCATCTGGTCTGAGACTTGATCATGAGTCAACACCGAACGCGTCTTTCTTCTATCCAGCGCGCACGCCGCCGTGAACAATTCCCTTCAGCGTTCATGGCTGACCAAATATGGATAGGAGGTGATTTAGCGCACCGGATTCCTCCATTAGAAGGATTGACAACTACCATTTGATCCTCGCGAGCCTCTATAAGAACCAGTCGCCTCTAGAAACCCTAAAGGCAGTCTTCGTTGAGACAGAGGGGCTGGGAGAGTGGAAGGTGAGAACTCCGGAGTCATCCAAACACTAGAGGGAGTGCGGTCTTCATCTCCAGTGGTCTTGAGCTGGAAAAGAAGGAGAGGGAGCAACCAGAAGACTTCCTCCACCGTAGCTAACGCCACCGCCATCATCAACTCCTCCTCTCGGGCACACAATACCATCACCAAGACACCACGATGAGCTTTCCTCCTCTTATATTCCTTGGTAAAAAGTAAGGTCATGCATGCATAGTGGGCAGGGGGGCAGCCATCGAGAGAACTCAGGTGGATCTTCTGTCGTGGACCTGCGCGTCGATAAGAGGCTTGAGTCCGGCCAGGAGTGGAGTACTCCGGTGAGGAAAGGAGAGACTCGAAGATCCTTTGCTCGGGAGATGATCATGGCCTACAGGTCTCCGTCAGGCGGCGAGAATTCCTGGAGGAAGAGGGCCTTGGTCGCCTCTGTGCACCGTCGGCGAGGTCGGAGCACCATCCTCGCGCCCGTAAAGACCCGTCCGGATAGAAGAACTTAGGCCAAGAGATAGTTGGTTAGGTTAGTCAATTAAAATTGGTTAGATGATTTAAAATGATTAGTTGGTTGAGGCTAATCAACTTGAAATAGTTGGGCTGGGCCAACTGGTTAATTACTTTGTTTTGGGTCCTCGACTGATTTTAAGTGAACTGGTTTGATCAAATCAAATTGGATTGGATTTGGGTCTGGTCTAATATAGTCTGGTCTGAAATTTTAAATTTAATTGTTTGGGTTAGGTTTGATCAGATTGAATTGAGTTTGGATTAGGTCCAATCAAACTCTTTTGGGACCAATTAAATCAGGTTAAGATGGTTTGGTTTGATTAAGATAGTGGTGTGGGTTCAGCCATGTTGTGACCCAGGTTACAAAAAGTAAAATAAATAAAATGTGGGAGTGGGGATTTGAAGCCAAGCCCCCTTATTTAACATATTGGGCCTTAATCACCAGGTCCTTGTTTTGCTCTTGGTTGGGTAGGATAAGATTAATTATTTAAGCTTGGTCTAACCTTGTATAGTGATGGAAAAACAAAGAAACAAAAGGCAAGGAGAGGGAATGGAACCAAGGACCTCTCAATAGGAATGGTGGGCCTTAGCCACTAGGGTATCTTAGTTCACTTTAGCAGATTGTTAGATCTAATCAATTAAGGGAAACAACGCTAGACCTAGCCAAGAAATAAAAGGGAAATGGTATGGAATACAGGGGAAGGCCCACAAGTTAGACTTGGGCCTAACTAGTTCATCATGCATGTTCTACTAGAGATTTTAAGATACTGATATAGGCATTACTATCAGGTTGCGACATAGAGAATAACAGGAGGGATTTTTGCTGAGTAATCCCGGACGACATTATTGAAGTAAGTAAACTTGCCTCGTACCCACTCTTCGGAGTTTTCCTTGGCTTATTTATTATCATGTTTGATGATACCTTTAGTTCATTCATGCTTTCATGATTGTTTGGATTCTTGTTGAGCATGTTTGACTGTTTTCGGGATGTTGGTATTCCACCCGAAATCAGTGGAGCGTGGGGGCTCCGTTTGGGAACGCTCAGGGATGGGACACCCTGGCATTTCAACTTGCCATGCCAGAGGGATGATACTCTGGTTGTCCTGCACGTTAATGGTAATGCATGATTCGCTAGCCGTGTCGACACGTTTGAGAGGTGGCGCTACCGACATATGACCTGAGGGCCGTACGACAGGAGGGTCGAGTTCGAGCAAGTTGCTGATGATGCTGGCTGGGGGAGACCTTTGTCGAGCTTTCTTTTGTAACTCGTTGCAGAGCTTGAGAGCCGTTGTAGTTAGGGGTCGTACTATTGTGAATGTTTGTGGTAGACTCCTAGGGATAGTTTTGAGGGGCGTGTCCCTATTGCTTGATTTGATGATCATTTTTGTTTATACTATGATGATTTTATGAACCCCGCAGAGGTACTTACAGGGCTTTCTATCCGAAGGCTTACGCACTTGTTCCTTTCTTTTTCAGATCCTGAGGAGTAGGAGACTTGAGCTCACGAGCCCATCGAGGTCGGGTTACCTTGCAGAGGTCCGAGGATCTCTTTTTACTTTCATTGTGTGTGAGCGACTTTTATTGTTGGACCCTTATAGGGCCTGGCTTTCTGTAGGGTACCTAGACCACTTTTATTCTAATTCCGCTGAGACTCTTTTTATTTGATATTTGAGATTTATCATCTTTTTATTATGTTATCTGCTGTTACATACTTAGGCCTTGTATCCGAGTGAGGTACGCCTTACTTGGTTACGGTCAATCTGCTCACATGCCCGAGGCCCTAGAAACCGGGTCGAGACGTGACATACCTCAATAGAGGGGATTGTGAGTTCACCGAGAGATCGGGCACTAAAGAGAGTGACTCCTTCATATGCATTGTTCCCATAATCCTTCCAAGAAATGGAGTCCCATGAACATCATCGGTAAGGGCACTAGGTTAGTAAAAAGCACATTATGAATCCTTGGTCCAGTAGATTGCAACCATTAGTCTTGGCATTCATTGTCTGTATTATTAAGAAACCGAAGGGGATTCATCGCCCGAATGCCTTCCTTTCATGATTCATTGCTCTCTTGTTAAAATTCAATTTCACTTATTAGAATTAGCTCTTAGGTTTAATTAGTACTCAACCCACAGTAAAGAGTAGACTAGAAAATAGGGGAAAATTTAGTACTCGTACTTTACAAAGTCCGTGAGGATCGATATCCAACTTCTCAAAGTTCACTATACTACTTGTTCCGATCAGTATACTTGCGGTAGCATTGGCTCGCAATCACATTCTAACCAAGAATCATGGATGCTAATGTTAAAAGATTCAAAATATTCATACAAAAAACTATTAGCTCTCGAAAGAGAGCTAATTTGTTATGCATATGTTCTATGTTTCGGGCCGAAATGTGTGGCTAAGAGCAAATATTGTATGGTTTTGGTACTGTAATGAATCAATTGGTCACCTTAGTGACCACACTTGATTTACTTGCATTTTTCATATATTGTGAGTATATATATGCTAAATCAACTGAATTCTATTTGTATCAGGTGATCCCTTCCATGGAGCAAGGTATAGTGCAGAACAGGAAGGCTAATCACCATTGGAAGTAACTAAGAGAAAACGGTGCGACGTTGGATATAGATGTTACAACGTAAATTATGAGAAGACTCGCTCAAATTCTCAGAAGATTCTGGATGTTGTGAGGTGAACAAATAACGTCGAGATGTAAATTATTAGCGGAATGTCCAGATTTATCAGGTTTTTCTAAATGTCAAGACGTTTTCTTGGATATGTCGCAACATAAATTATTATAGTGAGATTTTGGAATTCCCAGGCTTTTCAAAATGTCGTGACGTTCACACGAACATCATGACATTATTTCTTGGGGGTATAAAAAGAGGGCAGATTCTCTTTAGGGTTTATCTTTACCTTGGTGAGCGGCTGTGGCACGATGGTGATGATCCGGAGGCTCCGTACACCGTTTGTAATGGGGTGAAGCTCAATATCAAAAGGGGAATGCGTTTTCTATTATGCTACATTTGTTTTATCTCTCGTTTGTATTATTTGATGGATATTTATTCTAAAACGTGCAATACTCCGTATCTTCCATTAATGATGCTAGCTTAAACACTGTTTTCTAGGGTTGTATGGATTCTATGACTTGAAATCTATTTTATTCTATGTAATATATGTTTGTGTTGCAAATTGATGTCCTTATGTCTAATGCTCATATTGAATCATACGCAGGGAGGCGATGACATATCTATTGCTATTTATGCATTGGAATATGTGTGTATTGCAGTATTAGCATCATAGGGTGGAAGTCCGGTGTGACAAACCGAAGCAATTACTGGATAGGAATATGTCCATATAATCCATTGTCATGGCATAGTGCAGGGATTAGGAACGACTCACTCAACCAATAGGAATATGTGGACGAGATTGTGGACATATTCCCTAGGAATTGGGAATTAGCATCGGTGCTCCGACACTTAAAGTCCCCTACTAGCCACTAATTAGCCCTCATCCTTAGCAATACTACCTTTACATTACATAGGTGAAAAGCTATACAACTCATAGGAATCATACAACCTTGGAACTATGTATTACGATAGAAACACGTTTGCAACCTTTGATTCTGTATATTGTTTTCATTAGGTGTTAGTTTTTACATTCCTGAATCGATCGAGTAACTGACTAAGAAATTCAGTAAGTTAGTGCTCAATTAGAACTAGCACACCATTCCTTGAAGATTTGACACAATACTTACCAAAATTATTAGCTACGACCACATACGCTTGCGTCCGGAGGCTCAAGTGCTTTCACTTGTAGTTGACAATTAACAACAACCATGGTTTAGAATGCAAAAGGAGATAAAAACAATAATCTATAAGTAAAGAACACGTGAGCGCACAAGAGCGGGTACATGTGCTTGTCTCAGCGGTGACACCTAACCTGGGCAGGGGCGCACACCCATATTAACGTCAGAGATAACACCCACGATACGCGGCCTGACAGGACTATCCTCAAAAGACCATGCCTGCCCTAATGTAAGAGGCGACATCCCATCACTAACCACCTGATAGCAACTCGAGAGTTATAATGGTTGGGGAAGAAAAAAGACGGGAGGAGGACCATGAGACCCTTTAGACTCATCTCCTACCTCGAGACCTTTCCTTCTCCCACTGTCCTTTCTCATTGGTAAAACTCTACAATTCTATATTCTCTCCTTTCTCTTCTCCCCTGACTCAAATTATCTCTTTTTAACATGATAGTTGGAGGGTCAGGGGAGAAGCCCCTGAACATCCCCTTGTAGGAAGGAGGACCCCGAGGACTGGCTTTCCATTGCCTCTCAAGATGGTAACTCCCTGAGGCCATCACCAAGCTTTCGACGTCCCTCGTCCGACCACCCATCAACTACTTTACACTTTCCATTTTCTTAGTTTAACTCTGAGCAGAGTGCGGTTCCTAAGTTCCAGCCCATTTGGAGAATCAACAATTGGGCGTTGTCTATGGGGACATTGAGCAAAGAACCATGTGAACTAGCTGATGATGAGAGGCAAGAATGTGCCGGCAGACCCCTCGATTGGCGATATCGTGGGAGCCCACATGGCTCTAGAAGCCGTAGCTGCCTCCCACTGTCAACCAGCGGTCTCGGATGAAGACCTAAGGGACTTGCAGATTAAAGATTTGCAGAGAAAACTTGATGTACTCACTAAAGCCCTCTAGGAGCAAAGCAAGGCCCATTTTTCTCTGGGGCAACATAAAGAGCACTGATCGGAGTCGTTGGGAGTTACAAAGAAGAGGGTGATGTGCCACTGGTAGAATGGGGGCATCTTAACTACGGTTCCTGTCGGAGGAGTCACCCCAATTAAATGGTAAATTATGTACCCCAATTAAATGGGAATTTATGTATGGCATGATCTAATAATCTGTAGGAGAAGTTTATAGTGTTAGCCTCCTATACAACACTTGAGTTAAGCTGTTATAGTTTGTATAACCCTTTATATATATGAATACGTAAGTGGTTAAATGGTTGTAGCTCATTAACAGAGCTAGCATATATTTGTTGATACATGAATAAGGAACCTATTTAGTATAGCTACAGTCTAGCTCTCCTTTTCGAGGAACAATTTATGCCTTGATACTCTCCTTATTGGAGAGTATAACATATTATTAGAAAGGTTATGAAAGGTGCTTTCTAATGAGTCCTAGATCAAAAAAATCCAACTTGTGGATTGAGAGATATTGGAAATTCTCTTTGACTACGCACAGTCAAAATCTACAAACCAAGGAATTTTGGTTTTCCATGAAACATTTTATTTTGCATGGTTATAGAGATTCAGTATGATTACGGAGATCAATACTTTATACACACACACACACACACACACACACACACACACACACACATATATATATATATATATATATATATAATATATATATATAGTTCTTGAAGGGGGCGTGTGAGTCGCTAATCGGGGAGCACGAGATCTATATAACTTCTGAAAGGGGTAGGTTCTCGCACTCCGTGCTCTATGAGTATATCCTACTCCTATCTTTCTTATGGTTTCTTTTCTATATCTCGTTGAAACATCTTACATATATTTGAGTTGATTAGCTCCTCCTTGGATATGTCTTATGGATTGGCTTGCTATATCTCTTCGAGATTGCAGCTTGTTTATGTATTCAAGTTGCTTGTTTTCTTTGAAATATACATGTTATTGTCCATTTTCTATTGGGACCTTGCTTTGTGTACATCTCCCATACTTTCTCTTGATACCGAGCTGGACCGATGCCAAAAATGAGTCGATGCCTTCACTAGGACGATACCGGGTAGGACTGATACTGTTACTGAGGCGATGCCGGGCTGGACCGATGCCGACACTCAGTCGATTCCGTCACTGGGATGACACAGAGCTAAACCGATGATCATTGCCAATGTTACCGCAAGTGAACAGGTCAGACAAGAAATTTAATGGACTAAGAAGTCGGGTATCGAATCCTTAGGGACTATGAGAAGTATTAGTATTGAATTTTCATCTACTATTTAACCTAATCAGTGATTTGGTATTTTAGACTGAACTAATTACTAAATTTAAAGAAGAGAATTAAGATCAAGGCTAAGTGAAAGATGGGGTGATATCGCTGGATAGTCAATCAGGAGAAAAGACACCCGGGTATGAGTACCTCTTGTGTTCTCACTACAAGATACAGATAATACCTGCTGACTTGAAAATTATGTAGGATTATACAAAGGATTCCTAAGATTCTTTTGAACACTCTCTTGAAGCGAATTAGTAACCTAGTAAGCCCACTGTAATACGTTTTAGGGAATCTGTAGCTTGGAAGGATTATGGGAATAAGACATAGTAAGGCGTCGTTCTCCTAAATGCCAAATCTCTCGGTACATTCACAATTCCCTCTGCTGAGGTAGTTCTAATATAAAGTGGTGTTTGCTTCTTCCCTCATATAAACCTATTGAATACTAGCTAGGGTTGTCGTAATGTAGGCATTCAATGTAATAAACACACTCAACAGATCTCCATCAAACATCAACTAATCAAATAAGTAAAAGTTAATGTCATACATTAAACCTAACCCAAGAGTTCATCATACCCAAGTATCTAAACAGTTAGCTCCCTATTGGAGGGGAACACAGAGTAGATACAACGATAAATGCAAATTCGAACACAAGAAAGTGACGCGTCGTTCCCTCCACCATTGGCGAGGACCGTTGGCGTATACCCCTACTTCTCCGCCACTGAGCGACGATAGTTTGCTCCTTCGTGTGCCTTAGATGATGGATGTGTGAAGGTTGGATAATGAGAGCCTCCAAGGGTGGTGAATTGAATTAGAAGCTGCGCTCAAAACCCTAAAATTTTTTATTTATTGTCCTAAATGTCATTAGGAGATCAAAATACAGTTTCTTAGGCGTTTAGGCTGATTCAGATCAACATTATTGAACTTGGACCCTAGACAGACGCGTCCGTCTAACACGTTGAAATGATTTCACATGAGATAGATGGCCTTGTCTAGACGTCAGACAGCTCCATTACATGCACCTACCTATTGTCCTTCAAGATGGACGGCCTCTTCTATGACTTGGACTGGTTCGTCTTGTCTAGCAATCTGATTCCCTTTGACCTGGATGGGCTCGTCCATGGCTTGGATGAGTCCGTCTAACTCCAGTAAGCAGCTTCTCTCAACTCAGATGGTTCATAAGATAACCGTTCCATCGCCCATCCAGTTCACTTAGCATGTTAGAGGAAGGGCTTGCGTCCCAGATGAAACTATCTAGTTCCTCCTTTATGCCTTCTTCTCTGAATTTGCTCTAGATTGCTTCTCAACTTGAATTTTCCATTAAACTGCCCCCAGTATTTCGTGTTTCACAAATATGACACATTTTAAGTATAGACGGGCTACAATTCATCAAAATCACATTCGCAAATATGATATAACAACATGGTAAAGGGAACACTTATCAAATATCCCCACACTTAAGCATTTGCATGTCCTCAAGTAAATAAAAAATAAAAATAGAGGAATGATAAGTGTTCAACCTTTGGCTAAAGATGAATCAGCTCTGCTCTACTCAAAGTTTACAGTCAATATGTGTATTCTCCTATTTCAACTATGGACTTAGATCTATCCGGTGACTTGTTTAATGTAGCTGTAGACAAAGCTTGTTCACTCCATATGCCATGTTTCTAAGGACTTGGAATTAAAAACATGCCCTCAGTGGACTCTTGGTTCCTTAGGACTCTAAGTACAAAACAACTAGCCCATTAGGAAAAATAAACTCTTAATCTACTCTTTTCTATTCCTCTTCTCTTTTTTTTTTCTTTTTTCTTTAGCTAGGGCATCCCTAATGGATCCGACTTTCCTGGTAAGCAAATTTTAACATAGTGTAGATCTTCCTTTGAGAGAGATGAGAAATGCTGGCCAGGCACCAGACAACCCAACTACTCATAAGGTTACAACTCTACAAATATGTGCTCATGCTCAGAATGGATTTTTCGGCTTTAGGAATATTCTAATCAGGAGCCAAAAACTCAAGCATACTTTATTACCACTAGTAGAGGAGCACTATGATTGTTCTTATTCTTGTAATTTCTATGTACAATACTTATTTATTCTCTACAACTTTACTTACAAGGGCTAGAAGTTTGCACTAGTGTCACAAAAACTCTTGGAGTCATTGAAAATAATGCTTATCAATCTAAGTCAACAAAAACATGGCAATGACTTACCTAATGTCTCTAAACAATATAGCAGTCACAAGGTTTTTCTAAGTATCCATGATGTTTAACGGGAGAATCTAAAAAAAATTTCTACGTGGTGTACACTGAGAGTAGAGTGAAATTGAAAAAAATTTGTGAATATGACATCATTAGTTTACACTAAGCATGTGTTTGCATACAAGATTTGCAATGAATTCTAAAACAATTTGTAATGAATTTCTTGGTTACCCATCCATCCCAACACTTGCGAGTTTCCAAGAAAGCTACGCATCCCCGCACTTAATAAGTGCATTGTCCTCAATGCTGAAAAGAAAGTGTCGTAGTAAGAAACAACGGGAAAGGGTAAACTGAGACTTCTTGATTTCATTAAGATTTCCAAATTTCACATGTGATCTCGGGGAGGGTCTACTTTGGACCAACATTTGAGTGTATTCACATTACAAGCAGAGTAAGGGGGAGTCAATAAACATCAAGAAAGATAAACATAGCAAAAAGTCGAAAAAAAAACTGAAATACAATAGGAAGATAATATATAGTCACTAGAGCAGGGATACATCCTTGCTCACTGAGACAAAACATAGCATCTCCTGATCCATAGACATATAATAAGACTACTCCTCCGGTGGTGTGGGTGCGGCTGATTGAGGTGGTAGTGGAGCTGAAACTACTGATGAAGGTATCAGATCTGTAGAGGGTAATGGAGGGACTGAGATCGATCCCAATGATGACGATGTCGGTGCATATAGCGCTGGAGATGGCATGTGCGTACGAAGCAAGGATAATATCTGACGAATATCCCACCACACCCGCTCCAGCTCTTCTAAAATTTGGCGTTGCTCCTCTTGGATACGATCGTGGGTTGCCTTTAATCTATGTTGGCCTTCAATCTGCTCTCAAATCTGCCAAACTGCTCTGTGGGCTGAATGGGGCACCTAAGGCTGTGGATCGATCGACTCGGTGTGGGGAGGTTGCAATGACATAGAGGAAGAAAAACTATCTGAATCTCTTGAGTTGTCCTCTCCACTATCCTCATGAGGGGGTACCTTTGCTGGGGCCTCTACTCATGGAAGTGCACGCTGGACGAGCAGGTATCTATCGCAGGTGCGTTGAACTACTCCCATCAAAACTAGGGTACTAAATCCAACTGGCTGGATTATGGTGATCCTGGTTATGGTCGACGTCTCGCGGAGCAAACCCATCTCGGTAAGAAGTCTCATGACATAGGTATAACTGAGATTGCCTTGAGGCGAGAGTACTGGCTCTGCTTGGTAATGTAGTCTGCAACAAGGTACCCGATGTGGATCGGGTATCTGCAGATAATGCTATCATCTTGCCCTACCATTGTTCAGCTGATAATCGCATATAGGTATCAGTGGACGGGGTCTGGATGAATGAGGTCTTCTTGGTCTCTACACTGGCCACAACAGTGATTGACCTCCAGAACTCAGAATGGGATGTAGATGTGGGGAAATCCACTTCTAGCTCTATGTACCTACGTGCCTCGGTAGAGGTCTAGTCATATAAACCCATGGCCACGAAGAAATCCGTGTGACTCATCTTATGCATCTTAGAACCAAACTGGAAGCTGATAGAAACTGGTTTTCCCACAGTGATATGAGAATCATCAGTCTCGAAACTGCTCAAGAGCTCTAATGTCGGCTCTATATAAACCGGGGAATCGATCGCAAGTGCTCTATCCCATCTCACTAAAGAAATTTTCTCTTGGACCTTGTCTTCCACATCGAGTTCTTGAAGGGCACCCCAATCAATGATCCTGGTTCAGAAGAATTCCTTGGTAACCAGTCACTCATATCTCTCCCTCCATCGGTCCTCCAAGAACTTTGTAGTGGGGAAGGAGCCTTCCTTGATGCGCTGACACTTGTCTACAACCTTCTTTACTTTTGGAGCCATCTGCAATGGAAATTAAACAAGATTAAGATAACAGTTTCCCAAAGTTCAGCTTATTTGCATTGTTAGATGGGTCCGTTTGGTTCCTAGACTCAACTATCTGATACTGTTGAGAGCCTAGTCACGCGAGATGGAACCTCTCGAGAGTGAACTACCGTCTTCAAGCCAATACATTGGATTCAGAATAGAAGAAATTATGTGCTATGCACATTAACAAAGATTCAAAAGAAAATTTTGCTTGTTACATTCTAAATCACATGCATTCACCCTAAATCACAATCGATGCCCTAGAAATGCAAGAATCCATACCAAATCATAAAACGTCAAATAAGAAAGCTTACTAGTGGATTTCTGGAGGTAGAATATTAAACAGGAGGCCTGGATGGTGATAGAAGTTGACGAGATGAAGAAAGACAGGTATGGAAGTGAAGAGGAAGAAGCACGGCGCGGGTTGTTTAAATAGAGGAATGGAAGTATTTTGAACAGTTGCGCCCATCAACAGACTGAAATCGTCGATTTAGACTGTCCTGTCCTGAGTGTGAACTAATCCATCCAACTTCTCAAATCTAGTTCAAAACTGCAGACGGGGTCATCTAAGAACTAGATGGACTCGTCCAACCTACAAGCCTATTATCTTGATCTAGACGAGGTCGTCTAAACGTGGGACGGTTTAGTCTGACTCCATATAGCCAAACCCTTGATCCAGATGTGACAGTCTGTCAAGAAGACGGTTCCGTCTGACCCCTCCTTTTAGTTCATTTTTGAAATATTACAGGAATTCTAGGGATTCTAAGTTAACTCAATTGCAGATCAAACATGCATTCTCTACACGGAGCTTAAAAATCTATCCAACGGACTGAAAATTGTAGAATTTCATCAAAAATTTTATGATCAAACATACCATGCATTTTATTAACTTCCTAAATCTAACTAACAGACAATGAGACAAAGTAAATGGAATTTAAAGTTTTGGGTTGCTCCCGAGCAGCGCTTGTTTATCGTTACTAGCTTGGCGTACCTGATTTTACTTTATGGTGGGTTAAAAACATGAAAACCTTCTCCAACCCTTACCTTGAAACAATTTCCAAATAAAGAGAATCCTATACTAGAGTATATAGGGGACTCACCATGATGGACACTTGCGCAGTACCCAACCTTGTCTTGGGAGAGAGATTCATTTTGGCTCTTACCCTTGTCTTCCTTTTACTAAAAATAAGTTCGACTTGTGGGTTTGTTCTCCTCTTCCGCAACATAATTTTTCTTGATAACTTCCCTCAGTTCTTCATGCAATTCATCAAAATACACTTTTAGTGGGTCTATAGCCAATACCTCCTGCATACAATCAATAGAAATCAAGTCAATATCATCTACGTAGTAAGAGATGTCATCAATGTGTCATTGTATGGCGCATTACCTCGGTACCTTGGAAACTACTTTATTGTCCCCAACTCTGAGGGATTTGTTTCCTTCATTGTAGTCTTGTAGGGGCTCTTGTAGTAGCTAAAAATGGCCAACCAAGGATGATAGGCACTTCCAAATCGTCGTCAATATCCAAGAGCATGAAATCAGCAGAGAATATAAACTTGTCAACTCTGACCAACACATCTTGTGCTAGTCCTTTTGGGTGCTTCACGGAGTGATCAGCAAGTTGTTGTAAAGTTATTCTTGTTGCCGTCGGTTCTCATAATCAAAGCTTCATGAAAATTTTGTAAGGCATAACCTTAATGCTAGCTCCCAAGTCAGCTAATGCACTTTTTTCAATACCATCCCCAAGAGTACAACGGATGACCATACTTCCAGGGTCCTTCAACTTCCTCGGCAATCTAGACTGTACAATTACTGAACACTGTTCATTTAAACTCACAGCAGAAATTTCTTCCAACTTTTTTTTGCTGGTGAGCAGCTCCTTCATATACTTGGGATACTTTGGTATGTGGGAGAGCATTTCCACCAGTGGCATACTAACATACAATTGTTTGATTGTTTCAAAAAGAATTTTGAAACGAGTATATTCTTTGTCTTTTTTCAACATCTCCAGATAGAGGATCTTGGGTTGATAATCAAGGAGGGTGGCTGCTCCTCCCCTTTTCCTTTCTCTGCAGCTTTTTTAGTTTCAGAACTCTCACCAATTTCCATCTAAGGTGATTTAATCTGAGGGGTATTTACTAAGAATTCTACTTCCTTCCCGCTTCTCAAGGCAATCCCCTTCAGCTGCTCTTGAGGGTTGGTTTCAGTATTATTTGGGAGACTGCTTGGGGGTCTTTTTGAGAAATGTTTTTGCCAACTGACCCACCTTATTCTCCAGATTCTGAATATTCACTTGTATATTTCTCAGAGTGGTGGTGTTGGCTTCGACCTTGGCATCATTGGTCACCATGTACTAGGCCTAGATGTCTTCAATATTAACCCTTGGTCCTTAAGGCTAAAGGGTTTCTAACTTAGTCCTGGGGAAGTGGTTGTCCCTTGAGAACTACTATATGATAGGTCTAGGTGACTCCAGTTAGGCATATATAGTTAAATTGAATCCCTTGAGGCCTTTGAGAGTTACTCATATATTGCACTTGCTCGATAGGAACTGCTTCAATACTAGAAATTGGGTACTGAGATAGATCGTGTCCGCCTCCACAGGTTCTGCATAAAATGGATACAACGGAGCCTGAGCTACCTATTGTCAATTGATCGAGCCTCCTGGATAATTCTGTCACTTGTGCTGTGAGAACAAAATCTGAGCTGGATGTACTAACACTAACACCGCCCGGTTGTCTCACACTCTAGGACCAAAGTCATTCGTTACTTGCCATATCCTCGAACAATTTTTTTGCCTCGTCGGGGTACATGTTATGTAGGAGCCACCAACCGAGGCATTTACCAGCAACGGATCAGACTCTTGAACATCTCATTTGCTTCGAACAGTGTCTCTTCTAATCATTACTTGGACACCAAGATCTCCTGTTTGATCTTTACAGCCTTGCTCCGTTGGAATTATATTTCATGAAATTTGTCTACCATATCCGTCCAGGTTCTAATATTGCCTGCGAGAAATGAAGTCAACCAATTATAGGATGCGTCCCTAATTACACTGAAAGGGAACAGTCTTAGTCAGAGCACATCGTCTGAAATATTATTGATTATGAACATATTGCAGATTTGCACAAAATGTCCCAGATGAGCATGTGGATCTTCATTGGGTCGACCATCAAACTGAGCCTGATTTTGGATCATATTTATTGTGCTTCCCTTGATCTTGAAGTTGTTCATACTCACCACGGGAGGATGGATGCTGAATTCCTCCTAGGTATAGTCTGGCTTCCGTATTGTAACAGTTTCGTTTGCCTTTCTGTCATGGTTGGAGGATTTCCAATTCTAGCAATTATTTCCACTGGAATTGAGTTCTTTGCCTCTGAGGACCTCTCCTCTACTGGCTCCACAGTCTCTCTGAGCCTTCAGTGAAATGTCCTATCTCTTTGTCTTCCTCCATAAGACCTGTTAGCCTTGCTCCAGTCATGCACAGTTCCTTCAGATACAAAAAGAAAAATTGATTAGCACGAGAAACAAGTTATTCAAATAAAAGATAAGAACAAAGAATGAAATATAAAAGAAATAATGGAATTAAAAACCTAAAACTAATGGTTAAATTAGTAAACTCCTAGTTTTCCTCTTAATCCAATGTTCCCGGCAACGCTGCAAAAAAGTTGATCGTCGCCAATGCTACCTCAAATGCACGGGTCGGACAAGTAATATAATGGACTAAGAAGTCGGGTATTAAATCCTTAGGGACTATTAGAAATACTAGTACTAAGTTTTCATCAACTATCTAACCTAATCAGTGATTTGATGTTTTAGACTAAACTAATTACTGAATTTAAAGAAGAGAATTAAGATCAAGGATAAGTGAAGGATGGGGTGAAATCGCAAGACAATCAATCAGAAGAAAAGACACTCGTGTATGAATCCCTCTTGGGTTCTCAACATAAGAAATAGATAATACCTGCTAACTTGATAATTGTGTGATGCAAGAGAGCTCGAGTCACATGATGCTGAGCTATCTGATGTCACAATGCAAGCTTTGCCATACCATGACTTGGTGGACCGACGTAAAGGCGGAAGGTGATCGAGCCAAGTCTAGAATTGGGGAGCACTTTGGACATGGTTCGGTATTTTTGCTATAATTTTGGCTACAGGCATCGGATTCGCATGCTCAACCCCAATTTAAAAAACTCGTTTCGACGCGCACATGAATTATATCTAGCTCTGCTCGATGGACCTTTCCTTCATCCTCAAATTCTATTGTTTTCACAGTCATTTCTTCATTTTGGGTGTTTTTCTTTTTATTTTTGGTAATACCTCGTGTACCAATTAACGATAGGATTTGAATTCGATTTGATCTCAGATTTTAAGGAGGTATCTTATATGTTTAGTTATTTTAGAATTAGATAAGTTTTTATTTTAACCAAAATTTGCCATTTTGGCTAATTTGGATAAGAGATAAGTTTCTAGGTTAGTTTCTTTTAAGCCATTTAAAACCTGCTTGTGGGTTGAGCTTTTTTTGCTATTTAAACCGTCTGGTTCCTTTTTTCTGCCTTCTTCTCTGGATTTGCTCCAGATTGCTTCTCAACTTGAATTTTCCATTAAACTGCCCCCGGTAGGTCCTGTTTCACAAATATATCACATTTTAAGTACCGACGGGCAACAATTCATCAAAATCACATGCTAAGTGTATGCAAATAGGATATAATAATATGGTAAAGGTAACACTTATCAACTGTTGCCGTTACCATTAGCAATGCCGGCTTGACCGATGATATGTATATTCCGAGGCACTTGCAGAAGATGTATTTCTGGATTCTCCAAGATCTCGGCACATTTATTTTCTTTCTGATCTTAGCTTTCCTACTTGGCTTTGCTTGTTGCTATTCATTCGGCTTTACTTGAGCTCTTATTTATTCTATTTGAGTAGGCCTTAAGAGCTTATTATTTTCATTCGATCCTATTGGGCTTATTCTTTTGGCTCATACACTTTGTCGATCTCTTTTCCCAGGTGATGAGCCAGCGTAGGATTGGGCATAGGCGAGGCTTCTTCTGAGTAGCAGCTTGCTGGTTATTTGTTTTCATTCGAGGTTTGTGAGCCTCGTTCACTGTTGTGAGAGGCTTGTGTAGACATGCTATTTATGTATTCATATATTGTATGACGTTAAGGGTGACAGAGTATTTATGTGGGTCATGTGGACACATACTCTTTATTATGATATTTGAGTCGAGTTGTACAAACTCCTTATTATCATTTTGTATAATATCTGTATTAGGAATCTTAGGCCTTGAGTCTAGGCAAGGCTTGTCCCTCTTTCACAGCGGCCGGTCTGCCGACGTGCCCGGACCCTTAGGTTCAGGGCCTTACACTCTTGCAAATAAACTTGAAAATATTTTGTAAAATCCAAGAATTTTTTTTTAAATAAAATATTCTAATATTAGTACAAAATAAGTGATAATTAAATTGGTCCCTAATTTAGTTGAGTTGGTTGATTAAAGATTTAAAAAGGGGATTAATTTAATTAAAATACAATTTAAAGCTAAAAGGGGTATGCAAGGGCCATTTGGTAATTAGTTAAAGTGTGGAGGACCTAAAGAGAATTTGTCCCTCTAACAGAAGAAGGACTTAGTTTTAATTTTAATAAGCTGGGGGACTTCTGTGCAAAAGTACAGAGAAAACTCTAATACAAATGAATGGACGGCTGAGATTAGATCCTCTCAGATTATAGCGAATCTCGGGGAGTTATTAGAAGATCTGTGAAGCCACGTGGCGCGATGAGAAGCGCACATCGGATGGGGGCTGATCACGAGAAGACAGCAAAGGAGATCAAGGCGGCCACATGGCGCACCGTGAAGCTTCCATTTGAGTTAGTGTTGGATACGAGGCAAGAGTTTAAGATATGGCAATCCCTCTCCAATCGAATCTGGGCCGTTGATCTGAGGAATGTTTGATTCAAGACATTAAGAATTACTCTGAGATGTTAGAACAGATGTGAATAGTCTCCACCGCTCATCTGTGAGAGCCTATCCTGAAGCAGACTGCCCCCCCTCTTCAACAGCCGTGCCTCTCCCGGAAACGGCCGTGAGCGCCGTCGCTCGTCCCGCTCTCTTCTCTAGCCGTTTTGGTCGAGAAGGCCGGCAATCACTGGAGGCTCTTCGATTTCCTCTGGCTTATAAAAGGAGTGGCCTCTGTCTTCGAGTGGGGAAGAGAAGAGAAAGCAAGGGAGTGAAGATAGTCACCGGAGAAGAAGCTCGGAGAAGAGGGGATTACTCCGAGGAGGTTGATCACCGCTGCTGACGCCACCAGGAGGTCGGAATCCTAGGTAACTTCCTTTCCTTAGTGAGTGATATATGTTTGGCGCATGTTTGGCGAGGTTTCGAGCTTGCCAGAGAGGGGGAGTGCAGCCGAGTGTGGTGGGACACCGGGGAGAGGAAATGGGAGGTCGCTAGTGTGTGCAAGTGGTTGCATCGGCCGAGACGAAGCTCGGCGCACGGAGTCCTGGCTGTGAGGGTCCTCCGACGAAAAGATGGAGATTTCGGCAAACTTCTCCGGTGGAGCTCGGCCGAGAGAGAGAGAGAGAGAGAGAGAGATAGAGCAGAAGAAGATAGTTAATTAACTAATTAATTGATTAACTAATTATTCAATTAACAGGTTAATGGTAAATCAATTAGTAGAATAAATCAGTTTTAATTCATTATAGTGTGACAAATTTTCAAAATTGATTAATCAAATTAAGTTTGGTTAACCAGTTTAAGTGTCCAGATCTAGTTAGTGGACTCAGTTAGATTAATTCATTAAGTTGAGTCTAGTGTTTGGGTTTGGCCAAGTACTAAATGAAATGGATTGAGCTAAAGGGTTGGGTTTAATCAAATCAGATAGATTGAGCAAACTAGAAATCAAAGGAATTGGGCTAAGGCCCAAATTAAACTGGTTGGGTTTGATCATTGGGTCAAGTCTAATTGATTTAACTTAATCAATTTGATAGATTGATTAGATGGTTTTGTCTAACCAAGTTAAGAATTATTTTGATTAAGTTAAATGTTGCTAAGTTAAATAATTGAGTCGAATCAGGTCAATGATTAGAGTAATTTAGCTAAGGGGCCAAGGTTTGGACCTAAGTTATAGATATTTGACTTGATTAAACAATTAATAAAAGTCTAAGATAGTTTGGACCATGAGATTGAACTTGATCTAATTTGGCTCAAGTAGATTGGTTTGTTAGAACCAATTTAGGCTAACCAGGTTACTCAAAGATACATATGTAAAAAGAAAAGAAAAGAAAAAATAAAGGGTGCAAGGGGTGGGATTTGAACCCATAACCACCCGAATCAAGTTATTGGGCCTTAACCGCTGGGACATGGCAAGGCACGTGGTAGTAGTTGGCCCCTTTAAATTAAATAGACTTGAGTCAGTTCAGGTCCAATGCGCTTGATAAACCCATAAGAATGGGCCCAATTAACTCTAAGTGGTTAGACTCGATCTAGTAGACTTTTAAACACGACAAGGGTGTATCAATATTGGTCGGTTGACTCTAGGTTGACCAAGATAAAAGAGAGTCAACTTATAGTCCTAGTTTTGAAAAGGAAGAAATAGTAGCTCAATAAAATACCGTGTAGGACCCGTTTGTCTAGGCTATGGCCCACCGAGAGAGAGAAAGAAAGAGTTAGACATATGCATATAAATAAGTAGAGTCTTATTACTATTGTTGACACTAATGGTAGCCTTACTAGCAGATATCGATGTGGAGGACTAGTGACACATCATGAGGAAGTTCTAGAGGTTTCAAGCTTTCGACTAAGGTAAGATACCCTTGCCTAGATTGCACCCGTTGATGGGTTTCTTGCTTGAATAAATGCTATTCTATTTGGCATACCTTACTTTCATGTTGATTGGATACATACACATAGCTGCTAGTTGTTGCCATCTTTTCCTTATGTGTATGTGATTGCTATGCTAGAGATAGTGTTGCCACTATTTGTTTGTTTGTATGGTCATGCCCACCCGTGAGCCGACACTTGGTCATGGGCACATGATCTTGTGTGCTGGCCGGGAGGTATGAGCTAACTGATTTCTTTCGTCTTCCCGATACAGTCGAGTGTGGGGACTCCTTAGAAAAACGTTCAGGGCCGAGGACACTATGTCGTTTTGGCATTCCTTGCCAGAGGGGTTGTAATACTCTGTTTGTCCAACCTGTTAGTAGGTTAGATTTGCGGACCATATCGATATGTACGAGAGGTAGCGCTACCGATTCACAACCGGAGAGTCGTTTCCAACCAAGGGTGTTGGAGCTGTATGGGAGATTGTTGGTTGAGTTTATTTTCATAACTGTGGACATTGTTTTTACTTTCACTTACTTTTCATGATTTTTGATATTGATATTACATGCCTGTTTGTTTCCCTGCGGGGTACTTACTGGGCTTTCCTTTCGAAAGCTCACACACTTGACTTTGTTTCAGATCCTAAGAAGTAGACTCGACACAGGAACTGTTCGAGTGTTATCATTGCTGAGGTTCGAGGATCCAGCGCTTTTATTTATGAGGGAGAGAGTTTTGTTATGTAGGACTCTTGTAGGGCCTTAACATTTAAGCTACTCTACATTTTGTTATCATGCTACTTTGATTAATTATATTTGGATTTGTTGTTATCTGTGACATCTTTAGGCCTTGTATCCAAGTAGGGCGAGCCTCTACTTAGGTACGGCCGATCTGTGCGCATGCTCGAGGTCCCGAAATTCGGGTCAAGGCGTGATATATTTATCCTCGTCCACCTTTCCCTCAAAGGTTTCTACAAAAAGGCTTAATGAACAAATGTGTTATCTTTACGAAAAATGGCTAAAACTTGCAGTCCTGGCAAGGAGAAAAATTGTTATATCAAGCCAAGTATTAAGGCCACTATGCACCGTGACTCCTTGAAAGAAATTGTTATTGTTGATGAAGATAGGAGAGGGCATAGTTACATATGGCCATAGGAGACAAGCTTGCAATTTGAAATTCAATGTCTTAAAAAGAATGAAGGAGGGGAGAAGAATGATAAGACCTCTCCACCCCCTCATTCCCCTCAAAAGCTGCAGCCCCATAGGCATAGAGAACAACTTCGGCAAGTAGAATTGACATTCTTCAATGAAGCTAGTTGTAACACCCAGAAATTTTTAAATAAATAATCAGAAAATTTTCAAAAATTTCAACGAGAGTTATTAGCACAGAAAATAAATTAATTACTTTAAAACTTAATTAAAAGAAAATCAGGAATTTGTGGATCTAAAATCCAGCCTCGCAACTAATTGGGCCAGAGAAGGCGATATTGGGCAAGGCCATTTATACAAGAGATAGTTGGAGGTGGATTGAAAGGATAATCCTGGTTAATTAATTAGAGACTTATTAAGTGTTAATTAAATTTGACTAATGCAATGGTGATACGGGACAAAAGTTGGAGTCCCGATAAAGTACATCTTGGCCAGTCAAAAGTCGGAAAATATGGATCTTTGTCGGGCTTGTAAATGCAACCTGTAAAGTTATAGTGTGTCCGTGACCCGATGATACAAGGTAAAGAATGAATAAATTAATAAATAAAATAAAATATTAAATTGTTATTATATAGATCCGTAAAACCCTGATCTGGTCATAATAAAGTTAGAGAAAATTTCGGATCTGGGCCGGGAGAGGAAGCAACTGTAATACTATAGCCTACGTGTGATAATTTAAATCATTAAAGTTGCGAAAGATAAAAAGATCCATTATGCGCGCATGCGAATGAGGGCAAAAAGTGGACCTACACGATTAATAATCCAAGCTTGTGATGTTACAGTAAACGGATTTTTAAATTATTAAAAAGGGATGAAGGTCGAGAGAGAGAGAGGGGGAAAACCTCATCATTTCTCTCCTTCGTTCTTTCATCTCTACTGAGCCCTAAACCGGACAAATCATGCCCCTCTCTTGAGATCTCTGACCCTCACCAGCGAGCAAGCCAACAACCGCCGAGCTCCCACCGGTTACCACACAGCGCGTACGCGCACCTGTACGTGGACAACCCCCACGGCCTAGCTTCTCTCACACGCGGTGCCACGTACCTGCAGTCCGCGCCCCGGCTTTCCTTCGCAGCGTGACTCTGCCACAAGGATGTGCCTGCTAGCCACCCCTGATCCCCCTTTCGAAGACCCTGCTAGCTCGCTGTCCAAGTGGAGCGCGCCTACAGCTCCGCTCTCCTGTCATCTGTGTGGACGTTGACAAGCTGCGATGTAACGCCCCGACCCGATCCCGGGACCTCGGGCACGTGTGCAGACCGGCCGTAGCCGAGTAGAGATGGGCCCCACTCAGATACAAGGCCTAAGTGTGTAAAGCAGATAATGCAAAATAAACAACTTAATTTATTCAAAATAAACAGAGTTCAGCGGATAATATAACAAGGGTTCAAATACCCTACAAATACCAGGCCTTATGGGGACCTACAACACAAAATATCTCACTCAAAACAAGAAAGATAAACAAGGTCCTCGGACCTCTACAAATCACCCGACCCACGATCGGCTCAGCTCATGCGTGCTAGAATCCTACGCCTCAGGATTTGTAAACAGGAAGAAAACAAGTGCATGAGCTTTCGAATGGAAAGCTTGGTAAGTACCCGTGCTGGGTTCAAGAAAATATGATATCAATAAAACATGAATATCAAAATCAAGCTCGGGGCACGCCCCTCATAACAAAACCCTAGGAGTCTATCACAAAAATAATCAAGATAACGACTCCTAGCTATGAGTTCCAAAGGAAGCTCCACAAACGTCTCCCCTGGCCAAGCACTCATCACCGAAGCTCACGAGAAAACGACCATTCGGCCGCTACGGCCCTCGAGTCGTATGTCGGTAGCGCTACCTCTTTACGTGTTGACACGCGGTCGATGTCGACCCCATCGACTCAGGGACAACCGTAGTACTCTCTCCTCGGCCAGAGTGCCGAACGCCGTGGTGCCCGTCCCGACGCTCTCGCAAAGTCCGGAGCTCACCTGCTCCACTGAATCCGGGACGAAGAACAGAACAAGTAGGGATCCCAACATCCCGAAACAATCAAACATGCCAAATAAAGATTTCAACAAATCATGGAAGCATGTATGATTAACAAAGCAATATGTCACAATAAAGACATGTCAATAAGATCTCCGAAGAGAGGAACAAGGCATGCTCAATCATGCAATCAAAAGTCAAGAAACCAATCAATAAATGACTGGGGGTACTAGGCAGAAGTACTTACCTAAAGTCACAGAGTCTCGTGCTCCACGGGACTTCCCGACGCATCCAAGTCAGAATCTGATAAGGATAGTTCTATTAATAACTATGTCAATGCACATGATGACTACAATGCATGCTTCAATGGCCCTAGTCTCACTCGCGAACCTTTTCCCGTGTTTCCTTGTCAATCCACCTTGGTTCAATCCCTTTGGAATTGACTCGAATCAACCCTTGGGCTCACATTGATTTATCAAATCAATTCATCTTCTCAATTAATTCGATTTGCCAATTAACTAACCAACCAAGTTAATTAATCTACCAATTGATTATTAAACTGACCTATAAATTAGTTAACAATTTAACTAATTAATTAACCTCCTAAACGATCATCCATTAACCAACTTACTAGCTCCGGACTCAACCATAGATTGGTTGGACTCAATCTGCTTAGTTTAGCTAGTTGGCTCGAACCAATTAATTAATTAATTTCCCAAATTAATTAATTATTCACTAGTCAGTTATCCAACCAAGTAGTTATTAGTTAATTTAGTTAATCAACTAATCCGATTAATCAAAGAAATATTTTATAATTAATCTAATTCCTTTTGATTAATCTCCATCATACTTGATCCCACCCTTTTAATTTGATTAAATCTAGTAATCAAAACTAGTTAACCAAACCCATACTTGTTTGATTAGTCAACTAATCCTTTAATTAATCTAATTATCCATTGTAATAATAATTATATTAAAACTATACTTATCTGACTAATTAGTCAAATGACTAAGTTACAATAAATCAATTATGATAATTAATTAATTAGTTGACAACATACTAAATAATTTAATTATCATAATTTAAATCAATTCTCTGAATTACTCAACTAATAAATTGATAACCAAATTACTTGATTTCTAATTAATCTACCATAATTAATTAAATCACGTAACTAACCACTAATCGAATTATTTAAGGTTACTAACTACCTAACTGTTCCTCCCTCTCTCATCTCCGTCTACTCCTTCTCTCAGGCCGTGACCTCGCCGGGGAAGACGACCGCCCAATGCCGCCATGGTGAAGCCCTTGCCTCTGTCAAATGGTTGTCGGTGAGCCCTCCGGCGGCCCATACACGGAGAGACCGGCAACAGGGCCCTTCTGGCCGGATTCCATCTCTCTCTTCCCCTCTGATTTCCAGGTGCACGACGGAGTTCTTTGAGCCTCTCCTCCTCTAGCGTTCAGCCACTCAACGGAGTCCGACGGAAAGTCTAGCGAGTTCTCCCGATGCTCACCACCCTAACGACGGACTACCATGCATGCATGACGGAAAATGAAAACAGGGAGAGAATAACTCACCGGAGATGGCAAAGGCGTGCTCGCGAAGCTTCACCGCTCGTCGGAGAAAGCAGAGGCGGCAGTCCTTCCTTCTTCTCTGGTCCCGGGTCCCGGCGGAAGGATTCCTTCTGTCTCCCTCCTTCGATCTCTCTCAGCGAGGGTGACTCACCGTCGCTCAGTGATGCTGGTGTTTGAAGGATGCTGCCACAGCCTTCATTTATAGGGAGCTTGAGTGAATCGCAATCTCTTGATTGCAATCCTCCATGCAGCAATCAGCCCTCAACCTTTCCATAACCTGAGATTCCATATCCGGTGGCGCGCGTTGGCAGCTGAGGGAGAAGAACAGGAGAATCTCGTGATCGTCACTCCCTTGAGATCTGACGGTTAGTAAACGCCCGCACGGTATGGTTCCGTTCATCCGTCAACCATCCTCACGTCTCGAGATCGTTAGTAATTGGATGGACGGCGTTGAGAGCGCCACGTGGATCACCCATTGTCTTTGTCTTACTTCGTGATCAGCCTTGGATGGGATCATCTGATCTGGGCCGTTCGTCCATCTCTAGACACAGCCTCTCAGGTTTTATGCGGAAAGGACCCCCAACTTCTCAGAATCATATTTGGGTCCCTGCTCTGTGAGAAAAAACACATTTCTCCTCAAGTCCTTGTTCTCTATATTTTTTATATCTAGGTCCCTTGCCAGAGACAACTTCTTTTACCTTGCAGTCCTTGCAATTTTTATAAAATTTCTATTAAGTCCCTAGCAGCCAAATAAATTCAAAATTATTAATTTGAATTATTCAATCAATTAGTTTCTCCTTGCCCCTTTTAATTAAATCCAACCATACCAAACTTAGGATATTCCCTTTAATAAAATCATTGATTTAATCAACTATTTTCCCCCTTTCCTTCTAAGTCCCATCCATGATTATTTAGAGGACTTTCCAAGTTTAATTAAATTGGATATTTCCAAATTTAATTAAATCATTCATTATTCAAAATAATTTATGAAATAATATCTTTTCTAAACTCCCTCATGTCCATTTACCAAAATGCCCTTGGAGTTTATTTAAATTCCCAAAATACCCTTTGGCAATTTTTAATTACTAATTAATTTAGGGAAATATTAAATCCTTTATTTCAAATAAAAATCTTGGGTTTTACATGCGACATAGTTCCGGCTAGCCCTAGCACCCCTCGGCTATTCCCCTCGTTATCCTTCTACATTCATGGAGATGAACCGAACGCCAGCGAGATCCGAACTACCCGCAGGTAATCTCAGGCTGGTGGTGATATTTGATGATAATTAGGGGCTGAAATGGAGGATCGGATAATAACTTATTTGGCCTGGAGCTTGACTCGATCATCTTCAATTACTAGTAACCAAAGGATTTGTGGTCCAGAAATCATGAACTTTGCATAACTGGGATTTATGATTATATGAACTATATGAGATAAATTGTTTTTGTGAATGTTTGTATTAATCTCAAAGCCCTAGAAATAGAGCAGATGTTGTGCAATTTTTGTTACAATTATACATGATTTATTGTTCATGTTTATGAATAGCTTTTGATTAACCTAAAGAGCATGTTAGAAGCTTTTATATGTGCTTAAGATGAGGCAGATTTTATTCCACAACATGTGAGGAATTTATGTTAAGTGAGTTAGAGATTTTGTATTAGTTATTTGCTTTGAAAAAGTAAAAAACATGAAATATTTGATAGGAGAAAATCATGCCTTGATTGGATTAAATGATTATATCTTTATCATACTCAAATATGTCTCGATTAGAGTATAAGATAAGAACACAGTTTTTCTTTTTCCTGAATTTCCTTATTCTATTTTTAGGAAAAGATAAAGGGAAAGGCAAAGGCAACTCAACCGAGGCTAGAGGACCGAGCTAGTCCTAAGCTTCTACTAGACTCAGGTGAGGGAACTAAACTGGACATTCCGTATTTTCATCGTATTATCTACGAAGTGTTTATTTCTATTTTGAAAAGCATGAAATAGAATTTATATGAGATTTCCTAGGTTTGGAAACCGTATTAAATTGATTGATGGTTTTATACTTCACAAATGAATTTTGAGATATTCATGAAAAAGATTTCTGTTAAAGGAATATGAAATAAAAAGAGAATAATAAGAAGGATTTATTCTTTGCACCGCACTATTATACTTTCTTGCACCAGTGGTGGCACTTTTATAGAGCCAATTAGTACGGTATTAGGTAGGGAAGGGGTGATTTCATAAACTGTGTATTTCTTAAAGTCCAAACTATCTGTTTTAAAACTTCCTGTTTTAAGAAATAAAACACCATTTTCGTACTCGTAAAGTGTCTAGTAAGCGTAAATCCTATCCTAGAGATAGTCACCTCATGGGAGCCATAGTAGAACTGTGAGTGCAGTGATGGTACCCCGACATGAGCCCTAAAGGACCGTAAGGGTTCATCCCGATTACACACTGGTTCCGCAACTATTGAAGTAGAGGTGTAGGTGAAATTAATACATTTGAGATATGATGTATGTTTCTGTATATCGCACCTCACGGGAGCCAGATAAGAACCGTGGTGGCTATTGGTGTCGATATTCATCCACCAAGGGAAAATACAAAATCATACATGGTACCGATGATGAAATGAATAAGATGATCATGCATGTTATTTCACATATGATTTTATAGAAGCTGGCATGATTATGTCTGATTGAAGATAATGCATAAATTGGAATATTATTTTTGAAATGCATTATTTCTTCATACTTATATTTCTTGTTCATGATAAGAAATTATTTTGGAGTATTCTTATTTGATTTCATAAAGGTATAGTATACCTTATACCTTATAGTACTGTTTTCCTCACTGAGCTTGAGTAGCTCATCCTTCTTTTATGTGAAATTTTGCAGGAGATAGACCGGTACTCAATCATATCTAGAGTCGAGGAGAGAGTCTTGTCACCTTTAGTTGGCTCAGACAATCCCGCTGCTTGATGTTGTTTATTTGTGTACTTGATTTAGGAGATATATGAAATGTTTGTATAACTTTAAGTATTTGGTGTTGTATTTCCAACTGTTTGAGTATTTATGACATTAAAGTTTGCCTATATGTTAAGTTTATTCAATTAATACAGCCTTATGCCCAGGGTTTACCACCTGACCTGGCTGGTGTGACACATGTCCCCTATTCTGAGATGGGTGTTACATTTCGTTGTATCAGAGACAAGTTTAGTCCTAAAAAACCTAGTTTTGGTCAGAGCCTTAGGGTAGGAGTATGTGTCAGTAGAGTAATATTAATAATTGCAAGAAGTATTAAGAAGTTATACTGACACATCTTCTCTTTTAAGAATGGCACCGAAGAGATTCGGTAAGCCACCAAGGGTGCAATGGGAGGAACCCGTGGAGGAACTTGATGTTGAGGCTTCTGAGCAAGAAGAAGCACCTGCTGAAGGATCACATTCATAGCATGGACCGGGGTATAATCAGGAGTTCAATAGGGACTAGGGTATAACCGGAGAATACAACAGTTCTTCGACCAAATGGCGCAGTAATTTGCGGCCTTTCCCAATTATCAGCAGACATGATATAGAGGACAAGACTATCTTTCCAGAGCACGTAATATGGGAGTCACCCAATTTACAGGAACCCATGACCCAGCCGAGGCAGAAGGTTGGATCTCATACTTAGAACTGGTCTTCGAGGCATTGAGGTGAGATGAGGAGAAGGTGACTACAGTTACTCTGTTGATGGGTCAAAGGGCTCTACACTAGTGGCTAGCCATTAGGCGACGCCAAGTACCTCAAACAGTTACTACTTGGGCCAACTTCCAGAGTATATTTGACCAGAAGTTCATGTCCCGAGTGTACAAGAACGCAAAGCGGGAAGAGTTTATGCGTTTGGTACAGGGAAACCTATTTGTGGCCAAGTATGATGCCCAATTCACTAATCTAGGTAGGTATATAGCCTCCTATATGGATGATGAGACCGAGAAGTGCAAAAGGTTTGAAGATTGACTCAGAGATGAGATTCGTAATATTGTTACTGTATCTGGGTTTGACGACTTCACAGAGTTAGTAGAAGGTGCTCTCTGAGTGGAAATGAGTATTGGAAGACAGAAGCAGCGCCTCGAGAGGATTAAGAAGAGAACCGCGCCTAATTTTCCAATGGGCTACAGTTCGAGGCCTAGTAAGAAGAGCCACAACAACAGTAGTGGAGGCTCTTTTTCTAGAGGATCGAGGTAGAACAAGCCTCAGTGTCAGACTTGTTTCAAGTATCATTATGGTGAGTGCAGAGCAAGAATGGGGGCGGGTGTTTGCTATCACTGCCAACAGCCAGGACACTATAGGAATGAGTATCCCTTACTATTACAGGGGAGTGGGACAGTCCTATAGACTAGTGCTAAAGTTGGCTAGTACACACCACAGGGTCAGGAAGTATCTGTAGTTGGCAGTACAGGAGACCACCGAGGAGGATCATCTAGATGGGGATCTCGAGGAAGCCGAGGAAGCCTAGGAGTCTCAGATAATGGCTCAGGCCTTCACCATGATACAGTAGGAGGCTGTGAACACCCTTGATTTCATCTCAGGTATGATGCAAATCTTTGGCACTGATGCATCTGTATTAATTGATCCTGGCTCCACACACTCATACATAGCTACTATTTTCACTCTACCTACGCATATATATGCTACGCAGTTAGCTGAACCTATAATAGTATCCTCCCCTATTGGGAGCTCTATGATTGTAAAAATAGTGTATGAAGGATGTGATCTGAGGGTAGAAGGTCATCTATTGTTAGCTAATCTGATCCCTATGAGGATCATAGACTTCAATCCTATCTTAGGCATGGATTGGTTGTCTATCTACCACGCCACAGTCGATTTTCACTTGAAGATGGTATGCTTCCAACGACTTGGCGAGGAGGAGATCCTCTTCTATAGGAGGCGAGCTCATACAGAAGAAGCCTTCTTGGCAACCATGGTGGTAGCTGAAGCCCCTAAGAAAGATGTACAAGAGATACAGATAGCTTGTGAATACTCAGACGTATTTCCTAAGGACCTACCTGGGCTACCCCCGTATAAAGCCGTGGAGTTTTCTATTGAGTTTTACCCAGGAACAACTCCAATCTCTAAGGCGCCCTACAGGATGGGCCCAGTGGAACTGAAAGAGATAAAGGCTCAATTGGATGAACTACTGGAGAAGGGGTTCATCAGACCTAGTGTCTCCCCCTCGGGTGCACCCATATTGTCGTGAAGAAATAGGAGCACGTACACCACCTTAGAATAGTGATGCAAATATTAAGGGCGCAGCAACTATATGCCAACCTCAAAAAGTGTGACTTTTGGTTGGGAGAAGTGAAATTCTTGGGACATATTGTCTCGGCGTCAGGAATCTATGTGGACCCCGAGAAGATTGAAGCAGTAACTAACTGGCAAGCCCCAACCATAGTCAAGGAGATCAGGAGCTTCATGGGGTTGGCAGGTTACTACAGGCGATTCGTGGAACGGTGTTCTTCAATCGCCCAGCCTATGACCAAGTTCCTACAGAAGAATACAAGGTTCGATTAGATCGAGGAATGTGAACAAAGCTTTGAAGAACTGAAGAACCGACTGGTGTCTGCTCCTATCCTCACCTTACCTACCACAGGCATAGGATTTAAAATTTATAGTGATGCTTCGTATAGGGGCTTTGGTTGTGTCGTAATGTAGCAGGGCAGAGTTATTGCCTATGCATCTAGACAACTTAAGACTCACGAAGTAAACTATCCTGTCCATGATCTGGAGATAGCCGTAGTGGTTTTCGCTTTGAAGATATGGCGACACTATCTATATGGTGAAGCCTGTAAAATCTTCACCGACCACAAGAGCCTAAGATACTGACGCCGGGCGGGGTAGCGATTATCCCACGGGCTAGCCGGATCCAAGGACCGCAAGAAAGAACACACGAAGAACCAAAAGAACCAGAGAAAATACTCTGAAATTCAGAAAAATACTTTTATTCAAAATTCAATAATAATAACTAACCCACAAGCCGGGTTAAATAGCCTTCAAAACCAAAGTCTATCATCTTATCTAAATTTGTTAAAACTGAAAAATTATTATTTAAAACTAAGCTTATTTATATTTAAAATCTAAACAAATCAGATTAACTCCTAAAAATCCGTGATCATATCGGATTCAAATCCTATCCTAATTTGGCATATGAAATATTACCAAAAATAGAAAAAAAACTGAAAACCTTAATTCGATGGATAAAATATTTCTAAAAATATAAATAACTAAAATTCTCTCAAATATGACGTCCCCATGTCGTGCGCGCCGCAAAGAGCTTTCCGAATTGAGGTCGAACGCCCGATTATGATATCGGTAGCCAAAGTTATGGCTAAAATATGGAACCACACCCAAAATCGACTCAATCTTAGAATTGACTTGATAACTTCCCGTCTTTACGTTGACCCCCAACCCGGCACCAACATTTGACTCGAGCCTCCTTCATCAGTCACCTCGGGTTGGAAAGAACTCGACCTTGAGTTCGACTGCACCTTTGTTGGTGTGTCTAGATCTCGTGCTTGATCTCAATCAAAACCCTAGAGACAAAAAGTAGGTTAGTAGTGTTGGTTACCAGGCCAAGACGGTTTTTTTCCCATCGAGATACCAATACAACGCTAGTCCCATCATCGTCATAGATGGGCTCACCAATCTCCTCCTCTGCCTCGCCAATTTCCCTCTGGTAGTCGTCGTAGATGGGCGAGATCTCCTGCTCCACATCATTGTTGAAGATGGGCAAAATCTCGTCCTCCGCATCATCGTTGAAGATGGGCGAGATCTCCTCCTCCACATCATCGTCGTAGATGGGTTGGTAGATGGATTGGCCAAACCACTGATCGCTATGATTATGGTGTTGGACTTTCTCAGCTGGAAACTGCCCACGACAACCACGATCAAAATCGATCGCCGCCAAACACCTTGATAATTTCTTGACTTGCCACTACAAATCCTTGATCATCAAGCTTTGGGTTAACTCCGTGACTTGCCTTTGTAGATCCTTGTTCATCGCCTCCAGGGGACTCAAGTCACGGTACTGGACTTCCTCAGCCGGAACCTGTCCAACCCGAAGACCATGGCCACCAGTCATTGATGTCGATGATGACGGTTCCCAGGAAGATGATTAGCTGTGGTAATAACTGATGCCGGGCGGGGTAGTGATTAACCCGCGGGCTAGCCGGATCCAAAGGGGGATCACAAGGAAGACGACAAGAGAAAGATAAACATAGAGAAATATTTGAAAATCCAAAAGTAAAATTATTATTCAGAATTCAATAATTAAAAACTAACCCACAAGCCGGGTTAAATTGCCTCAAAAGATTAACCTTGAAACTTTATCATCTAATCTAAATTTGCTAAAATTAAACAATTATTATTTAAAACTAAACTTATCTAAATGTAAAACTCTAAACAAATGAGCTAACTCCTAAAAATCCGAGATCAATTCAGATTCAAATCCTATCCTAAATTGGCATATTAAATATTACAAAAAAAAAATTAAAATTAAAAACCTTAATTTGATCGATAAAATATTTCTAAAAATATAAATAACTAAAATTCCCTCAAATATGATATTTCTATGTTATGCGCGCCGCAAAGAGCTTTCCGAATTGGGGTCGAACGCTCGATTATGATATCGGTAGCCAAAGTTATAGCCAAAATACCGACCCACACCCAAAACCGACTCAATCTTAGAATTGACTCGATAACTTCCCGTCTTTACGTTGACCCGCCAACCAGGCACCAACATTTGACTTGAGCCTCCTGCATCAGATACTTAATGAGCAAGCGGGAGCTGAACATGCAGTAAAGACGGTGGATGGAATTACTGAAGGATTACGACTGCACTTTCGAGTATCACCCTGGGAAGGCAAATGTGGTGGCTGATACCCTAAGCAAAAAGACGATGGCACGACTGGGGACTACCAACTTTACTCAACTTCATGATTTAAGATCCACTAGAGTCTAATTTTCAGTGGATGAATTGGGGGTGTTCCTGGTGAATTTCCATCTACGCCCGACGTTGATATCACAGATTAAGGAGGCTCAACTACAAGACCCCAAGTTAATGAAGCTGGCTGAGAAGCTGCAACGGGGAAGACTTGGTGACTATTCTCTATCTCCAGATGGATCCATGATGGTAGGTGCCCGAATTTACATGCCACGTAATGATGAGGCGCTCAAGCAATAAATGTTGGAGGAAGCTCATTGCTCGGCCTATGCTATGCACCCAGGGAGCACGAAGTTTCACAACATCAAAGAAAACTACATCTGGAGGAGAAAGAAAAAGGATATTGCCGAGTACATGGATAGATGCTTGATCTGTCAACAAATCAAAGCTAGCACAAGAAGCCACCGGGGTTGTTGGTACCCCTGGAGATCACGGAATGGAAGTTGGAAAGGATAGCCATGAATTTTTTGTCAGGTCTACCCCGAACCTGTCAAGGCAAGGACGCCATATGGGTTATCATAAACAAACTGACCAAATCTGCCCATTTCCTTCCGATCAAGACAACTTACTCTCGGGATTGGTTGGCACGGATGTACGTTGATCAGATTGTAAGACTATATGGCGTACCCGTGTCGATCCTGTCAGATAGAGACCCGAGATTCATCTCTCACTTCTGGAAGAGTCTACATAAGGCCTTGGGGACACGACAAAACTTTAGCACGGCATACCATCCGGAGACACATGGACAGTCTAAGAGGACCATTCAGATACTTGAGGATCTTCTCCGAGCATGCATTATGGAACTCCCCATGAGCTAAGACGAGAATCTGGGACTGTTGGAGTTTGCGTACAACAACAGCTACCCGACTAGCATTGGCATGCCACCTTATGAAGCATTATACGGTAGGAGATGCAGGACTCCGCTATGCTGGGATGAAGAAGGATAGAGGAAGATATTAGTCTCGGAACTGGTTCAACAAACCTCGGAGAAGGTCAAGCTTATTAGAGAACAACTAAGGAAATCAAGATAAGTAGCGGGGATATGCCAATACCCTCCGCCAGGATTTGGAATTAGAAGTAGGAGATGAAGTATTCCTTAAAGTAACTCCGTGGAAGGGAGTACTGAGATTCCAAAAATGGGGAAAGTTGAGCCCTCGGTACATCGGGCCATATGAGATAGTAGATAGGATAGGTCCTATAGCCTATTGGCTTGCCTTACCAGAGGAGTTGTCAAGGCTACACAACTTATTTCATATATCGGTACTTCGAAAGTGCATCAAGGATCCAAATCAAGTTCTGACGGGAGCACCCGTAGAACTGGCACCTGATTTGACATACGTAGAGCGAATGATACATATCCTCTACAGGAGAGAACAAGAATTGAGAAATAAGGTAGTACCTCTGGTCAAAGTATTATGGAGTCATCACCAAGTAGAGGAAGCCACTTGGGAGAGAGAGGATCAAATGTTGGCACAGTATCCTCAGTTGTTTTAGTTAGCCATGTATGGAAATTTCGTAATGGTGGGAGAATTGTACCACCCCAAAATTTTTAAATAAATAATCAAAAAATTTTCAAAAATTTCAATGAGATTTATTAGCACATAAAATAAATTAATTACTTTAAAACTCAATTAAAATAAAATCGGGAATTAATGTATCTAAAATCCAGCCTCGCAACTAATTGGGCCAAAGAAGGCCATATTGGGCCAAGCTATTTACACTCGAGATAGTTGGAGGTGGATTGAAAGGATATTCGCGGTTAATTAATTGAGAGACTTATGAAGTGTTAATTAATTTTGATTAATTATGTAGTAATACGGGACAAAAGTTGGAGTCCCGATAAAGTACATCTTGCCTGGACAAAAGCATGAAAATATGGATCTTTGTCGGGCTTGTAAATGGGATCCGTGAAGTTACACTGTGTCTGTGACCCGATGATAGGAAGTAAAGATTGAATAAATTAATAAATAAAATAAAATAATAAATCGTTATTATATAGATCCGTAAAACCCGGATCTTGTTGTAATAAAGTTACCGAAAATTTCAGATCTGGGTCGGGAGAGGAAACAACTGTAATGTTATAGCCTACGTGTCATAATTTAAATCATTAAAGTTGCAAAAGATAAAAAGATCCATCATGCGCACATGAGATGAGCGCAAAAAGTGGACATAGTCGATTAATAATCCAAGCATGTGATGTTACAGTAAAAGAATTTTTAAATTATTAAAAAGGGATGAAGGTCTAGAGAGAGAGGGGGAAAAACTCATCCTTTCTCTCCTTCGTTCTTTCATCTCTACTGAGCCCTATGCCGGACAAATTGCGGCCCTCTCTTGAGATAGCCGACCCTCATCGACGAGACCCACCGACGAGCAAGCCAACAACCTCCGAGCTTCCTCCGGTCACCACCCCACGCGTGAGCGCACCTGCACGTGGACGGCGCCTGCGACCTAGCTTCTCTCACACGCTAGGCCGCGTACCTGGAGTCACGCCCTAGCATCCCCTCGCAGCGTGCCTCCGCCACCAGGCCGCGCTTGCCGGCTGCCCCTGATCCTCCATCCGACAACCCTGCGACCTCGCTATCCAACTGGAGAGCACCTGCAACTCCGATATCCTATCATCTTTGTCGACGTCGATGAGCTGCGATATAGTTCCGGCGAGCCCTAGTACCCCTCGGCCATTCCCCTCTTGATCCTTCTACATTCGTAGAGACAAACAGAACGCCGGCGAGATCTGAACTACCCGCAGTTAATCTCAAGCTAGTGGTGATGTTTGATGATAATTAGGGGTTGAAACGGAGGAAGCGATAATAACTTATTTGGCCGGGAGCTAGACTCTATCATCTTCAATTACTAGTAACCAAAGGATTTTGTGGGCCAGAAATCATTAACTTTGCATAATTGGGATTTATGATTATATGAACTGTATGAAATAAATTGCTTTTTTGAACGTTTGTATAATCTCAAAGCCCTAAAAAAGGAGATGTTGCCTGATTTTTCTTAAAATTATACATTATTTATTGTTCATGTTTATGAATAGCTTTTGATTAACTTGAAGAGGATGTTAGAAGCTTTGAAATGTGCTTAAGATGAGGTAGATTTTATTCCCTCACATGTGAGGAATTCATGTTAAGTGAGTTAGAGATTTTGTATTAGCTATGTGTTCTGAAAAAAAAAACATGAAATATTTGATAGGAGAAAATCATGCCTTGATTGGATTAAATGATTACATCTTTAGCATACTCTAATATGTCTAGATTAGAGTATAAGATAAGAATATGGTTTTTCTTTTTCCTGAATTTTCTTATTTGATTTTTAGGAAAAGATAAAGGGAAAGGCAAAGGCAAGTCAGCAACTACCAAAGGACCGAGCTAGTCCTAAGCTTCTACTAGACTCAGGTGTGGGAACTAAACTAGACATTCCATATTTTCATCGTATTATCTATGAAGTGTTTGTTTCTATTTTGAAAAGCATGAAATATAATTTATGTGAGATTTCTTATATTTGGAAACAATTAAATTGATTAATGGTTTTATGGTTCGCAAATGAATTTTGAGATATTCATGAAAAATATTTCATTTAAAGGAATATGAAATAGAAAGAGAATATTTAGAAGTATTTATTCTCTGCACCGTACTATCATATTTGCTTGCGCCAGTGGTGGCACTTTTATAGAGCCAATTAGTACAGTACTACGTACGGAAGGGGCGATTTGTTAAACCACTGTATTTCTTAAAGCCCAAACTATCTTTTTTAAAACTTCCTTTTTTCAAGAAATAAAACCCCTTTTCGTACTCGTAGAGTGTCTAGTATGCGTATATCCTATCCTAGAGATAGTAAGCTGGCGGGAGACATAGTAGAACCGTGAGGGCAGAGATGGTACTCCGACGGGAGCCCTAGAGGACCATGAGGGTTCATCCTGATTACACACGGGTTCCGCAACTATTGAAGTAGAGGTGTAGGTGAAATTAATACATTTAAGATATGATGTATGTTTCTATATTTCCCACCTTAAGGGAGCCATATGAGAACCATGGTGGCTATTGGTGTCGATATTCATCCACCAAGGGAAAATATAGAATCACATACTGTACTAATGATGAAATGAATAAGATTATCATGCATGTTATTTCACTTATGATTTAATGGAAACTTGCATGATTATATCTGATTGAAGATAATGTATAGATTGGCATATTATTTTTGAAATGCATTATTTCTTCATACTTATAATTCTTGTTCATGATGGGAAATTATTTCGGTGTATTCCTATTTGGTTTCATACAGTTATAGTACACCTTACAATACTGTTTTCCTCACTGAGCTCGAGTAGCTCATCCTTCTTTTACGTGAAATTTTGCAGGAGATAGACAGGTACTCGATTATATCTAGAGTCCAGGAGAGAGTCCTGTCACCTTTAGTTGGCTCTGACCATCCCACTGCTTGATGTTGTTTATTTGTGTACTTGATTTAGGATACACGTAAACTCCTTGTTGGATTTATATTTCTATAAATTTAAGTATTTGGTGTTGTATTTCCAACTGTTTGAGTATTTATGACATTCAAGTTTGCTTATGTGTTAAGTTTATTAGAATAATATAGCCTTAGGCCCAGGGTTCACCCCTTGACCTGGATGGTGTGAGACCTGTCCCTATTCGGAGATGGGTGTTTCACTGGTCATGATTGCTTATCTCCTAAAAAATGAAAGCTCAAAGAAGCTAGGACTCAACACAATAGTGCTCTATAAACCCTTTGACCAACATATTCTCATTGAGGAAGTTGATAGGTGGCACAATAATTTAATTGCTGCAAAAAGAAATGAGCAGAGTTAACACTGTATTTTGTTGAAAGTTGTTGGGTGTAATACAAGGCAAAAAATTGAGACCTTTTATGTTCACCACTTGGTTATCTCTGCAGGGTGCTGAGCTATATGCCGATCTAATCAAGACCTCCAAAAAGCGATGAAGGTAATACAAAGGGGAAGGTCTTGAGAAGGATGCATCAACTCTTTTCATCAAAGAGCCAGAATAACATGAAGGGGGTATGGCTGGTAACCTTAAATCTAGCGCTTATTGGGAAGTAACCCAAGTTTAAAAAGATTAGGATTTTTTTAAGTATTTGGTTTTATTATTGTTTTATTTTGTTAGTTTTCAATTTTTGTTTTCCTCTTGCTTGGAATAATCATAGTTTTTTTTTTTGTAGGGTAGAGCTTGTGTTTGGGGAGAGACCCATTGAAATATCCCTTAAAAACATGGTGTTGCTGGGTGCCGATGCGTAGTCAACTCCCACCTAACCCCCGTACACCTGCTGAGTAGAGGGAGGAGCCCGAAGAGGAGCATGAGGACAATGAGAGCACCGATCACTAGGGGAGTGTTTTCTGACTTTTGCTTATTTTTGTGTTCCTGCTTCTTACCTTTTCTATTTCTTGTGTCATCGGGGACGATGACTTATCTTAGTGTGGGGATGGGGTTTCATATATCGAAATTTGTTTCTTCTTGAGATATGCATTATTAGGTTGAGTCAGTTTTTAAGTTTTTCTGTGCATATTGAAAATTTTTCTTGTATTGTGTATACTACACAACCCTAATATATGGAACTTAAGTGGTTGATCTCTTATCTGATAGTGCATATGACACTGATTATACAAGAAGGCTGAATTTTTCAAACCTTAGGAAAATCACATCTTTATATACACTTGTGCATCTAGAATTTCTTTTAGATCTTCATGAATGACCTTAGCCTAGCTTGTATGTTGTATAGAGAACATATATTCATTGGAGAATAGAGGTAGCGTGTAAATCTCTTGGTAATCAAGTAGTACTTGACACATAGAGGAGTACATAGAAATTGGGGGTACTGGTGAGCTCTAAACAATGCAAAAAAAAAAAAAAACAAAACAAAACAAAACAATACAAAACAATACAAAAAAAAAAGAAAACAAAAAAGTATACATATATAGCTTAATAAATCCGCGCGTAATTGCATAAAGAGAGTACCACAAGAGAGGAACAATACCCTGCCCTAGGAGTAGGGTCTTCTACTAGTGGAAAGCATCAAAACATTAGACTTTGTAGGTTTGTGCTTCTATTTCTATTTTCCCATGCATGTATCTATCTGTGTGACATATAATCAGATCAAAGACATTACACTTGTAGAATTCTAATGCACCATGTAGAATATCTATTTATGATTTGTACTTGGTATGAATTTTTCAACCCTTTACTTATTTTGTCATGTTGCATCTATTTTCATTGGCAAAGGAGATCTAACCTAAAACATATCTATTTATGCACAATGCAGAATATCTATTTATGCTTTCCTATTCATTGCTTGGGGACAAGCAATAGTTTGAGTTTTGTGGAGTGTTAACTCTCAAAAGAGATCTAATTATAGGGGTTAATATGCTAGTTTGAGAATAAAGATAGGCCATAAATAAAGTATTCAATAGCCAATTTGGGCTATTTTGTATAAATTATACCTCAACTAGCTTGCAAACTTGTTTTAGTGAAATTCAATATCAAATGGATCAATTTTTGCACTAATACAAGTGTTTTTAATGTTACAAGAAGGTGAGGCTATTGGAGAGGAATAAGGATGATCTTGGAATAAATGGACGGATGTTCTATGACAAATGAGCAAAAGGAGTGAAAAAAGACAAGGTTGTGAACATCCTAAAAGAGCAGCTGAGATCATGAATTTATTGGAAGAGTTAGAGGACTCCAACCCCAATCTCCTTTTCTCAGATTGAAGATATACAAGTCAAGAACACTCAGTTAAAATTTTAGCTCAATTCGGGTTGAAATGGTCATCCCATCAGACTTAATGATAACATTGCGATGTCTACCTGTAGCATCGCGATGTCTATATTTGAAGCCTTCTCTGGATTTTCAACAGCATAACAATGCTTTCAAACAGAAGCCTAGGACCCAATATTTCATCAATATCGTGATGCATGATCCTGGAATCGCGATACAACTTTCTGGGGGTATAAAAGTGACTTGACTTTTAGGTTTTTCTCATCTCTCATTTGGGGGCGATGACTAGGGCTCCAAAGAGGCAATCCAGAGGGTTTTTAAGCCATTTCTAGTGAGGAGAAGCTCAAATCAAAGGGGGAAACAATGTCTTATTGTTTTATCTTTTATTGATCTCTTCTTTATACCAAATCATGGATTTATATTTACTTATTTGTATCATTACGGATTCATTGTTTGTAATGGTAGCGTAAAGTTCCATACTAGGGTTATATGAACTTAATGACTTGACATTTTTAATTGTCCTATGTTTGCTTTGATTGTGTTCTTATGGATATGCATATGATTCGATACTCTTTAGTACTATATTCATAGACATATGTATGTGAGGAAAGTATAGGATTGTAGGGTGGAGTAGAGTGATTGGTAGTCTATGGTGATGATTGAGTCTAGGTCCTATGATGTGCCCCCTTCACCATAGACATATGGGAAGGCTTGGAAGCATGTTCCTTAGACATAAGGAACTTTTATGTTGCACCCAGAGTGCACATAAGTGCTGAATTCACCATTGATTAACCTGTAGCTTTAGTAACAATACCATAGTAGATATAGAAGAAAATCCTTCCAAGTCATAGAGCCATACAACCCTAGAAGCATATTATTGAGAGATTCACCAAAGCAACCCTTGGTAATTCCATCACTTTCTTTGGATTTAGTTATCTTCCACTTTATTGATCGATTAACTTTACCAAGCAACTTAGTATATTATTGCTCATCTAGACCTAGTAAGCCTTGTGGATTCAGCCCTGTACTTACCAAAATTTATTACTTTTGACCACGTACGCTTGCATGTGGAGGCTCGAGTGCTTGCACTCGTAGCCGCCGGTCAACACGTAACATGTGCGAGCCAACACATGGTCTCTGCGGAGTTCACTGCATCCATGCTTCGTTGGGAATTTCATGACTAAATGATACGTCAACATTGCGGCACAGAGCATATTCAAGGTCGACCTTCCCATAATAACATTAAAGCTAGAAGAAGACCGAACAACCTGGAAATCCGTAAACACAGCCGATTGTCAATGGGCGGTCCCCACCATGAGTTGTAGGGTAATGATCCCCTCGGACTGAACAGTCCCTCCAGAAGAGGATGTTGGCCGAGCTTCCACTATCTACGAGGACCCGCCTAACTTCATACCCTACAATGTTGACTGTCACTACAAGCGCGTCATCATGTGGCTATTTTATGCCTTTTGAGTCATTATCAAAGAACAGTGTTGGTGGTCCAAAGGGGTCCTTCTTTTTGGTAGCATTAACCTGTCATGATATTCAAGCGTATCTCTTCCTTGATGAATTACTCTCTCCTCCGCTCGCAGGTCCCCCTCCAATCACTTGGATCACTCCTACTAGGTCCTGCTTCTTCGAATAGGTGGACGGTTCTATCGTCTGTAGGTTTTTCTTCAAGTACTAGGTAAGGCATCCCTTGTGAATCAGTTTTCCTATCTCATTGCATAGTTGGATACACTTGGTTGTGTCATGGCTGTGGTCTCTATGGAAGAGGCAGTATTTCTCGTTGTTCCTTTTCTTCCCCGAATATTTCAACTTCTTTTGCAATCTTAGTACTCTGCTATCCTCTATGTTCATGAGGATCTCGATTCTTCTGGCATTTAATATTGTGTAATTGAGGTACCTTTCTTCAAGTTTGCCATTGTCCTCTCTCAAGAACCTTTTCCCGCCTAACGCCTTTCGAGGTCCCAGTGCAGGGTTCTTCTCTCTCTTTGTTGTCTCTAGACGGCCCTCTTTGCGTTTGGTCACCTGGATTTCTTCCGCGTTTATTTACTTCTCCACCCGACCTAGGAGGTCAGCCAGGCACCTCGGCTGCTTCTCTAGTTATCACACCCTGACCCCAAATCCCTGGCCTTGAGTAAGCGACAAACTGGCCGTACCTAAGTAAAGACAAGGCCTACTCAGATACAAGGCCTAGGTAATCATAAAGCAACAACAAATATCCAGTGAAATCATAATAAAGCATAGTCATAATATCAGAGTCTACATAGGGAAGGAAATAAAAAGGGTACAACACCCAATAAGGTCCAATACATAGAAGGCCCTATCAGGGTCCTATAAGTCTCATCCTCACTCAAAATAGATAAGAGGTTCGCAAACCTCAGCAAGTGGTCTCACGTACAACTCCCCAGTCCGTGTCAGGTATTCCTCAAGATCTAAAAAGAAAAAGAGTCCACAAGTGGATGAGCTTTAGGAAGGAAAGCTCAGTAAGTAACCCCGTAGGGAATATAATAAAGTTGTGCAATAAATAGCAAGATAAACCATGCAAAGAAAGTCAATAAATCATATGACTCAATGAATAAAAGCGAGGACCGTACCCCATATCGTCTAACAACCGGGAGTCTCAAACTTACCCTAAAGAATTATCAATGGTAGGGACTCCTACATAACAAAAATCTCAAGCTCAAAATGAGCGATCCAAAGAAGAATCTCAAAATATCCCCCGATCAGTCATCCGCCTGAGCTGGTATCGATCTTCGGTCAAAAGTCGGTAGCGCCATCTCTCATACGTGTCGACACGGTCAGTGTATCATCCCAATGACGCGCTAGACAACCGGAGTATCCTCCCTCTAGCACGGACTATAGGAACGACAGAGTGTCTTCAGCCCCGAACGCCCCACCAGAGCCTTGCTCAACTGCACTGGGCGGAAGAATCCACAAGAAAGACACAACTGACACACCCTACTCGGACAGAGCACAAGCTCACATGTTTCTAGGGCCACGTGCGAATAAACGAATAGGCGTATTTAGCGAGTACGAATACATATCAACGAATGCTATATATATATATACATGAGTGTATAATGAATATGCTCCCATGAAAATGATTGTGGCCAACTTAGTTTCGTCATATTGGGCAAGCTAATGATTTGGGCCCACTATATGTTGTTAAGCCCACAACTTGCCTTCTCCTAATTCCCTTGATCTCTCCATATACCATGTGAGCATATCAGAAGGTTGACAACCTATCACATGAAACCTTACATGGTAGATATAATCAACATCTAATATAATTCCTAACTAATCTAAAGATCATACCCATGTCACAAGTTCTAAACTACAGTTAGGATAATTTAATGATTAAGGGGAGATCAATCTCAGTTATGATTAGGAGACATGGTGTTCTCAATGCTATCCACTTCACATTAGTTTTAATGAGATGAAACCCATTTTCATTTACCTAACTCCTCACTGTCCTTCTCACATTTAAAATTGCAAAGGTATGCCAACACCCCATACACTTTAATACTCTATGTCGTTCATTCATGCATACAAACTTAAGAGGTGACCATGTATTCACTATGCGTATGAACTCTTCTTACGTTCACAGGTTCCCCTCATGCATGTATGCAAGTACGTAGAGTCGTAACAAAATCACAGGTTCCCCTCATGAAGGTTGACCATGTATTCACTTGAAAACAGCTGGTCGTGGCGTTCAGGTAGTGAGGTTCCGGCGATGTGATCCCTCAAAGTCGTCCACCCTCACTGCGTTGCAACTCCGGCGGGCTCGCTGTGGTCCAGAGAGGGTCCGCGATCACTGAGTCTCTCCTTCCTACTTTAGTTCCAGTCATTGGAGATGCGTGGAAAATGGTGGCGTGCTCAGAGGGTTTTCAGAGGTGTGATCCTTTTAAAGAGCTCGGTCGCTAGTGGCAGCTAGGGTTTGGAGAGACTTCATCCTTTTAAAGAGTTCACACAGGTGATCTCCCCTTGGATCAAGCAACGACACAGATGGACTGTTGGATTAGTATCTCTGTGTTACACCCACACCCGAATTTTTGGGCCTCGGGCACGTGCACAGACCGGCCGTACTCAAGTAGAGGCGCACCTCACTCAGATACAAGGCCTAGATGGTGCAAAAACAGATAAAAAAAAATTCATTAATGTCAATAATAACTCAGAGTTTTACAGCGAAGTTCAAATATAAATAGACACCCTACAAGGTGAAAGCTCTACAAGGGTCCTACCAAATATAACACACAAGTAAATCTAAGGCCCACGAACCTCTACTTAGATATCTCAAACTGTTGCACAGCTCCCAATCCCGAATCACAACCTCCTCAAGACCTGAAACAAAAGAAGGATACAAGTGGAATGAAGATTCTAATGAAAAGCTCAATAAGTACCCCCGCAAGGAATGCAATGCGGTAAAGAGAAACAATCATAAAATAGTGTTCCAACACAAAACAAACATAATAAGAACATGACTAAGTTCAAACACACGAGGAACATGATGCGATACAACCGCAAGTGTACGGGTCGTAACAAGTAATAGAGTGGACTTGAAAGTTGGGTTATCGATCATCAGGGAGATGGAAGTACTAGTACCCACTATTCATCTATTATCTAGTCTATCCAAAGGTGGTTGATTATGCTAATTCTAAATTAATCAATTTAAAACACAAACAAGGGAATCGAGTTGCTCTTAAGCTTAAACAATTATTAAAGGGAGATGGTCAGACAATTGAATCCCCCTTGTACTTCTAAAAGATGAATGCTACTCTCTATCTCGACATTTGGTTGATCCTTGGCCAAGGGATCCTATGGTGCTTTCACTCCCTCTCTCGAGGCGAGTTACTAATCCTAGTGGCCGTACCGATGATGTTTTAGGGAACCTAATTCTTGGAGTGATTATGGGAATAATATATCTAAAGGACTCGCTCTCCTTAGTACCCGGGTTCCCGGTATACTCACAATCCCCTCTATAGGAGATAGTCTACACACAGGGAGGTGTTCGCTTCTTCCCCCATATGGACTATGAAAATCCCTCTGGGCTCTCGCAACGTAGAGGGATTAACTTACATTAAAACATCCAATAGACTCAATGAGATTCAACCAATCAATTAAAGATAGAGAGATAACATTAATTAAAACATATCCAAGGGTTCATCAATCATCCAAGTATCTACATGATTAGCCCTCCATGAAAGTGGGGCAATAATACAAAACAAAGATGAAGACAAACAATGAAACCGTAAGGAATAACACGAATGCATACACCGTTGACGGCTTCCTTGATCCTCTTCCAATGATTTCCCCTCTTCTTGCTCCAATAGCTTCAAGATGAGAATCTTCAAGCTTTCCCCAAGAGTATCTCTCTCCCGAAGCTGCTTCCTCCTCTCCTAAACCCTCATTAGTCGGCTTTTATACCTCTGGGGTTTTAGGGGTGAGATTTACCAATTTGCCCCCCTTCTAGGTCTGCAGATTCGCTGAAATTTACGATGTATGGGCTCATATACGGGCGTATATCAGCCCATATACAGGCCAACCACCTCCAAACGGTCTATTATATGGGTCGTATACTGGCATGTTTTCCTTTCAGGAGCCAGCATACGGTCGTATGTCAGCACGTATAAATGCCTGTATGAGCACTGCTGGTTTCTCTCGAAATGCTTTATTTCTTTCGGGGTCCTGGTATTCTGCCATGTTTATCAGAATAAACATATTTTAAGTATTGGTGGGTAAAAAGTCTTCAAAATTACATGCCAAGCATATATGAATATGATATAAAATTATGCTAAAATGAACACTTATCAAATTTCTCCACACTTCAAGGTTTGCTTGTTCCCAAGCAAAGAAAAGAAATCAACAAAAGAAAATATAAGTGTTCATCCTCTTGGCCATGAAATGTATGTCTCAACTCTTTTCAAGTTTACCAGCCATGTTCTTTTTGCATGTCGACGGGTCAACTGAGTCCCGACCCATCTGTAATTTTCAGGTTGTCTAGGTGTGAGATGTCGACACGTTGAGATCAGATACCGACGAGTCGACATTTACTCAAGCTACCCTTTCTTTGGTACCAATAGCGTTGGTTCTAAGAAGTAACGCATCATTAATTACACAGTTGTTCTAATTTATGGTTCCGAAGTGTCGATTCTCAAATCCGACGCATCGATTTTTTCCAAGAATCTACATATTTTTTTAAGCTTGGCAGCCTATATTGCCTTCAATGAATACAACTTGCCTCTGCCAGCTAAAATTTCAAGACTTCTCGATCCCACTCTATATATGAATTTTATTCTCTCAACAAGGCCTATACCCCCAAACTCAATTTGTACAATAATCTCATCAACAAAGCCCTCCGTATTGCTAAGCTACTAAAATGGAAAAATGCTCCACCTCACTAAGGCTAAAAATTTACCCTAGAACTTGCATTACAACATAAGATTGCATACATAGACTCCTAACCTAACACTAGAAAGTTAAATTTTTCCTATACTTGGGTTGCCTCCTGTAACGCCCCGACCCGGTTCTAGGGACCCCGGGAACGTCGACAGATCGGCCGTACCCGAAAGGAGGCTAGCCCCAATCAGATACAAGGCCTAATATTGATATGCAGATAATACTTTAATCAGAAAATAAAATATAAATAATCCATAAAAAATCTCAGCGGAAACAATATGAAATCAAATAAGGGTCCATGCCCTATACACAATCCAGGCCCTACCAGGGTCCTACCAAAATAGAGACAGTGTCCTCACACACAAGAAACAAATAACTTAGGGAGGTTCTCCAACCTCAGCAATATCCCGCCCCAACTCTGCGTCCCCTCGAAAGCCTGAAAGTCTACCTATTCCTCGGGACACGAATGAGAGAAGAGAAAAGTCGTGAGCTTTGAATGGAAAGCTCGATGAAAGTACTCCCCAGAATCATAATGGTCGAGCAGTATATCAAAAATATAGGATCATCAAATAAAGGGCTACACCCCATACAAACAAGCATGTGATCCTAACATCCAAATTTCTACGGCCCTCGAGCCCTAGATAGAAGTCCAAGAACAACCAAGAACACTTCCTCAGACGTACCTGTCAGTAATAAAGAAATGCGTCTCGTGATCGCAACAACGGCCTCGGGGTGTGAGCGACGAACCTTTCCCGGTCGGTAGCGCCACCTCTACGTATCGACACGGCCAGCAAATTAACCCCACTGACAGGGATACGGAGTCTCGGACTCCACTGCAACCGGGCGGAAGATCAGAACTCAGTTGGCACATACCTCCCGGCCAGCACACAAGACCATGTGTCCATGATCAAGTGTCGACCCACGGGTGGGTAGTCCAACTAAGTATATCAACAAACGGTAGTCCTAAACTACCACAAGCAATTCAACCATACACATAATAGGAAAGATATCAATCAAATTATCTATGTGCATGTATCACAAGAGTAAATACAAAACAAGATCATGCTAACAGATAGCATCCAACAAAGCAAGAAAACCCATGCAAGGGTGGAAACAAGGCAAGAGTAACTTACCTCTAGACGTAACCCAATCACTGCACCGTATCTGTCCCGACAAAGATCAACACTCCACGTCGATATCTGGTGGACATAACCCCATCTCAAACAATGCACAAATGCTCAATAGACAACCAACACTACGATGCATGTTCACCAAATGGGCCCGGCCCATTACTAAACCCAACTCAAACAACTCGACTAATTAGCCACTTAATTAAATAATCAATTATTTTAACTAAGCCCATAAAACATATTAGTTGCTCCCTGGTTCAAGCCTACTAGGCCGGCCCAAAGCCAAATCACAAACCCAAGGATTATACACATGCAAATACACTAATAATTAAATAAAATCCTTTATCAAGACTTCAATCCTTTTACATGAAATCACAGCTATTTAAACCTCTTCTCAGGCCAATTAAAAGCCTCCAAAATCCAAACTATGAATCCATCTTTAATAAGTTAACATCCACTCACAGCCTTCAATCTCGAGCCCATTTCCTCCAGTCCTTACAACATCCACTACACTGAATGCCCCAAAGTAATTTAATAGAGAAACTATTCATAATTAACTTACTAGATCAAAAGCTTGTCAAGGATCCATACCCTATCCTTAAACTAAGCCTTCCATACCCTGAGCTTTGTAAAGACACAGGTCCTCTCTCAAGATATCAAAATTTGAATACACCATCCTCAAAGAAAGACCACTCATCCATATGAAACCATAACACTATTAAGACAGCAAGCCTTTTACAATCTTAACTGAAAACCCAAAAATAATAAGGGAGAAGCACACACTTGCACTATTGAATCACAACTAAGACTCATACTTGCATTCATAGCCAGGTTCAAGAAAATTTTCAAGATAACCCCACCTCTTCAGAAGATATCTTATGATCCTAATCTACAACCAAGCATCACAAGAACACATCCCCACAAACATGCCATCTATCATGCACCCATATCATACTTTAAGAACCCACTCAACTAATCTTCTCCTTCTAAACAATTTTAGATCTAATGCCCAGGGTACTATAGCACCTAGCATGCATGTCTCTGAACTCTCCACCATCAAAGCCAACATCGATAAATCCGAGATACTCCAACAAAATCAAATTATCAAGACAGTGCTACTGCCCACTACTCAATCAAGATCAACTATTTTTCATTGAAACTTAGAAACAAACCCATGCATGCTTTCAAAAGAAAGAAATGCAGTCCACACAAGACAGAAGGGAGACAGGACGTGCAAATTTTACGGATCTACAGAAGTCGCTCTGGCGTGAGTTTCCCGGCGATGGTGGCCTCCAGCCCTCCTTATCTCTCTCTCCCTCTAGTTTCTGTCTCTTTAACAAACTTCCCGACCTTGAGTTTCAGTTCTCCGTCCTGTTGAGTTCAAGAAGGAAGGTGCTCGCCCTTCTCCCGGTGGCTCTGGGAAATGTCCTTCTACGTCGCCGGGCGGGAATTGAGAAGCGAGAGGATTAGAGGCGGGAAAAGAGACGGCGAGAAAGCGTCACAAATATGGACAGTACTAGGGTTCCAAAGCATTCTTACTCTTTTATAAATCAAGGGTAAGACTTACGACGATCAAAACCACTCCAACAAACGCGTTTTTGGTGGGATTCGTACTCTCAAGGTGGAGGAGAACTAGGCTAACGTCCGGGTGTAATCCCGCCCGTGGGATCGCCCCGTATAACGTAAGATCCAAACTCAACCGTCGGATCAAGGATGGTAGTTCCGCAGTATGCATGTACGCGTCTTTTGCTGAAAACCCCCTGAACTTGTCCCTTTTTATTCTTAGTTCAAAAATCGGTGAGAACGGAAAACTACCTCCAAGTCCCTTGAGTACTCTAAACTTCCATGCAGGTCCCTTTCTCAGAGATAGTGACAAATCACCCTCTAGTCCTTAGAGAGAATAAACTCACACTTTGGTCCTCCGCAGACCTATTAATTTATCTAAGGATTTAAATCGATTAATCCCATTTATTTTCCTTTTATTTTTTTTCCAAATTAAAGAATTTTCTTCAATTAATAAAACACCAATAAAATAGGGAAATTCCTCGATTATTCTAAAAGACAAAAACACCCTTGGGTTTTACACCTCCCAAGAAGCGCTACTTTATAGTCTTAGCTAGACTTAAGCAGCCTTACCTTCCTTTGTTGAATGAAGGAGGATATACTGCTTGCCACTTCGCTTCGAACTTATCCCAAGTGGCTGAACTGGTCCGGTTTCACTTAAATTGCACATAATCAAGTGGGTCCATATGTGCCCTCGGTTCATGATGCCGCCATACTGAGCGGAGCATCATCACTGTCTCAGGTACAGCTCCGATAGCAATGCTACCATCAGTAAGAGTAACAGAAGTAAACAAGTCAAGACATGGTTGATGATGGAGAACCTGGATCCCAAGTGTAGTGAGTGCCATAAACGTGTATGATGAAAAGAGATGTGTCGGATCATAGGGGTTGAACCTAGGATACATGTGTTGTTCTTCCCCATGAAGAACCACTAGCTCCCTCGTTTTAGGATGGAAATTGGCTTTAGCAGTAGGCAATAGAGAGCACCCAAAGATGATTAGCACATCTTTGTTCTGTTCAAAGTCAAGGAAAATAAAGTTAGTTGGTCGATGAAGTCATCCACCATTACCAAAACGTCGTCCACTATACCACTAGGTTTAGCAATCATGCAGTCCGCTAGTTGGAGGATGACATTGGTTACTTTGAGTTCTCCTAGGCCTAGTCCATTATACATCGACAACGGCAAAAGATTAATACTTGCTCCTATATCACAGAGAGCTCTACCTAAAAACTTGATCTCCTATTGAGGTAGGGTAAAACTCCCCGGATCTTTTATTTTAGGTGGGAGTTCTCTTCCCATTATGGCATTGCACTCCTCAGTAAGTGCTACTGTTTTGTGTGAGCCCAAAATACGCCGTTTAGATAAAAAAACCTTTCATAAATTTGGCGTACCTAGGCATGTGTTCTAGTGCCTCTGCGAGGGGGATCTTAATGTGTAATTGTTTTAATATCCCCATGAACCTTTCATATTGTAGGTTTACTTTGTCATTCCTAAGCCTTTGAGGGTAAGGAGGAGGTGGTAATGGAGCAACAATTGGGGCATCCTCCTGACATATCTCGGGCCTAAGTGGTTTAGCAGTGAGGATAGACTCAACACACTCTTTATGGGGTTCATCTAAAGTTTTCCCACGCCTAAGTGTCAATGCTTTTAGATGCTCTCTATCCTCTCCACAAGAGTTCACTACCATATCACTTGGTAGGGAACCCATAGGCCGATTATGCTTTTCATTGTCTAATTGCCCAACTCAACCATCCAAGTTCTTTAGGGAAGCACGAGTCTCCACCATAAAGTTCATCATCATTTTCTCAAAATTGGACTTAGATTTTGGGGCCTACTACCTAGAGGGTCCGTGATCATACCCTCGTGTATAGGGCTGGCAAACAATCAAACTGTTCATGAGCAACTCGTGTTCGGTTCGATATTGGCTCGAGTTCGGTTAGATCATTTTAGTAATGTAAAACCCATAAACTTTATGAATGAATGGTTTATTTTAATTTATCTTTAATTATTTTATTAATGGAAGGGATTTCCCAAATTTGGATTTTATTGGAGAAGGGGAATTAAATTGATTAAAACCATGATTAGGGTTAAATGGGGTCTTCGAGGACGCATCGGTAATTTTCAGAGTATAGTGGACTCAAGTGTAAAAATCCCCTCTCACAAAACCAGTGGATTTAAGGACTTATTGGTAATTTTAACATGATGAGGACTTAACCGAAATGTTTCATCTCACAGGTGAGAGACCTGCATGTAAAGCAATAAAAGAATAAGGGCTTATTTGTAAAGTTATGTGGGAACTCACAGGAGAAATGTATTAGAGAAAATCAACGGCTAAGATTGCATGATCTAGAGATGGGGCTTAAGTTCTAGGCAAGGTAATTGATCTCAACCGCTTAGCCTTTTCCATCAGATGGAATAGATCCAAGCCGCTCATCTCCGATGGACGAGTAAGTTCGAGGCAGAGGCGGGGTATCTGACCGTCCGTCATCTCGTAATCTCGACCCCTCATCTAATCAATGTTGGATCCAAGGCTTTATAAGTGGCTCTCACCATAGATCACCATGTAATATATCCCCATTATCCGTCTGGAGAGTGGTTATCACGAGGCAATATCCTCTCTACTCCAGCAGTGTGTGCCACCGTGGATCACCCGCCTCTCCGCGATCATCGCCAACCACACAAGGAAAGTATTCAAACTCTGGCTGATATGGAAAGGATTCAATTTTGGCTCGCGATCAGTGGGATCCCGATCGCGTACGCAACCCCTCCGCAAATCCTTATAAGAGGCACCCTCTACCCAAGCCCTAACAGCTTTCTCTGAACGACGGCGAGCTTCCCCTTCATAGAGAGAAAACTGAGAGGAAGGTAACAGTGTAGACCAGTTTCGAGATGGGGAAGGGAGTCAGGGAGCTCCGACAGAGCTCTGGACAGACGGAATATCGGAGAGGAACCTCACGGCCTTTGGAGACGCGCGGTTCGCCGCCGCGCCACCAAACTCTTCCTCCCCGGAATGCCATGAGCCAAAGATAATCAGGTATGTTTCTCAGAGTTCTGAGACTGCGATGGAACGCTGGGAATCATGACCAGAGCCTCTGTACTCGCTGGTTTGTCAAACAGGAGCTCGTCCCTCCACCGTGATGAGAAGAAAGGTGGGTGATCAATCGGAGGCACCTTGAGCCACTGTCTACGCTGAGTCCATCCTCTTTGTTTTCATCTTGGTAATGATCATGAATTCACATAGATAAGTAGGGGTAGGAGCCGGGAGGACCTTTAAACCTTATCTGTCTTCTACCGCGGAACTGAACGCCGGAGAAGAGAGAATAGGCCTTAACTCGACATATTCCAACGAGAAGGGAAGAAGGAACCGGTGGTCCTCCACTACAGAAGGTGCTCACGACATGCAAAGCACCCTCACACAGTGAGGACGTGGTGGCGGGAGGGAGTTGGTAGCCCATGGGCTCGTCGGCGGCCGCCGCACGCGACCAGAACACAACCACCTCTTTAGACCCGGCTCAGGCGCGAGTGAGGATGAGTTGAGTTATTTAAAAGTTAAATGGTTGAGTCTAGTTAGTTATAATGACTCAATGTTAATAGTTGGTTAGGTTGGATCAAATTTAAAAGAAGTGGGGTTAATCGGTTGGACTCAGCCGGATGGGATCAGGTTAGCCGAATCTGAAATTTTAAACCCAAACCAAGTTGGGTCTAATTATCTCAATTGGTTAATTTAAATAAGCTTGGCTTAATCAGATTAAAATGGTTTGGTCATAATCCAAATCTAGCAAATTGGGCTTAACCAAGTGAATCAACTCTCATCGGTTGGATTCAGTAAAATTGAGTTGGGTTTAACCAATTCATAGTAAATCAGGTTGGGCTTGATCAATTCCTAATAAGTGGAATGAATCTAACCAATTAGCTTGGGTCTAGTCAAGTGAGACATGGGTCCAAGCTAGATAGAAGATTTGGTGTAACCAAGTTAGGAGAAGAGCAAAAGAAATAAAATGGCAAGTGAGGGGATTAGAACATAAGACCCCCTACACCAAATTAGTGGGCCTTAACCAGTTAGGCACCTTATCACTTTTGATTAAACAAAGAGATTTAATTATATGCAATAAAGGTTAGACCTAACCAAGTTATAAAAAGGGAGAGAAATAGAAAGGAGTGAGGATTCGAACCCAAGACTCCCACAACCAAGCTTGAGGGCATTGTTGTTATCATGTTTGATGATTCATGATAGAGGTAAGTACACTTGCCTATTACCCACTCTACGGAGTATTCTTTGGCATTGATGTTATCATGTTTGATGATTTATGATATTATTGTTATCATATTTCCTTTGGCTTGATCTGTAGATTTCATACATGCATATATGTTGATTGGATTCCTGTTGAGAATGTACGGTTGTTTTTTGGATGTTGGTATCCCTGATTGATTGTTAGTTTTCCGCCCAAATCAGTGGAGCGTGGGGGCTCCGTTGGGGAATGTTCACGAATGGGACACCTTGGCATTCAGCTTGCCATGCTAGAGGGACGATACTCTGGTTGTGTTGCCCATCAATGGGGTTGATTCGCTGACCGTGTGGACACGTACGAGAGATGGCGCTATCGACATACGACCTGAGGGTCCTATAACCGAAGGGTCGATTTCAGCGAATGTTGTTGTTGCTGGCCAGGGGAGATGTTTGCCGAGCTTCAGATGTTTGCCGAGCTTCCTTTGAAACTCTCTTAAGAGTCTGAAGGGTGCTGTAGATAGGAGTCGTTACCGATGTATTATTTTTGGTAGACTCCTAGGTTCTAGATTTTGTGGGGCGTGCCCGATTTGTTTGGTCAATGATTGTTGGATATGATCATATTATGACTTATTGTTATCTGTGATGGATTTATGATCCCAGCGGGGTACTTACTGGGCTTTCCATTCGAAAGCTCACATACTTGTTTTCCTTTCTTTTTCAGATCCTGAGGAGTAGATGACTCAAGCTCAGGAGTCGTGTGAGGGACGGGGGTAGCTTACAGAGGTCCAAGAACTTCATTTATTGTGTGTGAGGCACTATTTGTAGGACCCTTATAGAGCCCAGGCTCTTGTAGGGTACATAAACCCTTATTTTATTTCCATTGTGACTCTTACTATTTGTTTATGTTATTTAAATTATTTTTTCATTATTTGTTATTTGCTATGTTTTACACAGGCCTTGTATTCGAGTGGGGTACGGCTCCACTTGGTTACGGCCGATTTGTGTACGTGCTCAAGGCCTGGGATACTTGTCGGGGCATGACAAATAACAAACTGAACTTGAGCTCAAATAATAAGTGAGTCGAACTCAAGCTAGAGTCAGCTCGTTCAAGTTCAGCTCGAAGTTCGAATATATATATATATATATATATATATATATATATATATATATATATATATATATATATATATATATATATATATATATATATCTTAGTTATTTATCAGTTTTGTGCATAGTCCCTTTATACTTATTATAATTAATTCTTTGACCCATTAATAATTATTTGTTATTAAGGGAATCACATTTGATTTTGGTCTAGCACTCCATATTTTTACAAAATAGCACATTTGAGTTTTAGTCTAGCACTCCATATTTTTAAAATTTATATTCTTAACCTTGGATCATTTGATCAAAGGGCTCAAAATCTCTGTGGATACATATATAATATATTCCTCTATCGTTTACCCTATTCCACTCAAACTGTTGAACTTCAACCCTAACCTTGCTCTCCCTTTCAAAGCCGCCGCTCCCTCCCTCTCTTTCTCTCAATCCCAGGCCCGACTCCCTTCTTTCTCTCTCTCTCTCTCTCACTTGATCGCCAACCCTGACTCCCGAGCAGGCGAGCACCCGAGGTCTTGTATAAATTCCAACTAAAAATCCATTCCTAGTCCTTCAACTACACTTTCTTTATGTTTCTTTCTTTTTATAATTGAGTTTCCCTTTGATTTTTATAAAGATTATAGTTTTGAATTATGATTTCCTTTTGGTGTTAGATCTCATCCTCAAAGGGTAGTAGTGTAGCACTTCGATCGATGGCCTTCTGGGAAAGTATATGTGCTTTTCCTTCTCCACTTGTCGAGCTAGGCTGATTTCTTTCTCCTCTGCTCATTTTCAGGCACTGGTATGCTTCTCCACTTATGTTCTTTTTAATCACTCTTCTTCATTCCTTCCATCTTTTCTTTGTCCCTTCCACTCTTCTGACCTTTGTATGATATGTTGTTGAACATGTTTAGATGTTTTTCTGGGGTTGTTGAAGATATATATTTTGTCCTTGATTTTGTTGAAGTACAACATATTCTCTGACCGGTAAGTAGTTACTTGTTTTTTTCTTCTTAATTTGCTTCATAGTAGGTTGATTTTAATGAAAGTATCTACTTTCATACTTCTAACATTTGAATAATATATTGCTGAACAGATTTAAATGTTTTTCTGGGGTTGTTGAAGAGATAATATTTTGTCCTTGGTTCTGTTCAAGTAGAACATATTTTCTGGCTAGAAAGTAATTACTTGTTTTTTTCTTACTAATTTGCTTCATAGTACGCTGATTTTAATGAACTTATGTACTTCCATTCCTTTGACCTCTTAATGATATATTGTTGAACATGTTTAGGTGTTTTTAGGGGCTTTTGAAGAGATAATATTTTGTCCTTGGTTCTGCAGCTTCTTTTCAAGTACAACATATTCTCTTGCTGGTAAATAATTACTTGTTCTTTTCTTCTTAATATGCTTCATAGTAGGCTAATTTTAATGAATGTATCTACTTCCATTCTTCTGACCTTTGAATGCCATACATGTGATATAAGAATGTGATCTTGTGATACAGCGTGACCAACTACATTATAGTTCAATTTTTTTTATCAAACTTAATTACTTAGATTTCTATTCGTATATCTGAATTGTTTTTGTTATTTTCCAGAGTTTTTATTTCTATATTTAGAAATGTCTAAACGTGACACACAACAATCAATCGCTAATAATACTAATGTGAATCCTATACAAATTGGTCTCATAGTGAAGAAGTAGAGACAATCCCATGTGATATAGAAGATAAAGAAATTAAAAAAGGGTCGAAAAAAATTTCAAAAGTTTGGACTGAATTTCAGATTATAAACATTCAGGAAAGAAATAAAGTAGTATAGAAGTATGAATGTTGTCATTGTAAGAAGAAATATGCAGTTTCTAAGTCAGGAACAAAGACACATCTTAAGTGGCATTTAGATCATTGTTTATACTTTAAAAAAAATATAAAGATCAAAAAATTATCACTTTTCTGCCTTTGGACAGCGGGGATGGTAATAAAGTTTTATCTTTCTCTTCACAATCTTTTGACATGAACAAAATTAGAGAAGTTATGGCCGAAATTATTACAGTACATGAGTATCTATTTAGTATGGTGGAACATTTTTGGTTTAATGTGCTAATGAAGTCCCTAAACTCTCAATATGAAAGAATTGGTAGAAAGACAATAAAATAAGATTGCTTGAGATTGCATAAAATTGAGAAAGAAAAACTGAAAAAAAAAATTCTGAAAAATGTTGAAAGAGTTTGTCTTACATCTGACACTTGGACTTCAAATTATACTATAGGGGACATGTGCTTGACTGTACATTTTATTGATTTGGATTGGAAATTGCAAAAACGTATCATTAGTTTTTATGAACTTGAACCGCCTCACACAGGCATTATTGTATTCGATGCTATTTCTAAATGTCTTTTAGATTGGGGGATCCAAGATAAAAGTTCCACAATTAAATTAGATAATGCAACAACTAATGATGTAGTTACAAGAAGTCTAAAATCTAATTTTGAATCAAGAGGCATGTTGCATGTAATTCACAATATAAGAGAGACTATTAAGTATTTGAAAAAATCACCATCTAGATTATTCAGATTTGGTGAAGTTGCAAGTCAACTGAATGTGTGTACAAAGAGGGGATTGCGTATTGATGTCCCTACACGTTGGAATTCAACTTATGAAATGTTGGATGCTGCTTTTAATTTCAAAACTGTTTTTGATTAGTATGCTATTAGAGATGCAAATTATAAATGGTTGCCTACTTCTGAAGATTGCGAAAAAGCCATAAAAGTTGTTGTTTTGTGAAAACAAATTTATGACACATATTTTCTCTGGTTGTTTGTATTCTACTGCAAATAGATTTCTTCCTGAGGTTTGGAAGGTTAAAGAAGTTTTAGATAATCATTCAAATTCTGTGGATCTGTTTTTGAGAAATATAGAATTAGTAATAGGTGGGAAGTTTGACAAGTATTGGAAAGATTACAACATGCTTATGGCAATTGTTGCAATTTTAGATCCAAGATACAAAATGGTGTTGATAAATTTATGTTTTCCTCGCATTTATCCTAATTTTACACATATTGAGAAAGTAGTTGAGTTGAAACAAATTATGGTGGATGTATTTGAAGCATATGCAAGGGAAAATGCCAATGAACAATAGTCTTCTTCAAGCTTTGCTGGTTGTTTTTCAGAATCATCAAATATTGTTGCATTTTCATCAAGAAAATCAAAAATTAGAGGTAGATCTGAATTTGTTGAATTCAAACAGAGAAATTATCTAACACAAACAATGAAATCTTATTTGGAGATTTACTTAGAGGAAGGGACAGTAGAATTGGAGGAAGATGAGTCTACTTTTGATGTTTTGGTTTGATGGAAGTTGAATTCTCTTAATTTTGAACTTTGTCCAGAATGGTTCGTGATTTGCTCACAATTCCAATGACTACAGTTGATTCAGAATCGACCTTTAGTACAGGTAGTAGGGTATTAGATAAGTATCGCAGCTCTCTTTCTCCAAAAACTGTTGATGCTTTAGTATGCACTGCAGATTGGCTTAAAGCCACTAAAAAAAAACCAAAGTAAGTGTGCTTATTTATATGAATTTGCATTTTTAGATTAATTTAGTCTTTTTTTTTACTTCAATTTAAATTCATTTGTGTTGTATGGATTGGAGAAGAGGAAGAAAAACTTAAATTAGACATTCCGGACAGTTTTACTACTGTTTAAACATTAGAAGGATTGGAAAAGGTATAAATGTTCTTTAATGCATTATATTATATGATTAATGAGTAATTGATTGACTATTTTTTTTCTATTGTACAAGCCATGGAAATATAATTGAATGTCTTTGTTTGAAAATTCTAGATTGGATGGCTCTATTAGTAATGGTGATGTAATTTGTTTGCAAACTTATATCCATTGGTATTATGTATCTGGTTGATATGCCCACGGTACTTCAACTAATGTTTTTCTGCGACAGGCTTTGTTTATTCGTCAAGGTTTGGAAGCAATGTTGTTCTTCTTGCAAATGGACACAAGTTTGACATTAATCTACCCACGGCTTCTTAATGTCATAGTAGTTTCTACAAACATTGGGTAGCCACTCCCCATGAGAAACTTGTGGTGTGTGAGGATAAGAAATTCTGATGGATTTGTTTTAGTTGTCTTTGCCACATATGTGAAACTCCTTTTTTAACCATCTGAAAAATATAATAAGTTCTATTTTAATGGTGAATAATGACCCTCCAATTCTGATGGATTTGTTTTAGTTGTCTTTGCCACACATGCGTCCATTTAAAATTGAACCTTATTAAAGTAGAATCTTGATTCTTTTCAAATTTCAATAAGATTTCTTGCTTTTGAATTTTTATTTAGACTGATCTAATGCATTTGATTGAAGGTAAAACAATTTTGGCATTTCAAAAGAAGGTACAAGCTGCTAAATCTTTGGTATTTGATTGAAAGGTACAAGCATTTTGGGCATTTGAGGACTCTCAATATTATTTGTTATTAACTCTATTATATTTCATCAATCTCCAATATCAAATTATTGTTATGAAGAAAATTTCAGGGAAACAAACATTATTCAGAATTTCTTAGGTTTGAACTCATAGGCAAAGCTAGACTTAGAATAGAAATCTACGCACACGTCCATATCCTCATTTTTCCACAATTTATAATTCTAGTTGTCCTTAATCGGATATTATAGTAGTTATATAAACTCAAATTCTGTTATGTTCTAATTTTGAAAGCTAGTAAACACTGGGACTTTGCAATATTTGATTGATTACAATTTTATTAGTGAATTGATTCTCTGTTTGTAATGAATTTTGTACTCGACAAAATTTACTGCTCACAAACCTGCAAAATTTACTGATCACAAATTTTATCATTGCAAGATGAATTATCTACTTTGTCTTGAATGTATGAATGGGATCCAAGATGGAAGGAATATTATGCGATCATGATTAAGCCTATATCTTGAGGAATGATCTATACTTCTATATAGAAATTAGATATTTTGAGTAGATGTTTTAGTTATACTCTAATTAGAAGTAATACTTTTTACTGGAGCTGTAATATGTGTCATGCTAAAGAAGAGTAGTGTAGTTTAGGAGACAGCAGCTCAGTGCCACCTCTTTTCTGTGTCTATTTTGCTAAAGTGGAAAGTGATATATTGTATGTAGACTCAGAACCTTTGAATTTGGGGGGAATACTATTAGAGCATAAGATATACTACAGAAGAAACATGGCCCATATCAGTGACTTTCCAATTGTTTGACAAAGTTAGCCATTCATTGAACTTAAGTCAAGGTAAGAATGAAGTAGTTATAATTAGATAATGATTCTTCTGAGGTTTGAAACACTAATGGTGATCCATAAAATCATCAGGCAAATGGATAGAAAATAAGTCCAACACCAGGAGATTGCATACCTGTAGAGTCAAGGCACTTGTATGTTTGGTGACCAGGAAATTGGTCAGATTGACAAAAAAAAGCCATGGAAGAATTGAACAGTAGGTACCAAAGGATCTTTTTATCTTCCCTAGCAAATGCTACTGTAATGGCAATTACATCTCCCCCCATAAATATTGTTGCAGGAAGTAAGAAAAAAACAGCCATTGGAGCCATGTACAGAAGAAGATTGATAGAATTTAGCTTTTCCCTGAACATTTTTGCAAACAAGCTTAAAAATTTCCTTTTCTTTGATTATTTTAATTATTTTATTGTATGAATTGAAGTACAGTCCTATATATTCTATTAAAAGAATTGAAGTGCAAGGTCTCCCATTGAGGGGAAGTACATGGACTGATACACAGTGATGTTCAAACATCAAGTTGACCATATCACAAGTGTTTTTAGAGGTTCCATTGGATAAAGGATTGATAATACTTTCTGCCAAAGGCCCAAAACCTTAGAAAAGTAATGGATTATAATATCCTTCACTCTATGTTTGTTCACTAGTTGCAAAAGATTCATGTGATTGTGGTATCCTTCACTGCTTTTGTTGCAGACAATGACATCTTTAACAGCTTTTCAAGTTGTGTTAAAGATACAGGGCAAATAGTGACACTCCAAAACGACAAGAAAAGTCAAAAAAGAGAAGTGGGGGGACTCTATTAATAACAAGATTTGCAGTTCATTTTAATTATTTTATTGTTGGGCTTATAGGACTAGCATCTGACTCCTGTGCAAATTGGTCCCTGCCCTTGAATTAGATCCAATTTAATCTTGATTAATTTATGCTTCTTGCACCCTTTAATAGTACCATGAAGTATAAATACATATAGAGAGTTTTGCAGAATTTTGTCAACTTGAAAGAAATTACTTAATGAAGCTCTATTCACTACAAGAAAATAACAATTTACCCACGGACAATTCCGTGGGTAAAACTGCAAAAATCCCTGGGTAATACATCTTACCCAAAGATTACCCACGGATGGTGGTCCCTATCTAAATCGCTCATGGGTAAACCATTACCCACAGAATTTTTCATCCGTGGGTAACTTACCCACAGACAAATCCGTGGGTAAATAATTTATATCCCTGGGTAATTAATTCCTAGGATTCGATAAAAAACCAGGAATTACCAACGGATAGGCCCTGGGAAATCCCTGGGTATATTATTTGTAATACCCATATTAAATCCCTGGGAAATCCCTGGGTAAAGCTCTTATTAATAAGATGAAATCCCTGGGTAATCCCTGGTAAATCTCTTGTTACTAATATGAAATCCTTGGGTAAATCTCTTGTTAATAATATGAAATCCCTGGGTAATTGTAATATGAAATTAAAAAAATTTGGGCATTTCATGGGTAATTTATTGAACCTAAAACCATCAAATTACAAATTAAAATATATTTTAAAAATAACAATATCTCACATTTTAATAAAAATAACACTTCATAAGTGTTTAAGACATCAACAAATTCCATTAATGTGTAAGCAAAACAACAATAGTTAAGTTTTTAAGACATCACCATAACAATATATAAGTATTTAGACAAACAAAATAAAATAGTAAAAATATAAATATTTAAGTAATCCTAGGATCGTCACCATCATCTCCATTCCTTGTACTTCCGCCTTCCTCTTGTTGATTGTTACTTGTATTTTGTGATTGATGAGGAGGCATACCGATGTAATTGCACAACATGTCTATAGTTCTTTTCAAACCAACTATCACGTTATCCTTAATCTCTAGCTTATTGTACAATTTGTATAAAACTCCTATGCGAAATCCATGGGTAAAATTTGTATAAAACTTCTCATGCCCTATTACCTAGGGATTACCCACGGATATCTTCCCACGAAAAATATCTCTGGGTAATCCGTGAGTGACATTGTGGAACCAAAGTCTCCTTTTAGTTACCCACGAATTACCCATGACAACAATACCCACAAACACTTTCTCTGGGTAATCCGTGGGTATATTATATTTAACAATAGGTACCCACAAATTACCCACGGATATTGTACCCACACAAGAGTTCTCCGGGAAAACCGTGGGCAATTTTAAGGTGGAAACTATCCTCATTATTTACCCATGGATTACCCACGGTTATATTGTTCCTGGGTACAGCCCTGGGTAAATTCATGTCTATTCCCTGGGTAAAATTGATATATCTTTAGTTTATCACTTTCTTGCTATTCTGTGGGTATTCCCATGGTATTTACCCAGAAAACGTGTTTGTGGGTAATTTTCCGTGGGTAAAACGTCATTTTCTTGTAATGATTGTTTGCTATGGACTTTTGTTTGAAGCCTATAAATATTTCATTTTTATGTCTCTTTTCTAACTGCATATTATTTGTTATGTTTGTTAACAATTCTTATGACATATGAGTATTTGTATTTGTTTATTACATGAAATCTCTTTGATTAAAAACAGATGAAGGAAGGTAGGAATATGCCAATAGTCTTTGTAATTTAATATTAAGGGGATCCTTTTCTTTTTTTTTTTACAAAAAGTGATGAAATTTGGGTTGTTTGGTGGGGTGTCACACAACAACATTGTTGTGTTAACAAAACAAATTGCTTATGTTTCTAAACAAAAATATTCATGTTTTTACGGTGTTACACAAAAAAATATGATTTATATTGGAATAAATACATAATTACACACTTTTGCAGGGTGTATATGCAAATTTCTCTTATTTTACAAAAAAAAAATACACAAAAAAAAGAAGAAAAAGAAAACTGGCGGTTAAATAATTCAAAACTTCAAAATATAAAGTGATATATATATATATGATTTGTTAGTTATACTTATTCAAAAAATAACTTTTTTTTCCTTTTTTCTTACTACTTTTTATTGAAATCGCAACAATTCCAGCTTTTATGTCGGCCTGCCTTTTCATTTCAGGAATCATTCAATGACCTTTATTTATTTATTTATTTATTTATTATGGATGGCGGCTAATTGGTTCAAATTTTCAAATCATATAAAAATTATATTGATTTTTATCCATCTGCAAACATCTTTTTGTAAAATAATGATAAATATTTTCCTTTTTTCTCCTTTTAGATAATTATACATTTCGAGAGCCCAACTTTACTTGTTACTTCCAATAGGGAAAAAATGATAAATGCAAGTAGTTTATTATTTCTTTTTTCCCTTTTGTTTCTGCATATGTAATCTGATAAAAAAATTGAAATAGAATTTGTATATATCCAAGAATTTCTCCATTATCTTTGTTTTTTTTGTATATTTCTTCATTATCTCATTTTTTGTTTTTTTTAATAGATCTTAGGATGATGAATACCCCTAATAGATATTGGATGTATGCTCGTCGTCTTGCCCGAGGGGATATGAACCCTGAGTTTTACGCTGATGTTGAACAATTCCTTGAATTTGCTTGTAGTCAACCGAGATTCATGGATGGGCCGAACATAAGGTGTCCATGCAAAAAATGCGAGAACCGCGCATATATGCATCCAGATGAAATAAGGATGAATCTACTTAGAAAGGGATTCGTTGCAAATTATTTTGAGTAAAGGTGTCAAGGAGAACCAACCACTTTTTCATCGATTTCAATCTACCATACAAATGAATTCGATGCAGAAGAGATGCAGGCGATGAATCCATACAGACGAATGGTGTTAGATGTAGCTGGTCCTTCTTTTAATGATCAAACATCATCCTCGATGCATAACCAAGTTGAGACCATGCAGCAGAACAACTTCGAAGCTATTGGTGAAACTTCACCAACAGTTGGCCAAATAGAGCAATCTCCAAATCCACAAGATGAAATTTTTTTTTTTCAATGTTGAATGCAGCGGATAAGGAATTGTACTCTGGTTGTGATAATCATTCTATATTATTAACGTTCACTCGGATGTTGAACATAAAATCTGAGCATCATCTGTCAGAAAAGAGTTATGATCTGATTTGTCAATTAATGTGTGAGACTTTACCCAAAGGGAATAGGATGGTGAAAAGTTTTTATGAGACAAAGAAGCTTGTTAAGGGCTTAGGTCTGCCTTATGAGAAGATTGATTGTTGCAGGTTTGGTTGCATGATCTATTGGGGTATAGACGATGTTCTTACAAGTTGCAAATTTTGTGGGAACGACAGATACAAAAGAAGAAGATCTGAAAAGCACAAAAATATAGCTTACAAGGAAATGTTTTACTTTCCACTTATTAATAGGCTACGCAGGTTGTATACATATGAATCCACATCAGAGTCAATGAGATGGCATGCAGAGTATATTACAAATCTTGGTGAAATGTGTCATCCATCAGATGCAGAAGCATGGAAGCATTTCAATGAAATTCACCCAGATTTCACTAATGAAACTAGAAATGTAAGGCTGGGATTGTGTACTGATGGGTTTCAGCCATTTGGACAATCGGGACAACAATATTCATCATGGCTAGTTATATTGACACCATATAATCTGCCCCCATCTATGTGCATGAAGGAGGTCTACATGTTTTTAACAGTAATTGTACCTGGTCCACATAATCCTAAGCAAAAAATAGATGTGTATTTGCAACCGTTGATTGCAGAATTGAAGCAACTTTGGGAAATGGGGGTGCATACATATGATGTGTCTAAAAAACAAAATTTCCAAATGCGTGTGGCGCTTCTTTGGACTATAAGTGACTTCCCAGCATACTCGATGTTATCTTGGTGGAGTACATCCGATAAAATGGCATGTCCATATTGTATGGAAAATTCCAAGGGATTTACTTTGTCTAATGGGAGGAAATGTTCATGGTTTGATAACCATAGAAGATTTCTACCGGTTAATCACCCACTCAGAAGAAATCGAAGAAATTTTAGGAAGGGGAAGATTGAGACAGCTACACCCCCACCCATTCGGACAGGTGAGGAAGTTATCAATGATATTGACACTAAAGGTTTCATGAAGGTTACAGATCTTGGTTCTGCTGAAGTCAATGATCGACTAGGTAAGTCATATGTATGGAAGAAAAGAAACATTTTTTGGGATTTACCTTATTGGTCAACCAATCTAATTAGACATAATTTAGATGTAATGCACATCGAGAAGAATGTGTTTGACAATGTTTTCAACATGGTAATGAATGTCAAAGGGAAGACAAAGGGCAATGCACAAGCAAGACAAGATATGAGCATTATATGTAGCAGGCCTGAGTTGGAAATAAATCCGCGAACGGGTAAGTTCCCCAAAGCTTGCTTCACCTTAGAAAAAGAGGAGAAAAAGGTATTGCTAGAATGGCTAAAGGGCTTGAAATTCCCTGATGGACATGTTTCCAATATGGGTCGATGTGTTGGTATGAACAAGTATAAGTTATTTGGGATGAAAAGCCATGATTGTCACGTGTTCATGCAACGCTTGCTTCCCGTTGCATCTCGAGAGTTGCTTCAAACCAATGTCTGGCAGGCACTAACCGAGTTAAGCTTTTTTTTTAAAGAACTAACATCGATAACAATCAAGGTAGAGGAGATGAAGAGATTAGAGTTTGTTATCCCTATTATATTGTGCAAACTTGAAAAAATTTTCCCTCCGGGTTTCTTTGATTCAATGGAACATCTTCCGATTCACCTCCCATATGAAGCTAGAATCGCCGTACCTGTACAATATAGATGGATGTACCCTTTCAAAAGGTAAATTTTATAGTCTTATTTCATTTGCTCTTAAGAAAGAATGCACATATTGGCGATGTTAATGTGCATGGTTCCATCATGCTTATGTTTATAAGTGTAATGTAGGTACCTTAGACATCTCAAAAAGAATGTGAAGAACAAGGCACAAGTTGAAGGATCAATTTGTAATGCTTACTTAGTTGAAGAGGCATCTAATTTTTGCAGTCATTATTTTGAGCCACATGTAATGTGTCGAAATCGAGATGTTCCTCAAAACAATATCGCCGTGTCCCGACACCCTTCGAGGTCTTTAGGCGCACACACACGAAGAAGGGTGATGGTCAAACATTTACGAGTGATAGAGCTCGAACTATAAATGTGAGTTACTATTTATACTTTTCCACATTTATGAATGCTAAATCATATAATGGCAATTTTAGTTTCAAAGAAGCATGCAAATTAATTTTTTCCCTTGAGTTTTCAGTCCATGGTGTATGTTGCAATTTTTTTTTTCTTTTGTGTGTGTTTATTTATAGTACTTGTTCCTTCCTTGCCAATTGGGTTTATGCTTACTATGATTACCTTGTTTCAAAGATACATGAAAATTTATTTTTTTTTCCTTGAGTTTTCAGTCCATGGTGTGTGCTGGAATTTTTCCCTTTTTTATTTTTATTTTTTGTTTCTGTGGGTGTTTGTTTAGACTTATTGTTCCTTCCTTGCCAATTGTATTGTAACAGTGATTTCAAACAATTGATATTTTGACATCTTCTTGTTTAGACTTTAGAGAGTTGCCAAATGAGACATGAAGCAAAATTGTATTTGTTTTTCTTAAAGCATTGCCCCACAAAACTGGCTTATCTTTCTCTGTGTTTGCATGCAGCATTTCAGACTGTTCGTCCTTCTAGTTTTGAATCATTATTATGGAGTGATCAATCAACTAAAGCAAAAGTAAACTCCCAGTTTTTTTTGTTGCTTTTGTGTTTCAACTTCAACTTGAGGCCAGGTTTTGAACTACTCCAACTTATTGGCTGTAGATTCAAACATATATATTTGACTTTTTAATTTTTATTTTAAAGCATGTTGATCTTTGCCATATAAGCAACTTGAAAAATTTTCTGCTAAACAAACACCAAGTGTGTGCTTGGTATTGTTAAACTCTTTGATTTTTTTTAATTAACTAGTACAATAAACTTAGTATTGTCTTTCAAATATACTTGAAAACAAACATGCAAATTACACTACATTGGAATGGACACTAGTTTTATATTTAGTGTCCTTTTCCTGTTTAAATTGGTACACATTTTTTTTGTATACATGCAAATTAAACTCACGTATTTACCTTGTTTTTTTATTTATTTATTTATTCTTATATCACATGATTCTCTTAGGATCGATACCTCGCTTTAGTGGGGGACAAAAGTAGTTCAGAGGGCACCACAGTGGATGAAAATCAACTATATTATGAGGCCGCTAGTGGGGCAAAGAAGAGTCGGGTGTGTGGCTTGGGATCACAGGTGAGCTACTCCTATACCGATGCTTCCTCTTCGGCATGTCGTGAATCTAATGCACACAATGCTAGAGAGGTCCAGGAGCAAGTACAAGCAGCTATTTCATCCTTACGAGTGGAGATGCAACAACGAGATGTTTCTTTTGAGACAAGGATTCAGAAGATGCAAGAGCAGTTCCAAGAACAGATGTAGAAGATTTTACCGAGCCGCCCACTAGCTGAGCCTACTGACCGCGCCGTTCATTCATCACCTGGTTGCATATGATCACTTGTTGATCTTAGTTTTTATCTTTTTTTGTATTTATTGTCAGTTATGAATTGCATCTAGAACATGGTTGTACATATTTGTTTTATTGCTAATGCTTACCAGATATATTAAACTCTTTGTTTGTATATTTAAATTATAATTGCATGATACATGTATGTATTTTGGAAATTATAGATGGCTTGAAATTATACTACAAGGACCAATAAATTTGATTTTATATGACATGCAATTCACAAATTCGTGAGGAAATGGCGAGGGCAAGCAAATATGCATGATAGATTTTAGCGACGACTTGCGAGGGCAAATTCTCCTCTCGCTAAATACCTAGAGACTTTCCCACGCTAAGTCGTCGCAAATGATAAAGAAGGTGTGCAAAAGGTGAGAGAGTTTAGCAACAACTAGCGAGGGAAAACCTTCTCTCGCAAAACACCTAGAGAGTTTCCCCACTATGCTGGCGTTGGGGGATGACGAGAGATTTTAGCGACGGCCAGCGAGGGAAAACCTTCTCTCGCTAACTAGCTAGAGAAATATTTCCCTCGCGAATTCCTCGCTAAGATGTAGCGAGGGACTGCCCCCTTGCCAAATATTTGCTAGGACCAGAATAGTAAGGGAACATTTTCCGTCGCAATTTTCTCGCTGAAGTAATTTAGCGAGGGAATTGCCTCATTTAGCGAGGGAATTATCCCTCGCAACTTTCCTGTTTTCTTGTAGTGTGAATTTACTCTTTGCCCTGGCAGCCAAAAGAAAAAAAATTATTGGAGTCAAAAATTGATTACTAGTGCATCAGTTGAAAGAACTTTTATTTTAATTTTCCTCTAATATGGCACTATATACGTACTTTCTAAAAATCTTTGTTAGCTTCTTATGTGAGTTATAGGTTTCAAGTAAAAGCATTTAATTATAGTGATTCACTGGAGAGTCTTCAATTGTTTCCAGTGAACCATTGAGTGTTAGGGATATAGTTGATATGCCCTAGACCCAATCTCTTGTGTAATGGTTTGAACACATTTCAAACAATATAGTTTGATTAACATATGACATTGTCTTTCTTTTGTCATCATATTAAGTGCTTAATATGATGAAGTCCTTGATTAAATTTAGAGACTTGTTATTATGATAGAGATCATAATAATGAGAGTCAAGTCTTAAAAAAATTTAATCTAAATTGTTCTTGATCACAGGATCATTAAGCTTAGGACATTAGTGATCCGGTTAGATCAATATATGTGTGATAGTCTCTATATGATAAAGATTAGTTGATCTCATTAACTAAATCACATATATAGATGATGCATATGGAGATATGATCATTGAACTGACTCAATTGAGAATTCCTAATGGTTAATATTACCATAAACTGTCAATAGGATATTCTTTTGAAGAATGAGATATAATAGTTCCTTTGACCTGAGATTGTCATAGTAATTAACAAGCTATTTATCATACTTTGATTCTGGACACCTATTGCCCTAGGACGATAGTTGAAAGGATATTGGGTATGATTAAATACTTGTAGAATTAATGATTGATCAAGATGGAATCTGTCAACTCTTGGTAATGAGTTTGAGCTCTATGTTGTCATTATTTATAACGACTAAATTAAGACCTTGGCCAGGGCAAACGAATGAAGAAGAAAAGAGTTTCTTAAGTCATTCGTTGGTCGGTTATAATTGACATGAAACATAGTTGGTAACCTATTGGGATTTGACAGTCCAACCATATCCTAGGGTTGACCCGGAGCTTTATTGACAGAAGGAAAATATTACATTATTCTTCTACAGGTTCTTGAGAGTAATTATATACTTCATGCTATCCGGTCATTAAGGAGTGTTGCTAGACGCCAACCTTGATTAGTAAAGTAGTATGACTAATTTACTACCGGCTTAGTATTGAACCTATGGGGTCACACACTAACGAGTTCTCTAATCTTTGCTATAGGATTAATTGTTTTATTCTTTGATGATTAAATTAGATTATTTAATTTATCAAATAAATAAAATAAATTAGTCCAAATGGAATATTAATATATTCTTTACTAGCATAGAGAATATAGTTAATATTAATGGACAAAATGAATAATGATTGCATGTGTTGGTTTTGGGAAAACCAAAAGGTCTTTGGAAGACCAAAGGGTTTTGGGAAAACCAAAAACCACGTGCACTTGATGGTTTGGAAAACCAAAAGCCACATATAAATAATTAATGGTTATGGGAAAGCCAAAAGTCATGCATGCTTGATGGTTTTGGTTTTTGGAAAACCAAAAGGTTTTGGGAAGCCAAAAAGCCTCATGTAAATACCTATATATATGTGGGCTTGCATATGGGTTAAAGAACAAGAAGAGATACAAACCTTCAAGGGAAGTGAGAGTCACAACATATTGTTCAAATTGTCCGGGGATTCCATTTGTCAAAGGGTTGATAGCGAAGGTTGGTCTCGGTGTGGATACGCATAGAGTCTTCGCATTATCGAAGAGGTTTAAAGAGAAAAAGGAATTCGCTTCCAATGTATGTTTTAGATCCGATATTTAACAAGTTAAATAAATTTTAAATACAAATAGATCTTCCATTGGATTATTTCACCTTTCGCTGCGTGTTTTGAACACCAAATAATCCTACATTGAGTCCTCTCAATTTGTTTGCACAAGTTTGAGAATCAAAGTTCACTTTAATGCTGTATATGTTCTGTAATTTATGTTTGTACGCTTATGGCCATTTGCTTTTGATGATTTGATGGCTAAGAATGGAAAACCAGGCTTTTGTTTATGCTCTTAATTATGATTGTGAGGATAAAAAATATTTTCCTTCATGTGGCTTTTTTTTAATAGAATAAGCAAACTTGTTATATATCCTATAAGTTTGACCTAGAAGACTGATTTTTATTAGGAGAAAAAATGTTCCAAATTTTCCTCCTTCATATGATAAATTGGTCTTGATTTTTAATAAGTTTCCTTACTTCCATTGTAAATTGATTTACTTCTATTTTTGAAAATGAGGAGCCATTTGACTTATATTGTCATTCTATCAAGGCTGGTTTATTTTATATCTCTAGGTTCCTTATTTCTTGATTGTCATTGTTGTCTATAGGTGTTCAATATTTGGCAACTTAGGCCCTGTTTGGATGATTGGTTGTTATGGTTTCGTAATGTATGGTATGGTATGGTATAGTATGGTATGGTATTGTAAGTATTGTTTATCATGTTTGGAAAAATGGTATGGTATGGTATGGTTAATTAATTGTTTGTGTTTGTTTTGATAGTATGGTATGGTTGTAGAAATAATAAAATGACCAGAATACCCTCAAACACAAATTAATATGAAATCATGTTAAATTGAAAAAATTGGTTATATATCCTTCAAAGTTTCCTAATTGCATATTTACACCTGAAAAAATCATAATTGCTTGTACATCCCTGAAAAACGAGTTGAATTATGGATATGCACCTATTGTTAGGTTTCGATGATAGAAGTTAATAAGATTATCTTAACAATGGTTACAATTTCAGTTAAGTGTTGGAAAATTTCCAAAATAATTCTCTTTATATATCTTAGCTATTTTAAATTTCATATTTTTAAAGGGGGTATTTGTAAATTTACAGTCAAACAAACTTTCAGGGTATATATGTAAAGGGTATAATAGTTATCTCCCATGTTTGCCGTTTGTTAACTGATAATTTTTCATCTGATTAACCCCAGGGGTATATACGTAATTATACTTATTATTTAGAAGTATGTATGCAATTATGTTTTATTCAGGGGTACACATGAAAAAAAAACCATATTGAATTCAATCATTTATGATCAAAAATTAAATTCAACTAAAGTATAAATAATTTTTATTAAAATCTTACAAAATATATATCAAATTATTAACTATTAATTTAAAATTGCTAAAATTATAATAAAATTAATATACAAAATTAATAAAAGATAAGACTTTTTGTGGAAATTATAACTTTCTTTGATTTTGCTAGGGTAGAAGAAGGGATTGAAGTAAATTGGTAGGGATATTTTTGGTAGAAAAAAATTAAAACCATGAGAAACCACCAAATCGGTGGTTTGAAAAATCCATCAAAAATGGAAGTTTTTAAACAATGAGAAACCATCAAAAAACCATAGAAAACTATACCATCTAAATGGAAATGAAAACAAACATGAAAGTAAACCATACCATACATTACGAAACCATGGCAAACCATGAAACAAACAAGGCCTTAGGGCTAGGGTTTACCAACACCAAATTATTGTTCGTAACTGTTGTCTGTAATTGTTACCTGCATTTCATCATAACTACATAGTGTCTTGATCTTCCATTGTAATTATTGTCTGTAGTCATGTACTCTTCATAACTACATAGTGCTTCCAACACCAAATTCTCTAATATTATTGAATATTGGTTTAGACCAATGTTTGGAGTACAATAATGATTGAAAGAATTAACTGTATTTCTGTTATCCAGTCATGCACACAGACAATAGGAAGATACCAATGTTTGGAGAATCCTTCATGAACATGTTAATCCACTTGATATTAGAATTTAGTATTATTTCTAACTTTCTTGAATTAAGAAGGATGGTAATCCCATATAATTCATCTGTTTCACATTATTTTCATTTGTCAATTAGAATGGGTGATCTCATACTTTCTTTTTCTGCATGGCTCTAATTCTTATTGCCCAGTGACATAATGCATCTACCCAATATCCCTATTCACAAGTTCAAGTGTAGAATTTGGACACACATGCATATATTGGATACGATATGCTTGCTTGTGTGTTTGCATTGAATTCTTCCTTTAGGTGTTAGTATAAATATTATTTCTGTAATGATTCTATACCTCAGCATAAATCCCATTTCCCTATATTATCCATACTAGATTTGACCATATAATCCATATAATCTATAGTATGCATAAATCCTATAACCACCCGAATTTTCTAAATAAGTAAATCAGAAAATTCTCGAAAGTTAATGAGATTAATTAGCACAAAAAATAAATTAATTATTTTAAAGCTCAATTAAAGTAAAATCGGGAATTAATAGACATAAAATCCAGCCTCGCAACTATTGGGCCTAAGAAAAGGCCTTATTGGGCAAGGCCATTTTCACATAGAATAGTTGGAGGTGGACGGATAGCGTAACCCCGATTAGTTAATTGGGAAATTTACTAAGTGTTAATTAATCAAGATTAATTAGAAGATAGCAGACAAATGTTAGAGTCCCGGTAAAGTAGACCCGGTCGGGTCAAAAGCCGGGAATATCAGATCTGGTTTGGTATGGGGACAAATCCTGTGATGTTACAGTGCACCCATGACACTGGGGTCGTCTGACCCGAAAATTCTGGATCTGGGTCGGGAATGGGGATGAGTCCTGTGGTCGATTCGCCACCCATGTGATAGCACAGTAAAAAGATAAAATTAAGTAAATTAATTGGAATTTAGTGGGGGAGATATTTTAAAGATAAGTTATTTAATTAAGATCGAAGATAACTTAATTAAATGGATTAGAATAATATTTTATATAAAATATTATTATTTTAATATTTTATAAGGTTATAAAGAATGAGAGAGAGAGAGTTAAATCTCTCAATCTCTCTTGTGTGCTCAAACGAAGCCAACTCCCCCTCCGCCTCTTTCCTCATCTTCCTTCTATTTGAACGGACGGCCACGGCCGGTGGCGCAACCGGACTCCGACGAGGCGCGGCTAGCTGAGGATCTCGAGCTCTTCTCGGCCCCTCATGTTCGTGCACGTGACTGGAGCTCCGCCCAAGCCCGGCTCCCTCTGCCCGTGGACAGAACTCTGGCAAAGCCTCCCTCCTTGATTTCCGACAAGACCCGACGGCCTCTCCTCTTTCCAACGAGCAACCCTCCTTCATCGGGGAACTTGCTTCAAGCCTCAAAACAATCATAGTGAGAATCCCAAATTTTGATTTAAGGTTATGAATGGATTTGGGCAATTGAAGGTGTGAATGGGTTGTTGATAAATTCAGAGACTGTCGAGAGACTCCGAACAAGGGATTAAGATGAAATTTGGAACCTTATATGATTAATTATGTGTGTGGTTTAAATTTGTGCTATTAGTGTGAATGTTTGTATAAATTTTGGAAGCCCTATAAATTGGGGAGGTGCTGCCCAAATTTCCTTGAAAATTATATGTGTTAAATCCTATATCCTTCATGCTTTCATGTATACAATCTAAAAGGATTATGCTAGAGAATGTGTTTAAGATTAATATTAAGAATGTATAGGAGTTAATGCCCTATAAATTCCTAATTATCATGTTTACATGCTTTTATGCTTTAGAAGAGTGAATTTTGTTAAATGCTTTTAGTTGAGAGCCGGCATGTTAACAAGTATAAGCATGTTGTTAAGTTACCGTATTTCAAAGAAATAGAACTAGGTGATGAAAATACGAATCTCGTATTTATCTAATTATAATTATGGTTTCTAGGAAAAGAGAAAGGTCCCACTGGAGCTGCAGACTGACCAAGTCAATCCTAGAACTAACAAGGACTTCAAGTGAGTGGACATCCCTGTATATTTTGTTTTATGCATGTATTCATCGTGATTCAATTTATTCGTGCTTTAAATGAGTTTTTATCGATCTGTGGATGCTGATGGATTTTATCGCTATTTTAGTATAGTGATTTCATGCTTGCTTAATTGTTGAAATTGAAATAGCATGAGTAATGTGTAAAATCCAAGATTTTATTGGAATAAATGGATTTTAAATTTCCTCTAATTAATTCGGTAATTAATTTAAGTTCCCAAAACTTGATTTATATGGATAAAGAGGGTTTAATAAGTTAAAACCCTAATTAGGGTTTAATGGGGACTAAACAGGGCCTAACTGTAATTACAAAAAAGTTGAGGACCATAAGTTAAATTTACTTATCTCTGAAAGAGGGACCGAGATGTGGAAACAGAAAAGTTGAGGACTTAACGCAAATTGTGTGCTCTCTCAGAGAAGGGGCCTTCTTGTAAAGGTTAAATAAGGCAAGGAGTTGTTTGCAATGTTACGAGAAAACCATGTAATAGAAAATGACCAACGGCCACGATTAAAAGATCCCAGATGAAAAGCGTAAGTTCGAGGCAAAGGGGTTGTTCTCAGCCTCTCATCCGTCCTCATCAAAGGATTGAATCTGGTGCGTTCATCTGAGAGGTTGGTATAAGTTCGAGGCTTTAAAAATTGATCCAACCGTCCGTCGCGATATGATCCTGAACCATTCATCTCTTATTTGTTTTAAGTTCAAAGCGCGAGATGAGATCCCAACCTTCCATCTACTCTCAAAGGCTAGGGGTAATTTTAACCACTCATTCGGGCTTTCGTTTGAGTTTGAGGCGAAGCGGTTTGATCAAACCGTCCATCCTGGCTCGATCTGGATCGTCCATCTGAAGGGTTGACGGATCCAAGGACTTCTGATATGGTCTCCTCAGTTGGATCTCATGCAAGAGATCCAAGCCGCTCGCCCCGGGGAGACTCGATCGCGAGACGGCATCGTCTTCTTTCCTTCAGCGAGCGCCACCGCGCGCGATCTCTCGTCTCCATTGATCGCACATTCACCGCAGACCCTAAATGGGAGGTTTTCAAAAGCAGCCGGGAAAAGGAAAGGATTCCTTTTTCTCCACACGATCTGTGGGATCACGATCGTGCATGCAGCCTCTGCGATCCCTTATAAAAGGCACCCTTCTCTCAATCCCTAACAGCGCAGCCTCAACCGAGTGGTGGCATGAAACCTTCCTCCTCGTGAGAGAAAGAGAGAGAAGAGGAAGAGAGGAAGTCTCCTACGCAGCAGGCAACCAAGAGCTCGCGAGTGGAGGACGAGAGATCCAGGAGTTCACCAAAGGGCAGAAAGCTCGGATCTCTGCTGGACCATTGCCAGCCCGTCGGAGCAAGGGTAAGTAGGATGCTTCTCCTGCAGGGATTCAGACCCCCTTCTCTAACTTTTATGTTCCTTCTTCAAGCGGAACGCCAACGCAAGATCAGACTCCGGTGCGCTACCTAAAAACGAGTGACAACCGGAACGCAGGACGCGCGGCGGTGCTGGGCTTTCCTCGGTGAGTCCCTCACATCTCTGTCTATCCAATGAACATCGTACATGCATGTAGAAAGTAGACGTTGGAGTTCTCTGTTGAGAGTCTGAGCACCGGAAAGGGAGAGAAAGGGAGGAGGAGTCCGTCCGAGAAGCCATGTACCTAGCAAAAACGGGTGGAGAACCTGGCGGCCCTCCACTCCAGTGGGTGATGGTGACTCCAAAACCTTTCTAGACGGGGAGGACGCCGCGACGAGAATAGCTCCGGTCATCCGAGCATCGTCGGCGACCACCGAGAAGGGCCATACTCTCCACTACTCTGACGAGGCTCAGCTGAGGAAGAGAAACACAGAGAGAAATAATAAGATTAGTTGTTAATTAAAAATTAATCATTTTAATTAACCGGCTAATATTGATCAAGTTGTTAAATAGGTTTAAAAGTGTGGTTGGGTTTAACCAAGTAGAATGGATCCAAGCGGATTAGTGGTTAGGTTTAATCAAGCTAAAGTGTTGGGTTTGGGTCTAGTTGATCAATGTGAACTGGTTTGAAGATGACTAGTTGATTGGGTTTAATCAACTGAAGATAGTTGGGTTTGGTTTACTAGTTAGCCAATTTGCAATGGGTCCGGGCCAACTCTTGAGCGCAACTGATTTGATTAAAAAATAGTAAAAAGGGGGCTTGATTTAAAAAAAAAAATGATTGGATCAAATCAAATAGTAAGGGACTCAATAGGGACCAAGTTTGGATTGAATTAGTAGATTAGGTTTGAGTCCATTTTTAAATCAAGCTGACTAGATCAAGTTCAATGAAAACAAAAGAGAAAAGAGATTGTAGAAGAGGGCAATGGAACCCAAGCCTTCTTATTTATCATGGTGGGCTCTAACCACCAAGGCCCTGTTGCTTTTGTGGTTGAATAAACCAAGCATATTTAGTTAAGGCTTGTCTAACCCAAATTAAGAAATAAGAAGAAAGATAGTGGGAGAGGGGATTTGAAACCAAAATCTCCCCAAGAAGTATAATGAGCCTTAACCACTGGGTCTTTATACGTTGCTTGATTTAACAAAGGGTGTTAAATAAATAAGGTCAACCAAATAAAGGTGGCGAGTAAGGGAAATTGAACCAGAGACCTCTCAAGGCTTTGTAGTGGGCCTTGGCCACCAGACCACCTTAGTTTGTTTATTGAAAAAGTCAGGTTTGGTCAATTAAGGTCAACGACATAGGAAAAACAAGGGAAGGGCTACACGTTTTGACTTGAGCCGATTAGTGCATCTTGCATGAACAACTAGAGGACTTTAAGTTGTTGCCGGTACTGATTTAGTTTTCCATTATCAGATCTCGGCATAGAGACGTGACAGGAGGGATTTTTGCTGAGTGATCTCGGACGTCATTGTTTGAGGTAAGTACACTTACCTCGTACCCACTCTTCGGAGTTTTCCTTGGCTTATTTATTGTCATGTTTGATGATGCCTTGAGTTCATTCATGCTTCCATGATTGTTTGGATTCTTGTTGAGCATGTTTGACTGTTTTCGGGATGTTGGTATCCCTGTTTTGTTGTGGTCTTCCGTCCGGATTCAGTGGAGCGTGGGGGCTCCGTTTCTGGAACTCTTAGGGATGGGACACCCTGGCGTACCGGCTTTCCATGGCAGAGAGATGATACTCTGGTTGTCCTGCCCATCAGTGGGGATGATTTGTTGGCCATGTCGACACGTACGAGAGGTGGCGCTACCAACATGCGACCTGAGGGCCGCACGACTGGAGGGTCGAGCTCCAGCAAGTTGCTGATGATGCTGGCCTGGGGTTTCTTTTGGAACTCGTACAAAGCTTGAGAGCTGTTGTAGTTAGGGGTCGTACCGTTGTGTTTATTTGTGGTAGACTCCTAGGGATAGTTTTTGAGGGGCGTGTTCCCGTTGTTGACTTGATGATCATTCTATTGATTTTATGATGATTTTATGAGCCCCGCAGGGGTACTTACTGGGCTTTCCATTCGAAAACTCACGCACTTGTTCTTTCTCATTTTCAGATCCTGAGGAGTAGGAGACTCGAGCTAAGGAGATGATCAAGGATCGAGTTATCTTGTCTAGGTCTAAGGATCTCATTTATTTTTATTGTGTGTGAGAGACTTTTTATTGTAGGACCCTTATAGGGCCTGGCATTCTGTAGGGCATCTGGACCCTTTTATTTTATTTCCGCTGAGACTCTTTAAATTTGATATTTGAGATTTATCCTTTTATTATTATGTTATTTGTTGTTACTTAATTAGGCCTTGTATCCGAGTGAGGTGCGCCTTACTTGGTTACGGTCGGTCTGCTCACGTTCCCGAGGTCCCAGAGTCCGGGTTGGGGCATGACATAATGATTCAGTGAAACCTTAATTGGTGGAAATAATTATTTTATTGTATCCTAGGTTGCACCCTAGTTAGATATGCATGAAGGATCCAACGGGGCTCAGGATAGAGCCCAGAAATAAAATAGATGATATCGGGTTAAGAAAGGGATTTGTTTCCAATCGTCTTTTCTAAAACAAAACGTTTGTGAACTTCATCTTTTTCATAAAACCCCCTTTCTAACTCTTGTGAGTGCCCGTATCGGATAGGGGATCCACGCTTGACGTATACATGTAGATGTATGCCTCTGGTCGTCAAGCGCCGAGTTCATGTACTGCATGCCTCTGTTCTCGGTCATCAGGATCATATACTGTATGCCTCTGTTCCTTGATGGTAGTTGGAGCTCTTCCCGAGATATGAGAACTACAGGTGTTTACTATTACGATACAAAGCCTTAGCATATATATGTATAGAAATATGATATGCTTGTGATGATTGAGAAGGCATGTTGCTTATTCGGATTTTTCGATGTGCTTAGCATGCTTATCCTGATTTAAGATAATATTCAGACTCTCATTGATTTATAATTGAATACACAAGTATACTATGATATAATATTGGATTTATGTCGAGAGACAGGTATGTATAATACTGAGCAGATTTGTCTATACTCACTGAGCTTGTATAGCTCATCTCTCTACTATTATGTTTGTACCTTGCAGGATCTGGACAGTGATCGTGTGAAGGTCGTTGCCTAGTTTGGCTCTGGCGTACCTTTACTTTTATGTGTTCTTGTTTTATATGAGACTTCATATTAATAATTTTCGGTTGTATTTGGGGGTCGTTGTGGCCCCAGACTTGTTATATTGTATTTCCTATTGATTGCGGTCATATCAGACTTCCTGTGTGTAACATGGTATGTTATGCTATTTTTATGTATTTGAAGAAGTTCTTGTGTTAATTGGTTTTATTTTATTTAGCCTTAGGCACAGGGTTCTCTCCTGACCTGACTGGTGTGACATGTCTCAGTAAAGAGATGGGTGTTTCAAATCCCATCCCTATTATAGTAAGGCTCCCCATATTATTTCTGTAATGATTCTATACCCTCCATTAATCCATATAATCTGTAGCTTATTAAAAATTTCCTCATTTTAATTTCATGATGTCCACTATAGCCTCCATGAGAGTAAAGTATTCTTTTTAGTTTGTTTGCTTAGTCTTCAACATGGACAATTTTTTTTAAAATGTATTCTTGCTTTGTAATTGTCTTCAAATTTATTATGGAATCAAATTATTTGATGTGAGAATAATTTGATGTGATGTAGAAGGAGTCTCAAGACCGAACACAAGAAAGCCGTGACTTTGTTGGAAGGAAAACATCAACTAATTTCCGATGGACTGCTATCATGAAATCATTCATATTGACTTCTTTGGATGAGCAAGAAACGCTTCAGCTTAAATATGACAAGGGATTTAAAATTGTTGCTATCAATGCTGTTGCAAGAGCAGTTAGTGAAAGGTTTAACTTGACCATAAGTGACACACATGTCCTCAATCGTCTTAGGTATGTAAGAAAAATGTGGCTAATAATCAAGAAGATCGAGAGTTTAAGTGGTGTGTCATGGGATGATGTGGAGAAAAAAATAATCATGGGAGAGAAGGAATACCAAACATATATACAAGTAAGTAGCAAGTTGAATTTTTTTGTTAATATTTTGTGTAATATTTGAGCATTGATTCTAATTTGTTTATGTATATTTATGTTTGTAGACGTACCCCGGGGAAGAGATTTATATTAATAAGCCAATTCAAGACTATGAGGAAATGACCATTGTATATAGAAATGATCAAGCAACAAGATCCTTTGCGAGAACTGGTGCTCAAAGCTCTAGAAGCCTAGGCGCACAAATGGAAGCACCACCAACATCGCCGGTAATAAATCTTGGTAACCAAACACAAGGCTTCGATGATTTTGACGACATTGCACCAACTCAACCTCCTACTAACGATACATCGATAAGCTCCACTTCCAAGGCCAACGAGGGTAAAAAAGGAGGAAAACGTGCTAAGGCGGATGAAGAAATCATGTGAAAATTTGATCATCAATTGGGAAGAATTGCAAATGCATTAGAGGCCGACAAGAATCAATTTATTAGTAAGCAATTGTTTGATGAGATCATGAGTTTGAGTGATCATTATACCGAATATGATCTTAGAAGAGTATATAACTATTTGATTCAAAATATTCCTTTAGCAAATGGGTTTTTGAACAAAACACATTCCCTTCGTTGCATTTGGATGGATGATTTTATTGATCAATTAAGGGGTGGTCGTCACGCATGAGTTGTTATAACACCGTTGGGTGTTACTATTGTGTTATTTTGTCATGTCGTATTTAGTATGATGCTATATTTAGAACAATAGTGTATTTTATTTTAATTCAACAAGTATCATGTTGTAATTTCAGTTGTTCCTAATTATAACTTTGTTACTGTTGTAGCGTCTTTTTTGGCAACAATGTTGTGTTTACTTCTGTACATGTAGAGCAAGGTTAACTGCAATTCATTGAATGTTTTGGTTTGTATTATCAATTTTTTGGCAGCAATGTTGTATTATCAAGGCTAACTGCAGTTGCATTGCAGCAATGTTATATTAGCAATGTTTGTATTAACAATGTTTGTATTAGCAAGGTTAACTGCACTTATATTGCAACTTTTTTGGCATCAATGTTACAATGTTATATGACAGATTTTATTTATTTATGTTAGCTCACTGTATACCATGATTGGATGACAAATCATGTAGGAAGATTGTATTAGATAATTGATCCTCAAAATGCAGATATTTAACAAGACACACTCTATTGTGAGTACAATGAGCTTTATGTGTTGACCATTTCCAATTGGCTCACAGATACATTGTTTATTTCCTTCTGTGTTCCTAATAGGATTAATAGTTTTTATCTCTTCATTGAACACCTCATTTGAAGCTGATAATTATAATGTGATAATATCAACTATTGCCTAGGTATTTCTGGTGAAACTCTTGACCAAATTTCTGTAAATAAATAAATAGGCTTGCACATATATATATATATATATATATATATATATATATATATATATATATATATATATTCAAATAGGGTTAAATTTTTTTTACCCACCTAAACAATACCACTTTTTCACTTTGGCACCTCAACTTTTTTAAGTCTATAAAAGAGCCACAACTTTTTAAGTTGCAAAAAGACACTCATGGGGATTTGCCGTCAACGACGTCTATTTATTAAATACACGTGTCAGTCATTTTTTTTTTTTACTCTAGGGATAACAGGCTGATCTTCCCCAAGAGTTCACATCGACGGGAAGGTTTAGCACCTCGATGTCGGCTCTTCGCCACCTGGGGCTGTTGTATGTTCCAAGGGTTGGGCTATTCACCCATTAAAGCGGTACGTGAGCTGGGTTCAGAACGTTGTGAGACAGTTCGGTCCATATCCGGTGCGGGCGTTAGAGCATTGAGAGGATTTTTGGGTGGACCATGACTCTCTTCTTCTCCCTCTCATCTCCACGCTCGTCTCACTACTCTCTACCGCCACCCCATCATGCACCATCCATAGAACCACCACCAGCCAACTAGTCCTAGCAAGCTTCTCCATGCCGATGACCAACATTTTGATTCTTAGCCCATTCTCACCTCCCTCTCAAGCAAATACACTGCATGAATGAGAAGTCGGAAAAGATCACCAGATGACACACGGGGTTGGTGATGCACGAGATGAGCACCAAGAGAAGCAGTACTGGGGTGAGAGAGACAACGCCATCTTCATTCTCGAAATATGACACATCCCCCCACTACCTACCCTTGCCTGCCAGCAAGGTACATTTTCATCCTAGTAGCATCCGCGGTGATGGAACCGGGAGGAAGGCACCTGACAATGTTGAGCAGCATAGGAGAGGAAGAGCAACATAGAAGCGACAAGCTATCTTGATCTATTGTTAGTTCCCTTAGCTCTTCTCTTCTTTGTTCTCTATCATGCTTGGTTGTGGCACAAGGTCAATCTCAGCCACTGCAAACCTTTATTGGTATCAACTCTGCTAGCAATGTATGATCAGAAAAGGTCTAAGTGTAATAGTACATTTGGTTATATGCTTTTAATATATTTTGGAAGCTTTGAAATGATCAAAAGAGGGAGAGAGAGAGAGAGAGACAGATTATCATGAAGAAAGAGAGATCTTGAAAGTATGAGAAAGAAAGCTAATTATATATATATAAGAGTTTAAGAGAGAGCTTAAGAATTTTCATGTTGGAACCTCACACCTTCTACTTCTAGATCACTTTATTTCTCCACCTTAAAACTATAAAAGATAAGCTTAAAAATTTATCAAAGATTGAGAGAGCCTCCTTTGGAGAGTATATATTCACCAAGTATTCACCAAGTACTCTTGTTCATCATCTCTCTCTCATAAACTTTTTAAGAGGATAGCTGCATAATTATAATTAATGGAATGTATGCATGCATGCATGCAACATGAAAATTAATTAACATGCAAGACAACAAGAAGAAGAACATAGTAGCAGTGCAGACACTTAGAAACAAAATCATGGGATCAACCCTAATGGCTACCACCTCCATCCTCCTTTTCTCCGGCTTGGTCGCTATCCTCAGCAACACCCACAACATCAAGAAACCTCTCAGAGGCTCAGTTTTTGGTGCTCATGGCGAGTTCATGGTAGCCCTCAAGTATGTCACCCTCATCTTGCCTTCATCTTAGCCTTCTTGTTCTACTCCCTCTCCATCCATTTAATTCCTCAACCAAGTCAACTCCCTCATCAACATCCCCTGCACCAACGACATCAACAAAGACTCCGATGTCTCACCGGAGTACATCTCCAATCTTCTCAAGAAGGGCTTTATGCTCAACACTGTGGGAAACAGGCTCTTCTATGCTGCTCTTCCTCTTCTCAAAAAGTCATTGTATAACTAGTTCTTTTCCTTCACTTATGTAAAACAAAAACATCATCTATATTTATCAGAACTAGCAATGCTTTCATCCTATAACACAAAAATCATGTTGATCAATTACTTCAAAGTAAGCAAAGCATGGATACTGAAAGAGTAATGCAAGGACAACCAATGGAGGACGGTGGAGGTGAGGGCGTAGGTGCCAAGCTCGATGGAGCCGATGAAGGCCTGGGTGATGATGATGACTCCGAATATGGAGAATTTGGCGAAGATTGCTGGCCCCGACACCACCTAGAGCTTCTTCTTCTCCTCTAACACTTTGCTCCATAGCCCCATTCTTGTCTCCACGTCCCCCTTCTCTTCTTCCTCATTTGGGACTTGGAGAAGCTTCTCCAAGGTTAGGGGCAGCCACTAGTTGATAATACTCCATATATATGACAATGGGGAGTTAGATTTTGGAAGGGAGAACTGGTTTGGAGTTGGCCTTGCTCTTCTCTTTCATGCAGTGTATTTGCTAGAGAGAGAGGTGAGAAAGGGCTGAGAGTTGGACTGTTGGTGGTTGGCCTTGTCGAAGATGCTTGCTAGTACTAGTTGGCTGGTGGTGGTTCTGTGGATGGTGCCTGATAGAGTTGCAGTGGAGAGTGGTGAGAGGAGGGAAGAGATGGAGAGAGAGAAGAAGAGAGTGTCCAAAAAAAAAAGTGACTAACACGTGTCTTTAACAAATAGACACCGTTGACAGCAAATCCCCATGAGTGTCTTTTTGCGACTTAAAAAAAGTTATGGCTCTTTTATAGACTTAAAAAAATTGAGGTGTCAAAATAAAAAAGTGGTATTGTTTATGTGGGTAAAAAAAAATTAACCCATTCAAATATAATTAACACAGGATCCTTATAACGCATTATGATAAAGAAGCTAAAGTTGATTTGCAATGATAACATCCTTATTAAGATCGAAAATGCTATTTGTTAATTAAATCTAACGGTAAAAATAATTTTTTTTAAAAGAAAGAAATATTTAATATTTTAAATATAATAATTACTTTAGTATATTAATTAATTATTATAGTTAAAATTAATTTTTATGAAGTGCATTAAATAATTAATAATAATAAATGATAATGGGGTAATCTCACCACCCCATTAACTTACATCCTTTAACTTACATCAAAGCAAACAAACAAAAAAAATAAATAAAACATTTTCAGTTACATCAAACCAAACAGCAGTGATATAAGTTAAAATGTAGTATTTTCAGTTACATATTATTTCAGTTACACTATAATTTGAAATGTAGGTAACCAAACAGCCCCTAAGTAAAATAACATGCATCCACATCAAATAAACTATGGTAGTGTTTGGTTGAGTGAATGGAGAGTTACATTCAGGGATGGGTAACTCACCATATATTACTTTTTATTTTTTTTTATTTGGTAGGGACATTTACTTGTGGGTTTACAGCTGAAATGGATAGATGGGGACTTAAACAAATCCGCCTTTACTTTTTCATCCATTTTTAGGGTTTATCACCCACCCTCTTATGAACAGAATTGTTCCCTTATTTTCATTTGAATTAGAAATTGAATCAGCTGTTGCTCCCGAATTGCTGGTAATACCACTTGGTTTTTCAATTCTATTTTTTTTCTTATTCTTATTTCCCCCGCAGCACCCCCATCGCCGGCACCCCTTTCCGACTCGGAACTCTGCCCGCCGGCACCCCATTCCGACTCCGACCTCGGGCCGCCGGCACCCCCTTCTCACTCCGACCTCGGGCCGCCGGCACCCCCATCATATTCCTAGAGAGTTTGTTTGATTTTTCAAGTTATGTTTGCCTACTTTCATCTTTTCTTGAATCTTTCTATGTGTCTTCCTTCCTATTTCTGTCATTTTGTGTGTACAAGCTAATCGCCAAGCAAGACGTTTCAGAAGTTATTGTTTGGAAACTTTTTGTTTTATTATGAATTTTTGGAGATGCAAATGGTTATCCAATATTTATGGTGAGCTTGTCTGGTTTTGAAATTTATATTTGCCTGCTTCATGTATAGGTTTCTTTTTTTAATTTCCATTTGAATCCATTTATTCAATCCTGAGAGGGTTGTGTTAATATGCAATAAAAGTAGCTGGTTTTGATCCTGTAGTTGAGAAATAAGAGCCACGATTACCTCATAAGAAGAGAACTATCAAGAATTTATTGAATCATGCGGTAAAGTTGGTACTTTTATTAGAATGGCCCAACCTGTAGTTTGAAAGTGTTGTCTTTGTAGCTCTATTGAACATGACTATGGCAAAAGTTCATTGACTAATGGAAGGTTGGTATTGAAACTCTTTGATAATGTTGATGGTGCTTCCAATTTTTTCAGCAAATTCTCTTTTTCAGTTCTTCAGTTCTTTTTGCTATTCCACATAAGCACACATGTTTTCCTATCTTTTTGATGGTATTAGTGCGCATATTCTAGTCCAAATTATCTGAAAGGATTCATGTATGTATCTGTGTATGATAGGAATTGATGTATGTCTAAATCCTTGTATTTCCTTAGCAGTTGATGCCGGGAAGGATGGGATTATCCGCGAGCTAGCCGGATCCAAAGACTACAAGGAAGAACAAACGAAGAACCAAAAGAACCAAAGAAAATACTCTGAATTTCAAGAAAATATTATTACTCAAAATTCAATAATCTAAGACCAACCCACAAGCCGGGTTAAATAGCTTCAAAAGAATAACCTACAAACCCTATCATCTTATTTAAATTGCCAAATTTGGCAAATTATTATTCAAAACTAAAACTTTTCTAAATTTAAAACTCTAAACAAATCAGATAAATCTTACAAATTCGAGATCAAATCGAATCCAAATCCTATCCTAATTTAATAAATAATTTAATACAAAAATAGCAAAAATATCTAAACAGTAATATGACAGAAAAACAACAGAATTTGAATTCGAAGATGGTGCCTACCGAGTCGATCTGGGGGACTACATGGTACGCGCCGAAACGGGCTTTCCAGATTAGGTTCGAACGTGTGATTCCGATATTTGTAGCCAAAGTTATGGCCAAAATACAGAACTACCCCCAAAACTGCTCCAATCACGGAATTGGCTCGATCACTTCCTGTCTATACGTTGATCCGCCAACTCGGCACCAACTGACCCAAGCCTCCAGCATCAATCACCCCGGGTTGGAAAAAACTCATCCTCGAGTTCAAAAAAATATCTTTAGAATCGTTTGAAGTCTTCAAGCTTGGTCCAATCTTCTGCTAGTAATTTTCATAGATAGATTCTGCCACGCCCCGACCCGAATCCCGGGACCTCGGGCACGTCCACAGATCGGCCGTACCCAAGTGGAGACAAGCCCCACTCGGATACAAGGCCTAAATGATAAAGAACAGATAACATTATTTCCATTAATAACAAGAGTTACACAGCGGAAATTGAAATTTAAAGGTACACTATGGGCCCTACTAGGGTCCTAAAAAAAAATATGATGGTTCTCACAAAACTATGTGCTCTTCGAACCTCAACGAGCAGCTCCTGAGTCTGTAATCACTATTCCTTTAATCCTGAAAAGAAAGGGAAATCAAGAAGAATGAGCTTTCGAAAGGAAAGCTCAGTAAGTTCCCCGCAAGGATCTCAACAAAGCCAGTCAATATGCAAGATAAGCAATAAGCATAAATACAAGCAACCGGGACTACACCCGCACAATCAAGAACCTAGGAGTCTATCAAAAACAAACAAAGCAAGGACTCCTAGTCTTAAGCACTGGCCCTCAGGCCCGAAATGGAATTTCAAGAATCGATGACACCAAAATTTTCCGTCAGCCCCCAGCCTTTGCTGGAATTCGACCCTCCGGTCGTACCTCGGTAGCGCCACCTCTCTCTTACGTGTTAACACGGTCAGTGTATCGTCCCACTGACAGGTTGGACCGCCAGAGTATCCTCCCCCTGGCATGGAACCATCAGAGACACCAGGATGTCCTCAGCCCTGAACGCTCCACTCTCACTTGAGCATTCACTCCACTGAACCGGAAAATAAACCCGTCCGGAGCACGCTTACCCGGCCAGCACACGAGACCATGTTTCCACGATCAAGTGTCGGCCCACGGGCCAGCGTGTCCAACGAGCATAACAAGCAATAAAAGCACTCTACTCTAGCTCTCAACCATGCACGTATAAAGGAAGGAAAACAAGCAAACATAGGTACGCGCATGCATCCAATAACAGAAGTTCAATAGCACATGCTAAAAGAAATAGCATTAACAAACACAAAGAAAACCCAAAGATGGGCGGGAATCGAGGCGAAGGTAACTTACCTCTGCAACGATATCTGGGATCTTCCCCGGACTCCTACTCCTGATATGTCTCTACGTCGGTATCTGGTAATAAAAACCCGATTTAATATCGGTAATATCTTAAAATTTCTAGTATGATATGCATGTTTCACTAATTTGGCCCAAACTTAACTTCCGGCAGCTTCATTAGTCACTTTCCCATGTCTAGTCTAAAAGAACTATATAGCTTGGTGGTTAAGGCCTACCAAGCCCAAGTGGAAGGTTCATGGTTCAAACCCCCCAAACCCAACCCAAGTTCACAAATTGGTTGAATTCAATTAATTCACAAATCAGTACAACTAGGCTTGATCAAAACCACTAATCAATTAACTCGATTGATTTACAAATCTCAACCTAACTTATTGGACCTAAACTATTACTCGGTTGAGCCCAACCCCTTTAATTAATTAACTCAAGGCTAACTTGGATCAATCAATTAACTCTTAATCAAATTAATAAAATCGGACTTGACTAAACCCAGCCCAATTACATGATCACCTATAAGGATCTTATTAATTTATATGTCAAAACATAATGCAGAATTTCTGTCAGTTTTGCGCAGTCGGAAAGAATTGTCCATATCTTTCAATCCAGACATCCGATTATGTTGATTTAAGATTCATTGGAAATCTATTTTCATAAACTTTCCAACGGTATATTATATGACCCGATCAGAAGACTATAACTAGCTAAAAATATACTCAAAACTGGCAGCTTGGAACTGCACAATTTCAGTAGTAGGTTATGCGCAGTCTGAAAGAACTGCTCATATCTCCTAATCAGTAAGTCATATTTTAATGACCTAGTATTATTTGGAAATATAATTTCCTATATTTTCTAACGATGTATTATACACCCAAATAGGAGAACAATAAGGGTTTAAAATATTACTCCAAACTGACAGCCAGACTGCAGGTCTGAAACTATCATCCTTAAAAAGTCTACATGTTGACTTAAGTTTATTCCTTCCTAATCTATGCATTAATTAAAGGGAGAGTGAAGGTATTTACCTCTATCAATGATGTCTCGAATCACGCGCGACTCCCTCCTGGCGTGTCCTCACACTCTACGCCGACCTCCCTCAACAAATTGTATCTCAATTCTCCCACTATATCCCCCTTTATATAGATATGAGAATTCTAATCTTACTCAAATTTTAAATTTGAGATAAAGTTAAATTGTGTTTATCTAATTCGAGTTATAATTTAAATTCTAGATAAGGATTAATTATAAACGAATTATAATTATCTCTAAAAGATAAATCTAATTCAACTCAAATATTATCTCCTAATTGATTTTCAATTCCCTATTGTAAAGTATTATTACTAGATAATCCTGATTCAATTCAAATACTGCATTCTGATTACATCACAATTCATATTTATCTAATCTAATTTTATATTTATCTATTTTATCTTATACCAATCCCTACGAGTTTAACCCAAGTCGGGTGACATGATGAATTTGACCTTGTTGATTTAATCACATTAAGCCCAATCTTTTCCTGAAATTACCAAAATATCCTTGATGACTCTTATTAACCCTAATTAAGGCATTACCCAATTTCATCTCTTATTTAATATTTGAATTCATAAATAGCATCTTATCTAAATCCCTTACCAATTAAATATTTCTTTCCACATAAAATCCACTTAATTCAAAATATATGTACTTCTCAAATTATTTAATTTTGGCCGTTGATTTCTTCTTAAGGCTTTCAATGCATGCCTATTATTTACATTTTGCAAATAACCCTTCTTATTCTATTCATTACCATGCAAGTCCTTCTCTTAGAGAGAGAGACAATTTTCCTTTAAGTCTTCAGACTTTCCAAAATTACCACTAGGTCCCTAATGACCCAAATAAAGAGATTAATCTTTTTAATTCTCCATTTCTAATAAAGTTCGATTAGATCCAACCTTGGGGACTTTCTTTTATTAACCAAAAATCTTAAGGCCTCACAGATTCGCCAATTTCCTCTTCGTAGTCATCATAAACGGGAGAGATCTCCTCATCGTAATTATCATAGATTGGCGAGATCTCTTCGTCGTAATCGTTGTAGATGGGCGAGATCTCCTCCTTCTCATTATCGTCGAAGATGGCTGAGATCTCCTCCTCCTCATTATCGTCGTAGAGGGATTAGCCAAACCTCTTATCGCTATGATCATGGTGCTGGACTTCCTCAGCCGGAACCTGCCCATGACAACCATGATCAAAATCGATCGCCGCCATATACTTTGATAACTTCGTGACTTGCCTCTACAAATCCTTAATCATCAAGAGTTGGATTAACTCCGCAAGTTGCCTCTGTAGATCCTCGTTCATCGCCTCCAGGGTACTCAGGTCACGATACTCGACTTCCTCAGCCGGAACCTGTCCACCCCGGCCACCACAATGGTCACCACAACCTTCAGCCATTAATGCCGATGCCACATGAAGAAGACGAGCTCTTTGCTACCAACTGACGCCGGGTAGGATAGCGATTATCCCGCGGGCTAGCCGGATCCAAGGACCGCAAGGAAGAACAAACGAAGAACCAAAAGAACCAAAGAAAATACTCTGAATTTCAAGAAAATATTATTACTCAAAATTCAATAATCTAAGACCAACCCACAAGCCGGGTTAAATAGCTTCAAAAGAATAACTTAGAAACCCTATCATCTTATTTAAATTGCAAAAATTGGCAAATTATTATTCAAAATTAAACCTTATCTAAATTTAAAACTCTAAACAAATCAGATAAATCCTTCAAATTCGAGATCAAATCGAATCCAAATCCTATCCTAATTTGATAAATAATTTAATACTAAAAATAGCAAAAATATATAAACAGTAATATGACGAAAAAACAACAGAATTTGAATTCGAAGATGGTGCCCACCGAGTCGATCTAGGGTCCCATATGGTGCGCGCCTAAACTAGCTTTCCAGATGGTGTTCAAACGCTTGATTCCAATATCTGTAGCCAAAGTTATGGCCAAAATACAGAACCACCCCCAAAATTGCTCCAATCACGGAATTTGCTCGATCACTTCCAGTCTTTACGTTGATCCGCTAACTCGGCACCAACTGACCCGAGCCTCCTGCATCAGCAGTCATGTGTGGATCAGAAGTTGCTTTTGAATTGTTTATGCCCAATACTAGTTTAAAGTAATGTTTTATACAAAATGACTTTACAATGGTTTTTCCATTATTCATAGATCCAAAATAATATGAAGATATCAAAGGAGGAACAAAACGGGGCTGCCATAGTAGCCACATTTGCATGCTTCTTCCTCCTAAGATGGTATTACTCAAGACCAAGATTGTATGGACAATTTTATGCTCAAAGGCAATTAGAAAGGCAAAACTACCTTAATGGACTACTTCGTGGTAATGACATGACCAGCATTACCATAGTTAGGATGAGCAAGTTGGGATTTTTCAACCTTGCGTCTATCCTACGTTCACGTGGTCTTTTAAAGGATTCAGCACATGTTTTTGTTGAAGAACAATTACTCATGTTCCTTCAAACCGTTGGGCATAACCAACGTGACAGAGTTATTAGCCACAATTTTCTTAGATCAGGTGAGACCGTGAGTAGATATTTCAACCATGTCTTGTGGGCCATAGGACAATACAAGGTGACTACATCAAACCACCTTCAACATCTGTATCACCTTATATAGCTGGGAGACATAAGTTATATCAGTACTTCAAGGTATGGGTCAAACTATTTAAAAAATTAGTTGTCCTTAATGGTTTGACTATTATCTTATGATTTTTCATACTATATGTTCTTAGGATTGTATTGGTGCCCTCATTGGGACTCATATACATGCTAGTGTCCCTGTTGACATGGCAGCACCATTCCGTGGTCGAAAAGGTTTCCCGACACAAAATGTTTTAGCAGCAGTGGACTTCGATCTATGTTTTACTTATGTGTTGGCTGGGTGGGAGGGTTCTGCACATGATGCACTTGTCCTACGCGATACCTTAAATAGACCCAACGGCCTTAAAGTCCCAGAAGATAAATTACAGTTGCCCTTAATTTTGATTTCTCTTGATCATGTGAACGTTATATGATTATTTTTGTAATATTTAAGGAAATATTACTTGGTTGATGCTGGTTACACTACTCGGCCTGGTTTCATCGCCATGTTTAGGGGTGTTAGATATTATCTGAAGGATTTTGGATCCAGAACTCCTCAGAATCCCAAGGAGCTGTTTAATTATAGACACTCTTCCGCACTCACCTCCATAGAGTGAGCATTTGGGTCCCTCAAGGGTCGTTTCAAGATTCTTACATCTAGGCCCCTTTTTCCTTTCAAAACTCAAGTAGACATTGTTTTGGCATGCTGTACACTCCATAACTATATACTCACAATGGGCGTTGATGATTTAATTCCAACAGGGGAAGAATGGGCTTCACAATCGGAAACTATAACTACAAGGAGGGAACAATGCGAGGATGCTCGAGAATGGGTGCAATTTCGGGAGAGGATAATGAATGAGATGTGGAATGATAGATAAATTAAATTGTTTCATGTATTTGGGAGTTTACTTTATTGTTTTGATTTGTATTTGAACTCCTTAAACACTTGAATGTGGTAAGCTTTTGTATTTGAACTCCTTGAACAATTGAATGTGGTAAGCTTTTGTATTTGAATTTCTTGAACACTTGAATGTGGTATGCTTTTGTGTTTGAACTCCTTGAACACTTGAATGTGGTAAGCTTTTGTATTTAAAATTAATATTTCCAGGATTCTTGGGATGTTTTGTTATGAGTATGTTATTTGAAAGTTCAGGTTATGGAGAATTGCTTATGAGATGTTATTTGTAAATTTAGGTTCTAGAGATGAAGTAATTTGAAAGTAATTAAAAAATAATATAACATTCAGATCAATTACTTGGAGATAAGTGGCTTCAAATACTTGGTTTTATTTGAAAGTAATTTAAAAATAATATTATATATTAAATTAAAATATCCTAATTTTGAGTATTGTTAAATTAACCTAAATATTTTAAATTTAAATACAACATTCACATCAATTAATTTATTTTAATTGATTTAAAATAATCTATTTATTAATTTTCTTTTAAAAGTATTTAAATATTTTTAATCTTTTAAAATGGGATAATCTCACCACTCACACTAGGAGTAACTATATCCCTCAATCCAATCTATCTTTTATTACAACCAAACAAAAGAAAATGTACATCCATATATGAAAAGTTATATCAATTGTTTTTTAAACAACCAACCAAACATATAACTGTAACTTCTCGTACTATAACTCTCCAATCTCCATACATGTAACTCTCCGCACAAACAACCAAACACTACCCATAAGTAATCAGCAAACCAGCCATCATCCCAAGTGCAAGCCGTGACACAATGGACTAAAGAGACATGCTTAAATAGACAGAATCAAGCATAAAACTTGGGGCAGTTTCTAAATTCTAAGGTATTATATTAATTGGACAGGGTGACAAAAAATTAAGGAACATGAATTCTGAACTAGCGTGATTAGATGCAACTGACATATTACTGCAGATGATGTTTCAAATCGAAACATTTAATCATGATGCTGTTGACTTAGATAAAATAGATTTTGAAAGACCACAAAATCAGCAGATCAATAGAGATTGAATTTCTCAGTTTGTGAAATTCAATAAAGAGTGACTACAACAACTAGTGACTATGTCAATATTAGCCATCAGCTCCTCGAGGAAAACTTTCATGGAGCCGGCTCCACCTATCTTTAGGTGGAGCCAACTCTATTTTAATCGCCTTCTTCTCAGCTCTGAAAAGCTCCTCAGCTCTGTAAAGCTCCTCAGCTCTCCACCATCTCTACACTCCGGCGTGCTTCTCCCCCACTTGCAATGGCGAGTGGGGGTGGAAATCTCGAACTCGAGTTCCCACTGGCGGTCCCACCTCAGGAGATCGTGTGGTCTCGTCTTGGCTGGAACACCAAGGAGAGGGTCTTGGAGAAGATCTTGTGAACCTCGTGAGAGAATTTCGAGAGAATCAGCAACCATCCACGTTTTTAAACCCGGATCTGAGACTTTCATTCTCTGAATGTAATGCGGAAGGGATGAAAAGCGACCTTTGTATGCCAAGTTCCTCGGCAAAAGCTTTACCACTAGAACAACTAAGGGAGGCCCTCCACGAGGCTTTGGGGAGACTTTGGCAAATTCTCTATAGGCCGACCTCCCTAATGGCTTCTACTTCATCCCGCTGGATCGGTGGAGATGAGGGACAAGGTTACGTGGGGCCGGACCATGGGACCAGTTGGGGGTATAGTTCTTGGATCAACTGCTTGGAAGGAGAGATTCCTACCAGCATTTGAAAAATTAGATTCAGCTGCAGTTTGGATAGAACTTCACCATCTCCCATGTGAGTTCTGGGAAGCAGACACAATTGAAAGCCTAGGCTCTCTTCTTGGGACTGTATTGAAAATTGATGATCGAACTCTCCAAATGGTGTCACCTGAACTGGAGATGGGAAGAGCACGATATGCACGCCTTTGTGTTGAAATTGACCTCTCACAGCCTCTCCAAACAGGCATCTGGGTAGGTGATGAAGGTGATGAAACACTAGTGACCATCCTCTATGAGAAGATCCCTTCCTTCTGCTTCAGATGTGGGCTCATTGGTCACACAGTGAACTCCTGCAATAAAATCCCATGTAAACCGAAGGTAGAAAGGCCCTCTCGGGGAAGGAACCAAACTCGATGCGCCAACAAGACATGCGGTGGATGGAGAAAGCGGGATCCAGGAAAAGGAAAGTACCCTAAGGACCCCGCCCAAACCCATGATGCGAATCAGAAGGAACCAGAAGACTATGGTAGGTGGCTCAGCGCTGAATTTTTACGAAACCGTGGCCGCGGCCGTGCTCACAGCCGCGGGCCACACAAGATCCCGCTGAAGAAGATGGAGGTCCCTCAAGCGGACACGTGGAACAGGGGTAACGTGGACTCATCCCATGATACCTCTTCTGCGGGTTTTCTGGTACCACGTGGGGAAAGAGGCGGTCGTGGAAGGGGTAGAGCTGGCTTACACCGAGATCAGAGTCCATATCCCGAGGTGCGGTCAAAGGGTAAGGAGATAGTCCCGTACCCTAACCCTAATCGTCGACTTGTGATTCACTCGACTTCGCCTCCTGCTGCCCCTCTCCCGCTCTCGAATCCCTGGCACATGCTTCCGACCGTTGAAGAGGATCATCCAGGTAATCTCCCAATCCTACCAAGCGAAGATCCGTCGATCTGGGAAACGAGAGAGTCTTCCAACCGCAGCGCCCCAAAGCTGCCGCCACCAACCCTCATTATCATGGAGGCACGCAAGAGCCCAAATCGTCCAATCATGAAGGAGATGGTTCACAGGTAAGTCGAGTGGAAGAAGATGCCCATGAGCGTCTGGTTAACTCTGTGTCCCTAGCTTTGATGGCCCCAGCTGAGATGTCCAAGATTCAGACCCACTTGGAGCGAGATCAAGCAAGGATCTTGAACTTTTCGAATTGGAGAGTGTGATTGAGCTCTTTGGCGATGGCAATGCCCTTGGCACGGAGTTGAGAATGAAGCTAAAATTGAGGCATTGGCAAGAAGAGCCAAGCTCAAGGAAACCAATAGCTCTAAGAAGAAGGGTAGAACTAAAGCCCACGATGGAGAGCTTGAAGGATTACCCTGATTTGGGTTCTTAATTTTTCGTATCCTTAATTTTTCTTGAGTTGTTATAGAATCAAACAAATTATTATGTTGGAATTGCAGGGGTTCTTCTAACACCAAAACCATTGGCAGGATAAGGTCTCTCATGAGGTCTCACCGGCCAAATGGACATCGTTTACTGGTTGAAACCGTCTTGGATGAAACTAGAACTAAGAAATTTGGTGCAAAGTTTACCAAATCACGGAGTACAGGCGCAATTCCTCGTGGTACATGTCCTGGTGGAATTATCGTCCTGCGGGAAACAGGAGGATGGGTCGAGTAACCCCATCACATATTCTCATTATGTTTGCATCTTATACTTTCGGTGAGAGAAACCAAAACATTGGATCCTTTCTATAGTTTATAGCTCACACAACTGCAGGTTCTAAAGAGCCTTATGGGCCGGATGTCTTCTTTCTATCATCTTAAACATACCCTGGGTCTTAATGGGAGATTTTAACACAATCCTCTATCCAAATGAACATAGAGGAGGTAGCTTTGATTATTATGCAGCAAAAAGTAGGCAGTTTAAGGACTTCATCTCTCAAAACCAATTATTTGACCTTGGCTTCTATGGCACCCCATTCACATGGTGTAACAACCAAAGGGGATTGGCGAGAAGATGGGCTAGATTGGATAGGTTTCTAGCAAATAATTCTTGGCTAAACAATTTTGATACATACTGCAATAAACACCTCCCAAGAACAACCTCTGATCATTCTCCTATGCTCTTGAATGCTATGTTCTTCTCACACAAGAGAAAGAAAATCTTTAGATTTGAGAATTATTGGTTGGAATATGAAGCCTGCCACCAAAGTGTTTACAAATCCTGGAATAACAAAGCCAATACTTCCCCAATGCATGCTTTTTTCCCATTCTTTGAGCCAAAACGGGATCTGATTATCTAATGGTAAGCTTACCACCAAAAATTCCACTGGATCGAGGCTATTTGGAAATGTGAACAAGACATTACTAATCTGGAGGAACTGGAAGGATCTATGAACTATCTTGACCTAGAAAATGTAGCCCTTAATAGTTTATATAATAAACACAATGCTCATTAGACAAAATTCCATCAAATGGGCTCCAAAGAGCCAAGCTCTTATGGCTTTCGAGAAATGGAGATTTTAACACAAGTTTCTTTTAAATAAACATGCTAGGATTAGAGGACACATTAACAAGATATCTGCCATGGTATTGATCATGGTACCATACACACTTGAACACCAAGCCATTGGCAAAAAGTCTTTTGTGACTTTTATAGCGATTATGGTCTCCATCCAATGCTGATACAATTGAAGATCTTACTTCTAGGCGCCTAATGATCTCCCATCCTTGGATGAGGAGGGATAGAGAAATCTGTCTAGAAATGTCTCTCCATCTCGAAATCTATCAAACACTCAAATCAATGCCTAAAGGAAGAGTCCACGGTCGATGGCTTTAATGTGGAGTTCTACCTATTCTTTTGGGATGTGGTTAAGGGACTCCACGATCTCTGCCATCAACCACTTCTTTCAAGCTTAAATTACCAGCGGCTTGGGGAAAACTCACATTGTATTAATACCAAAGAAAGATTCCCCAAGCGAGTATTACCGCGACTTTTAGGCCAATTGCACTTTGTAATGTTTGTTACAAAATCATATCAAGATTTTGACTATGATTGAAAATGGTCATCCATAAAATCATTTGTACTGAAGCAGTGGTTTTCTTACGGTAGATCATCATTTGATAATATAATAGCGAGGGAGATTACTCACTTTCAGCTGAGCATGATTCCCAGTCCCTTCCTAGGATGTTACTAAAACTTGATGTGGAGAAGGCCTATGATGCCTTAGAATGGTCACCGTCCTTGCCACCCTCAAGGTTATGAAATTTCACGAAAGCTTGGATATCATGGATTAGGGCGTATCACATCCCCGGCTTCTCCTTTATAATAAGTGACCCTCTTTGTTTTGGATTTACAGGCAAGAGGAATTAGGCGGGAGATCCCTATCTCTCCTTTCCTTTTCATTTTAGTTTCCCAGGTTTTATCTGCCCTCTTAAATAAAGCCATGTCTATAAACCTCATCCCTGGCTTTGATAACAGGTTAGTCACCAACTTCAATCACCTAATGTTTGCTGATGATCTCCTTATTATCTCTAGGGCATTAAGACAAGTTGCTAGAAATTGTAGATTGTGCTTGGACCTGTATAACAATCTCACAGGGCAGAAAATTAACATGTTGAAGTCTACCTTACACTTCCCTAGTTGGTTCAATAGAAGAGTAGCAAAATCTATAGAGAATATAATGGGTATGAAAGTAGGAACCTTCCCTTTTAAATACTTAGGTATGCAGATCTCACCTAAAAGACTTTCAGTCCAGTGATGTGACCTATTGTGGAAGAGAACAAAGCCGCGGTTTAAAACTCTGGAATGCATCTTGATCTCTCTAGGTGGTAGAACCATTCTAATCAATAGCTCCCTTGATGTCAATCCCAATATACTCAATGTCTTACATTTATAAATTGTCCTGATACTACTTTAGACTTGATATCCAAGCTTGCTAGAAGTTTCCTTTGGAATGGAGGCCTTCTTGGTGGCGATTCATACTATGAACTGGAGTCGCACTACTCTAGCCAAAAGCTGAGGGAGGGAATCAAAAATCTCAAAGAAAGCCAAGATTGCCTTAATGACTAAAACCTTTTGTCAATTTTGGAATTCGATAGCAAATTATGGGTTACAAATCTTAGATTATGTAAGTATGGCAAGTTTAACCTATGGGCGACCCTAGATCAAACTCCATCTCCTGTTTTCTGATCCTTATGTAAGGCTAGCTACGAAGCTGTTAAACCAAATCTGGATTAAATGTTGCGATCCTCATAATACAAGCTTTCTAAATGACCCTTGGTTGATGAGATTCCAATTGCTTTTAAACCTACATACCTAAACATGGATCCGCCCTTTGGAGCAAATTGATTCTACAGGACCTTGCGGAGGAAGGCACATAAATTATACTTGATGCAATTCATTGTTTAGTACATCCACTGGATTGGGATGTGGACTTCAAACAATGATAATAGATGAGCGATTACTCTAACCTTTGGAGTGTCGCTGTCTCCTCTTCTGCCAAGTTGGTTTCTACCAGTTATAATCACCTGAATAGCTCACATTATCCTGAGGATGAGAATTGGAAGGGTTGGTACACTATGTGGAAGCGCAATAGCTCCTAGGGTTAAAACATTTCTATGGAGGCTATTCCATGGCAAACTTCTGACATTTGAGTTCTTGTATAACCTATCTATTGGACCTCAAAGGCTTTGCCCACTATGTGAATTAACTTGGGGAAAGCTGGGAACACTTACTTACTCTGCTCCATTTCGAACTTGTCTTTGGAGTCTTGTATGAGAACATATGAATCTTGATGTTTCTTTCCTAGATACTCTTCTTGCGGGGGTATTTGGTTGTTTGATAGCCAAAGACTTGACAAGATAAATAAATGAGACCCTCGGATGTTTGATTCTTCCAATGCGTGGAGTATATGGAAAGGAAAGGAAGATGTGAGGCTGATATTCGAGGAAAAAGATTAATGCCCAAATGAGACTTTTCATCAAGCTCTATCTATTACACAAGGACATCTATGGAGAACTAGAAGACAATACGAGGAGTTTTTGCGTACTTCACTTATAACAATGATATCACAAGATTACGTGATGCGTCCAAATATGATGATGAACCTCACCGTGGTCTTGGTTTTAGCTATTCAAGGCGCATCCACCTACTTCTTCGGAGCAATTTCCCAATCTGCGAAACAAAGCCTCCAATGGTTGAAAGCGTTCTTTGAGGGCCTAAACATTTGTTTAAAGCACAAGTTACAACCAAAAGCAAAATATACAGATTGCCCGTGTTGGATCTTTTAATGAAGAGGAACTTTGCCAACAACCCTCGAGAATTCGGAAGACATTGACTTGTGGAGAGCCTCTTGGAAAGCAGATACCACTCTGGAGATAGCTTATTGTCCAAAGGGAGCTCAATGCTGCAGTGATGCTCACAGCTAAGCATGGAAGAATCAACTCGGAGATCCCCTTTATCACAAAGGAGAAGATAAACCTAGGTGGCTGGAAGACATCTGGATCAACTCAGGAATGCAAGAAGTTACACCCTTGCTCTAAGCACCTCTGCTGCTAGTTGGATACCACTTTTTTTCTTTTTTCAATTAGTCTATGTTTAGACTCCTTCTGCCAAAAAAAAAACTCTATTTTAGTATTTAGAAGATATTTTAAGTATTTCCAACCATACGGATGGGAAGATCATCGAAAAATAAACTAGCATGTCCATTTTCATATAATTTAGTGACCGTTTGGTCCTCCCACTTAATGATTGAAATTTTATAAAAATTTCAACGGTTCAGAATTTTAAAATTTCAACCGTTAAGTAGGAGGATCAAACAGTCACCAAATTATATGAAAATTGACATACTAGCTTATTTTCGATGATCTTCCCATCCGTACAGTTGAAAATACTTAAAACATTTTATAAGTATTAAAATGGAGCCGGCTCCACCTAAAGATAGGTGGAGCAGGCTCCATTTAAGTTTTTGCCCAACTCCTCCTAAACACAGTTATTTCTGGCAACAGTTTAATGTACCTGCAGCAAGAAAATTACCATGACTACCTATATGTACATAAAAAACAGTGACTTCAAAAACAGGAAAAATCAGGTTGAATAATGAATAATATACACCACAACTTAGAGAAGAGACTAGCAAAGATGGTCTTCATTCACATCAAGTAATCTGGTGTCTTTTCATATGGACCATCTAACATAGATAGTTTCAGATTTCATAAAAACACCAAGGTTATAAGTTTATACATCAAAATTAGAAGTGAATGATAAAATGGCCTTATTTATTCAAGTTCATTTTCTCCATTATCATCATCTTCATCATCATCATCGTCGTCGTCTTCATCATCATCATCATCATCATCATCTTCCTTTCTATATAAACCACCTGTCCCGAACATACTCAATTCATCCTTTCCGTCTTCTTCATTGATGAACTCCAATCCATATCTTGTGTCCCTATGTTTCACCACAAGCCAGCGCAATAATCTGTCTTCCTTGTTGAGATATTGGAGTTCCTTGTTAAAGCTAGGTGGAACCATAAACGTCATTTGCATAAGTTGACCCTGGAGAAGCAAACTTCAAGAAAGCTTGTTAATAAACTTCTGAGGAGAGGAATGAAAGGATCTAAATAGCTGGTGCACTGACACAAAATGGAACAATAAGTCTGTCTTAACAGAAGAAAAGGCTAAACTGCAAAAATTAAGTTGAACAACCATATAAGAACAGGTATAGATGTTTGCAGGGCTACTTAGATAATGCAATTATAAGCAAGAGGAAATATACTAACTCAGGTAACAAAACACTAACATCACCACTCTAAATAAGAGGCTAAAGATTTCTTCTTTGTTTTTCCTTTTTTCCTCACAGTACTTGTTAGTCACATGACCAGTATAGGTGTTAGTCAATATGACCTGGTAATCGTTTTGATTGAAATCACATTCCCGATTTGTAACCATAGTTTATCCTGATTTGAGTTTATAGAGTTCATTTTGTTCCAATAAACCAAAATATTATTCAAAATTCAACTAATGAATTACTTCCATGGCTTAAATAGAAATAGGAATAACATCTATAATAAAAAGCAATGAACTCTACCTAGAAACAGAACAGAAACCATTTTCGGGAGGGGTATCTTCGAAGGCAGGCTATCCACTTCAGAGGGTAGCTTTGGACCTTTGGTTGATCAATATGTGAGAAACCTTCACGAACTAACCATTTTTGTCATTACAATCATTTAAATAATTATGATCAAGAAATAATCTTAATAATGAAAGAAAATAGGTCTATTAAAAATAACAGCTAATCTCATTCATGAACAAATTATGTGTTTTGAGCATTCCAATAAATTGGAAGCATTCAATAATTAAGTTTTTAGACAAATTTTGAGAAGGTTCAACAGTGAATTATTCCTAACAATAACTTCAAAATGCATAAGATTCAATTTTCAGCTGCATCTTGAATGAATAAATCTTGGAGTGTGAATCCTCAATTGGGTTTGAACTGCATAATTTGCAGCAATAAGGTAAAAAATTTTAAATGAACACTTGCATTTTAAATCCCAAAATAAATACTTATTGTAGACATTAGCATTTTTTTTTTAAATATCCTCACTCTGTTTCTGAGAGTAGTTTTCAGGTCAATCACTATCAGTTTATGTCTGGCTGTTATTTCTTGCATAGAATTCTACTTGTCAAAACTATTATGATAAATAAAGCAATAACCTTTGATGGATCTAGTATCGAAAAAATCAACATATAAACCAGAGCATGATCAAACAAATGAATGCATACATAACATGTAAGAATTTCTCATACTTCACTAAGATTTTAATCGTACACAAGGAATTAAAAATTTACAATAGAGGAAGAAGATGAGATTCCATATAATCATATCAAACATATGAGCATGCATACTTCACTAAGATTTTAATCGTACACAAGGAATTAAAAATTTACAATAGAGGAAGAAGATGAGATTCCATATAATCATATCAAACATATGAGCATGCTCCTAAGGCTTAAGATAATTGTCAAAATATAATCTTTCACTGGGTAAACAACAGGGATCCATCAAGTAACTAATAATGCCTACACATCATTTTTGCAAGCAATTTGTTCAGTGGTCATTCAGGACACTCATGCAAGAAGACAATTCTAATTGGTACTAAGAGATATAATATGGAAGATCACTAATTTTCTTTGCTTCCGAAGGATCACGACTTTCTGGAGATGCTTTTACATGTTAGGAAAAAGAGGGAAAAACTCAACTTTGATGAACTTGTAACAATCATCTACCACCCTCCTGCACTCTAACTCTCTTCTATCAAGAACAAAATCTAACATTTCCAAAAGGAATACACTGATCACATAAATGCTAACACAATTGATAATTCATCACAACACAAAGTGTGATTACTTTATCAATGTGGACAAACGCCAGCATCAAACATAATCCAATACATATGCAAATGAAATAAAAAATCAGACTGTAAAACCGACACTTGAAAGTATGCTGCGAAATCAAAGAAAAAAGAGTTGGAGAGGAAGGAGGGACCTGGTAATGGCGTCCATCGAGCTTCTTGATGCCGTAGCCAAGCTGGACGGTGCCGAAGGACTTGAGGTCGGCAATGACTCCATTTCGCTGGTAGACGCGCCCCCCCACCCGCCTTACCAGATCCATCATCGCCTCCTTGGTCACTTGCTGCTTCATCAACAGCAAACAATCATACAACGGCATCTCTCTCTCTCTCTCTCTCTCTCTCTCTCTCTCTCCCTCCCTCTCTCTCTCTCCCTTGAAACCCTTGTCTTCTCCTATCTCAAAATTTCATTGAGAACCAACGAATGCATTGTTTCCCTGTGTAACATAACCATAAACAAAATCTAACATCCATACAATTTAACCTTCAAATGTAAAAGTAAAATTTAAGAAAGCACATAAAAACTAACACTACAGAAGATGTTACATTTACTCACGACAATATAAACGTGAGTAAAAGTATCAATAAGCGTGAGTATAGATCAAAATATTTTTACTTATGGAAAAAAACCTTATAGCCGCACTAAATTTTACCTTAACATGGTATCAATAATAAAAAAACCCAATAGACAGTAGACATCTTAATATCTTATAGATATGGCAAGCAAGCACTATCAGAAATGAAATAAACTTAGCTAGAGAGAAGTCAGCAAGAGAAATGAAGCAAGCTTAGTTCAATAACCTTTGCAACGAGAGCAGGCACACTATTAGGATCAGTATCCAATACAATTTTAAAGTTATCAGATGCTTTGTTTAGTTCACCCCTGGCAACACAAAGTTGACCTATACAAAAAGGAAAGTTTCTTGAGGAGCAACAGGAGGTAATTCACTTCTAACCTACAGTATCTATCAAATCAATGATTTTCAGAACTTCTAAAAATATAAACTAATACAAAAGAAATGCCAGGCATCCATTGCTAGATATACTTTACACAAGACTAAATATGTAACGAATGCAGCATAAAACCAATAAGCAAAAGAACAAGGTATCATAATCAAACATAATTGTCAAAATGATAAGGAAAATGTAGGCAAAGTAAACAAGTAAGCATAATAACAACCCTATCCACATATCAAGTCATTTTCTTAAATATCACAAAGCGGCTTTGTTCCCCTCAAATTCCACAAAATCTATGCCTATTATCCTTGCCTCTAGGTTTCTTGAACTTTAAATACAAGAAGCCTTGTCATCCAAGCCAATTTAAGCAATGCTTCCATTAATGCATGATCTTCCATAGCAAGCAGATGAAATTCTAAAAGCTCTTACAAAATCAAGGGATCATCTACTAAAGTCAATAAGCTATAAAAATGGCACTCAAGGGGACCATATGTCAATATCCATAGTGCAGTTGTTCACCATGTTCAAGGAAAAGCTTAGTTCGAAGGAATAAAACCACTAAAATAACAGCATAAGTGTCCTGCAAGACCTAGAAAGAGTTTGCAAATAACTCAAAAGGACTAGAATCTTGAAAATGACAATTCTGTGTGGTATTCATGCTTTTGATTATTATGAGTGGTTGAAAATCTTATAGTAAGCAAGACATAAGGACTAATCAGTGTTTCACTGTCCTAATGAAATCCAAAAGCACAAATAAAAATAGAATCAAGATGCAATGCCAACCATTTTCAATCCATGTAGAAGGCTTGTAAGGGTCAATTCTTGCTGCTCTGTTGTAACAGTCAGTTGCTGCAGCAAAATGATCGTCCTTCGCTCTTCGAAGTATAGTACGCTCGCAAGGCATTCAGGATGGCAATCCGTTAATATTTAACATCAGCATAGTATTCATCAATTTCTGCAGAAAGGTGAACTCCAAATTGATCTAAGGAAAGCAAATAACCCTAACTCGAACTGTGAAATTGTGAACACCATTTTCAAAAACCATAATTAAGGTAAAATTATGTCTGCTTGAAGCCCTTGTGCTGATCCACATCAATGTGCATTGGCACATCGCATCACTTCCTATTCCAACCTGAGATCTGATGCGTCTCCCAACTCAATTAACTAATTGGAACGATGCAATTGGGTCTCTAATAAATATAAACATTACTGCTAAAAAGTTTCTCTTATATGGAAACACCTCTTAATAACATGAAATTATTTTCCTTTCAAAACTACCCTTATACTTTAAAATTATTCAGCTGCTATAGAAATATAAGCCCAATTGAAGTTTTTTCTCTTTTATTCCTCAAGTGCACAGTAATTCTTTTCCTTCCCCTTGTTTTCTCTCTCAATGTTCAAACCCTATCTTCTACCCAAACCCTACAACCCCTTTTTTTTAACTTTTGAGGACAAAATAGGTATTTCATGATTATAGTTAGAAATAACCCATGTTTAACCATGGATTGAAAACTCAATCTGAGGTTTTTACAAAAACAGTAAAAATTTCATGAAGCTATTTGTGATTATATAAATGATAAAAAAAATTCTGCAAACAAGTGAATTCAAGGCAGGTATATGTAATAAAAAAATTTAAACAAATTAAAAAAAATATTAAAAAAAAAGAGATCACCAGGCCACAAATATAGCATACTGCAATGTGCAGATGATCCTGTACAGTTCATTGAATCAAAGGTTTTTAGATTTTCATTCGGATGAACATGATCCTGTACGGTTAGTTCATTGAATCGAAGGTTTTTAGAATTTCATTCAGATGAATATGATGGAATAGGCTCAGTGATGAGAGTCAATCAATGGACGACCTTATGAGAAATCAAAAACTAAGATAAAACTCCATTCTCTATCACAAACTTCAATTCATCCCAAGCCAATGAACAATGATTTCTCCAAACAAGGAAATCGCAATCAAAACCAAACCTCCAAAATAAAAAAGAACAACCAGCTATCTAGCATCCAAGAACAAAATTACCGAAAAATAAAGGAAAACCAGAAGCTCACCAGACGGAAATGGAATCAATCAAACACCAATTCAAGTAAATCCCAGAAATTGATCAATCTCAACACCTCTTCAAGATCTCATAATCAATCCAAGCTTCTTTTAAGATCTCCTCTTCAGGATTTCCCAATGATTACGAGCTTCTTTTAAGAGATCATCCACCGCTGAGAGTCCGAGGAGATGAGGAAAAAACACAAAAAGATCGGAACAGTGAGGAGAAGAGAAAGAGATGGATTCGAGACTCACTTCTTTCAATAACGCCGCCTCTCTCCCTCTCAGATGGAGCCGAGCTCGATAATTCTCAAGATCTCAGAATCTACCGCCTTTGTTGTTTAGGGTTTCTTTTTGTGGTTTTATATTTTACTCCCTGGAAAACAGTGAAATTATATTATTAAATATTTATGATTCTCCATCCTTAATCTCAACAAATTTGAAAATTTTTTTATTTTGTTTGTTGAGTAATATTTTGTTTGTTGAGAAATATGAACTAATATTTTATTTTATAATTTATTTTTTAAAATAAAAAGTTAGAACTACAATTATTATTAAAAATGATAACTATGTTTAAAATATACGACTTTTTCATAGAAAATAAAATAGACTTTTTTTTATTTGAATTATATTAAAAATATAATAACTCTACTATAAATCATTTATGACTCACACATAAATCTAAGTATAACTAATATATAGGAGAAATTACACAAATGTACCTTGTGGTTTGTGACTTTTTCAATTCGGTCCTTGTGGTTGATTGAGCCATGGCCAATGTAATAGTTTCTTGGTTTATCACTTTAGTACCCTGTAATATTGTGCATTCAAGGTCACATCCCGTTTGGCCCCTTAGAGCATGTTTGAAGGATTTCCAACCGTATGGATGGAAAGATCATCGAAAAATAAGCTAGCCTACCAATTTTCATACAATTTGGGAACTTGTAGGATCTTCATCTTAATGGTTCTTATTTTATAGGAATCTGAACAGTCCAGAATTTCAACCGTTAAGTGGGAAGACCAAACGGTTACCAAATTGTATGAAAATTGACAGGCTAGCTTATTTTTCAATGATCTTCCCATCCATACGGTTGGAAATCTTTCAAACATGCCCTAGGGAGGCCAAACTGGACACGACCTTGAATACATAGTATTATAAGGTACTAAAGTGATAAACGGGCAAACCACAGGGTCGTTGTGGTTCAATTTTGAACCACAAGGACCGAATTGAAAAAGTCACAAACCACAAGGTACTTTTTTGTAATTTCTCCTGATATATAACATATAATTAGGAAAAAAAATATAACTAAATTTTTTTTTATAATCACATATAAAAAAATATCGTGACTATAGATTTACTTTGATACAAACCTTTAAAGTCATTTAAATTAAATATTAAATTATAATACATACTTTACTTAAATAAATATGGATATAAATACTTTGATTTTTATTTAATAAAAATACTATAATTTTGTAATTTGAGAAAAATTTATTTTTAACCAAAACTAATTAATATTAATGGTATATCTTTAGATACATCATTGTAAATATTAAAAATTAATCATGACTATAGATTCTGTAAAAAAAGTATTGACACATATACTCACGAAAAATCAATAGCGACATATATACCAATATAAGTAAATAGTAAATAATCTTGTAAAAAAAAAATCTCTGTATTAACTATTTTTCAAACACAATATATATTAAAAATTTCACATTATTAATACCAACTAATTTGATTATAATTATTCAAATTAGGACCATTATTATTTAATTTAATCATATATCAATTTTTATAAAAATAATTGAATAATATCTAATAATTGTAACTATAAATTATTTTAAGACTTGTAAATAAATCTAAGTATGACTAATATATAACTCAGGCACAACTGGAAAGATTAAACTAAGCGCACATAATCTTCATCCTCAAAAAGGAAGGGCCTAAGATGATTGGTGACTATAGGCCAATTAGCGTGATCAATTGCTCTATGAAAATAATCACTAAAGTCCTCGCAAACAGGCTCCAATCAGCCATTGACAAGATTAAACTAAGTGCACATAATCTTCATCCTCAAAAAGGAAGGGCCTAAGATGATTGGTGACTATAGGCCAATTTGCGTGATCAATTGCTCTATGAAAATAATCGCCTAGTAAACAGCCTCCAATCAATCATTGACAAGATGATTGACGAATCCTAGACAGATTTCATTAAGGGAAGATTCATATAAGATAACATTATAGCAGTTAAGGAACTAATCCACAGATTGAGGACCCAGAATCAAGAAGGTGTAATAGTCAAGATTGACTTTGAAAAGGCTTTTGATATAATAGACTATGATTTTTTGCTCGATGTCCTTAGAGAAAGGAGCTTTGGGCACAGATGGGTGATAGTGTGTTATGTTGAGCCTAATGCTTATACTTATACCCAAGTGCACGGGTCGTACCAAGTAATAAAGTGGACTATGAAAGTCGGATGTCGAACCCATAAAGACCTCGATCACTAATTCTATCTAATTGGCTGCTACCCAGTCTATCCAAAGGTTGTTGAATTCCTAATCTAATTTCTAAAATTGAAAGTGGCCTAAGATCAACTTGATAAAGGTGATGCTAGCAACCAATCATAAAGGGGAGATACTTGGGCAATGAATCTCATCCGGATATTCATAAGTCGGGGCAAGTATGGATTTCTAATTAATGAATGTTGAGTTATGGGCCAAGAATTTCTACAATGCTTTCACACCCTCTTTCGAGGCGAGTTACTAATCTAATTTCTTTAATTCATTCTAAGGAACGCATAATCTTGGAAGAGTTGTGGGAATAATCTATCTTAAAAAGTCTCTCTTCTAAACACCCGATCTCTCGGTGTATTCACAACCCCCACCTATTAAAGTAGATCTAGGTTTATATAGAGGGAGCATTATTGTCTACACCCCTATAGATCAAGATTGACACTTAGAGTTGTCACAACATAAAGCGTCAATACCATACATTACATCCAATAAGTTCTCAAACATTAAAACATTCATTCAAATATAGAAGTCCATTCAAGCAAGATTAAACATAAATCCAGAGGTTCATCATACCCAAGTATCTAACAAGTTAGTTCCTCATCAAAGGGGAACACAAATCCAACACAATAACTAAGAGAAAGGTAAGAAACATGATATAAAACGTCCTTCCCTCTACCGTTAGCGATGACACGTTAGCCGTGTGTGTGGAGATGCCCCTTCAATGCTTGCCTTCCTCTTCTTACTCCAAGATCTTCCATAATGCCCTAATCTCCAAGGTGGAGAAAGGGTGAGAGCCCCTAAGAGAGGTGATGAGTTACCAAGTTCCCCCAAAAGCCCCCAAAAGCCCCCTCTCTAAACCCTAAATCAACTATTTATAGTGTTCGGGTTAATACACATGATTAGAGACCCAATCAGTCAAATTCGGACTCAAATCAGCAATAAGATTGGGTCAGGTCATATCTAAGCGCGAGGTATACGAGAGATCTTAAGGGCATATTATTGCAAGTAAGCCTATCTCCAGGTCATGCGGTTGATGATACGGGCGCATGGTTGCCCGTATAGCTCTCTGTATGTTTGGTGGATGTGTGCTCAGAGTCTCTTTACGGGTACTTACGGGTGCAAGTTTTCCCGTAACTTGCTTCATACGGGCAGCTTACGGGCGTAAGCTAGCCCGTATGGCTTCAGTGAATTGGAGATTTTGCTTCGATTTGATATATGTTGCTTCTGTTTCACTCTCAAAGCTCTCCGGTGCCCTGTAAATAAGAATTAACACTGATAAAGTACCAATGGGCAAGAATTACTTGAAATCACATGAATAATGTACAAAGATTTGATATAAAAACATGATCAATTGAAAGCTTATCAATGGGTCACTTTGATCAAAGTCATTCTATACTCATCCTAGCCTAAACTACTGATTAATGGGAAAGCCAGAGGCTATATTAGCCATTAAAGTCATTCAGGCAACATGATCCACTCTCCCTTCTCATTTTTGTCATAATAACGGATATCCTCAGTTTCATGCTAACAAAAGCAACCAGAGTAAACATCTAGGGAGATATCCGATGTTAGTACTCTGAGCTAACTATATTCTAGAGGCTAGGGTCAAATGTGAGTCTTTACAACATAAATTGTGTATAATTTAGCCCTAATTCTTAGGAAGTGATCAATTTGTGTTAGCTTATTCGAATTAGTAGTATTTCACACATAATTAATGAGAGTTGATATTAATTCAAGTAATTTGTATCAATTGCAAGAAAGGCCAAGTCTTGGCCTTCAAGTATGAGCTACACAAGTAGGAGGAAACCCTGAAGTGAAAACGAAAGAGTCGCGACAAATCAAGCCTTCACCACTACTAAAGAACAAAAGTCGACACGTCGGGTCTACCGAACCGACGCGTCGGGATTGCGCAATAGAACAACTGAGAAGTTGGTGACACGTCGATCACTCAGTGGTGACGCGTCAGTTCTAGTAAGCACTAAAAACACCCCGGATTTTTCTAAATAAATATTCATATAATTTTTTAATATTAAATGGGGTTAATTAGCACAGAAAACAAATTAATTATTTTAACCTCTAATTAAAAGAAATTCGAGAGTTAATGGATCCAAAATCCAGTCTCACAACTATAGGGCCAAAAGAAGGCTTTATTGGGCTAGGCCACTTTTACATAGAATAGTTGGAGGTGGATAGACAACAGAGCTTATTAATTAAATGGGAAATTATTTAAGTGTTAATTAACCAGATTAATTAAATGGGAGATACTAGACAAGTTAGAATCCTGGTAAAGTAAATCTGGTCGGGTCAAAGGCCAGTAATTTCGGATCTGGTCTGGTGAGAGACAGACCCCATGTTGCCACAGTACGCACATGACCACTGGAATCTTTTGACCCAGGTTTTTCGAATCTTGGTCGGGGATAGAGACAAGCCAGATAATTAATTAGTCGCCCACGTGACAACATAGCAACAAGATAATTTCAAATAAAGTTGTTTGGTCTTTAGTGGAAGATATTTAAAAAGATAATTTAATTTAATGGATTAAGATAATATATTAAATAAAATATTATTAATTTAATTATTCTTATAACTTATAAAGTAAGGTGAGAGAGAGAGAGGGAGAGAGAGATATATAAAAATCTCTCAATCTCTTTCTCGGTTTTTAGAAGAAAGAAGAAGTCCTAAACCTTATCCTCCTTCTTCCCCTTCTCTCCCGACGAGCTCCACCCTAAGCCCGTCGGCGTCACCCGTGCTGACCTCCGCTCGGCGCCCAACTGCAGCTACCTACACGCTCGACCCTATGAGGTCTCCGCCTAAGCTACTCCGCCCCCTCCTGCGTAACAGCAACGACATCCTCCTCCAGCGGCCCTTGACGCACGCCTCTGCCTTACCTGGCTCGCAGTCGCCGCCTCCGCTTACTCGCGAACCGCTGCGGCCTAGCCTCGCTCGGTGGCCTGTCTTTTGTTCCGACGGTTAGCTTTCTGTCTGGCCAGCCCTCCTCCGGCAATAAATACCCTTTTTTTCCCCGGTTCCTTCTTCCCGGCGAGTAGCAACCAGGCCGGCCAATTCCTTTCTCCGGTGAGTAGATAGCACTTTGAGAACCAATGTAACACCATCTCTTTACTGAGATAGATGTCACACCATCCAGGTCAGGACGGTATCATGTGCCTAAGGCTGTAAATTTTAACAATCTAATCACAATGAAGTACTAAAATAAATTCAATATGACATAAGCAAATCCGGTTACACACCCGTAGTCATATCCAAATCAGAGTCATAAAAAGTACAACATAATAAGTATTGGGCAACTACGGCCCCAAATACACGAAAGCAAACTAACACATAGAGTCAAATACAACAACAAGACATAAAGAAAAAACTAGGTACGCTAGAGCCAAATCTAGACTTTGATCCCTGCTCGCGACATGAGCTACTACCCAGATCCCTGTCTAGATCCTGCAATAGTAAAACAATAACCGAAGGGACTGAGCTATACAAGCTCATTAAGTAAAGACAACTCCGCCAAGTATTATATATAGTTGTCTCTCAACAGAAACTATACTAAAATACTAGTACATGAACATATACAAATATATATCATGAGGGTCAGCATACTTAAATCATAATAAGCATGCCAACACAATCAAAAATGCGAAGAAGGCACACATGCGATCTCACATCATAACAAGCATATAATGAACATGTATATGTCATGGCCTCATATCATACAAGAATGCACCCCTAGGTCAAATGTCTCTGAAAGGACTCCAACTCCCACCAAGGAACAACGGTATACATCTACATGATCTTGATGACGAGAACAGCGGTATACATCTACATGTGTACACCAAGTATGAATCTTGTATCTGATACAGGCACCCACAAGAGTCAGAAAGGGGGTTTTATGAAAAGAACGACTTTCGCAAACATTTTTTGTTTTAATAAAAACGATTGAAAACAAAAGCCCCTTTCTTAACCCGGTATCGTCTACTTAATATCTGGGCTCTATCCTGAGCCCTGCTGGATCCCTCATACATAACTAACTAAGGTGCAGCCTATGATACATGAAATAATCATTTTCTACCCCTTAGGGTTTCACTTCACCATTTCTCATGCTCTTTAAAATTTAATCAATTAAACAAGCATGAAATTACTATGCAAGTATAGCAATAAAATTAAACCATCAGCATCCATAAACCGATATAAAACTCATAAGAATATGAGAAAACCAAATCACGATGAATACATAAATAAAGACTATATTTACGGAGATGTCCCCTCACCTGAAGTCCTTCGCAAGTTCCTAGGTCTTGCTCGGTCCTGCTGAAGCTCCCGCGGGACCTTTACCTTTTCATAGAATTAATAATAACAACTAAATAAATATGAAGTTCGTATTTTCCATGACTTAGTTCTATCGCTTAGAAATACGATAAATACTCGACATGCCCACATTTATCTTATCTCAAGCTTATAATCTCCTAGAATGCCCTTAGGCATGATTAATTAGCCAAGTTAAATTAATCTAAAGCATGAAGCAAGTAGGCATGCTAACAAGAAAACTAATAGGGCATTAACACTTGGAATTTTCATGAAAATTCGATGGCACCTCCCTTAATTATAGAGCCCCGAAAATTATACAATCATTCACCAATAATTAACATAATTCATCCTTTCACTAAACATGATTATTCACTATAATTTCCTCCTTAATCTTCTCTCTAATTCATTGCCCTATTAACACTATAACATTAAGAAAGCATTCACAACCCTCAGCCCTCTTTCAATCAATTTCAACCCTAATTCATGAATTCATCATAGGGCTTCCCCAATTCAAGTTTATAAGAAGAGGGAGAGACCTCGTGAGGGGTTGCAAGCCGGACAGCGGAAAGCCGAGCTTGGATTGGTCAAATGGAGCAAGGGGGGGAGAAGAAGAGGCAGCTACGCGCGGAGGGAGGCCAGCGGAGGCCAGGCACGGCCGGGCGGAGCTGGCTCGAGGTGGCGCCAGCGGATATAGGTCTTGTGAGGCGATGGGCGGCTAGGCGATAGGCTGGAGGCGGCCGAGGAGGCGAGGAGCTCTAAGCGAGCTGCAAGGGTGGAAGGGACAACCAAGCGGCGACGGCCGCGAGTTGAGGCAAGGGAGAAGAGGAATCGAGAGAGGGAGAGGGAGAGAGAGAAGCTCGATGACTCTCTTCAAATCAATTGAATCTATTTCTTCTTCTCAGACCTAAGTCTGAATCATATATATATATATATATATATATATATATATATATATATATATATATATATATATATATATATATATATATATTAAAAAGTATTTAATATTATTTATTTCTACTGAACTAACTTATCTTTAACCTTTTAAATTAATTTAATTTTTCCTCTAACAGCTTTAATTATTTTAATTTATCTTTCCCCACTTTATGTCCCATCGCCCTTTAATTAATATTATCTTTTTAATAATTCATCAACCCGGATCTGAAAATCCCGAGTCAATGATTCCAGCGGTATGGGCGCACTGTAACAACACTGGGTCTGTCTCTCCTCAAACCAGATCCGCGAATATCGGCTTTTGACTCGCCGGATCTACTTTATCAGAACTCTAACATTTGTCTGGTATCTCCCATATAATTAATCTTGATTAATTAACACTTAGTAAATCTCCCAATTAATTAACTGAGGTTATCCTCACCATCCACCTCCAACTGTTCCAAGTGTAAGTGGCCTGGCCCAGTAAGGCCTTCCCTAGGCCCATTAGTTGCGAGGCTGGATTTAAATTTATTAATCCTCAATTTTCCTTTAATTGAGCTTAGAAATAATTAATTCATTTTCTGTGCTAATTAATCTCATTAATTTTTGAGAATTTTTTGATTTATTTACTTAGAAAATTTAGGTTGTTACAACCAAGGTACAAAGGGTTTAAGTAAATGATTGGAATTTGGAGGGATTGTATAAGATTAACATGATAAGTTTAGGGGTTATTTGTATGGTAGTTTAATTGAAGTAGAGGCTGTAAAATGCCTTAAGATGACGTTTAAATTGATGGAATGGTTAGGTTATGAAGCCATGTATCTCATGAGTTCAATTAAGCGTTTATTGTGTGAATGTTTGTATTAATTTCTGGAACCTATAAATAGGGGAGATGCTGCCTAATTTTCTAAAAAATTTCATACTTAATCCTCCAAGTTAAGTATAACATTTAGTTTTATTTAAAGAGCATGTTAAGAACTATCAATTATGCTAAGGATGGAGGTACTTAAATTTCCTATTATGAGCAATCTCTGTATTTTCTCTTCATGCTATTTTGAAACATGAAATGCATGTTAAGTGGAAGCATGCCCTAGTTAACTTAACGTATTTCTATACTCTCTTGAGTCCAAATTAGAGTATAACTTAAGAATACGGTCTCCGTATTCATGATTTCCCTATTTCAATTACTAGGGAAAAGTAAATGCAAAGGCAAGGGAAAAGCAGGAGTTGCTGAAGGATCAGGCCAGCCTTAGAGCTAACTAGACTCAGGTGAGGGAACTAGATGTACAATTCATACTTTTATCGTATTTTCTTACAGTATTGATTTCAATTTGAAAATCATGAGTTAGAAATTTTATGAAAATTTCCTGAGTTTTGGAAATCATTTCATGCATATTGATAGATCCCCGTTGGGGATAGATTCCCCTTTCAGAACTCATGTACAGTAATTTAGTAACAGAAAAGAGAAATAGATACAAAACTAGATGGACTACACTTTATCGATTTACTTGTCTGAACTAGTGGTGGCTCGTAGAGAGCCAGAGAGTACGACACTAGGTTAGGGAAGGGGTGATTTATAACTTTGATTTTTATTACCGAACTATATGTTTTAAAACCTTCTATTTTCATGAAATTAAAACCCCATTTCTATACTTTCAGAGTGCCTAGTGTACGTATATAAGTAAAGCTCGACGGTAGTGAGTCAGATACCTACCGGAAGGCTTAGGTATGGGACGAGCCCACCTGCCCCACTCTGGTGACCGAAATAGATGTGTAGTTAGTAAATATAATATTGTAATTATCAGATGACTCCGTATTACTCACCTCCCAGTAGCAATTAGAGATCCACTGTAGAGGCTATTGTTATAGATTACCAAGGGTAATTTTGGAATTCATTCATAGTACAAAGAAATAGATAATGAGATACACATATATGAGATTTCTTTTCATATTAGCATGATTAAAGCAGATGTAAGATAATGCATTTATCAGCATCTTTAGAAGCACAATATTTATCTTCGGTTATAGTATTTTATCTTCAGTTATTTTTACATGCCCAGTTTAATTATTACAGTTTTATTTTGATATACGGGTATGGCTTTATACCAGGCAGTATTGTTCCCAAATCACTGAGCTTGAGTAGCTCAACCTCTTTTTCATGACATTTTTATGGAGACGATAGATAGGAGTCTAGGTAGAGGAACTTGTCTACTCGCGAGATTATGTGGAGAGTACCTCTAGCTAGCTCTGACTCCCAGATGTGTTTTATTATCTAGTTATTGTTGTGTATTTAGGAGAGAGTGGAACTCCTAATTAATTTTAGAGACATATGTGTATTATGTCAGTATTGTATTTGAGGATGTATTATGACATGTTTTATTTCAGTGTATGACATTATGATTTTCTATCATAATTAGATTTCATATATGTTTTAGTTTCAGTTAGACAACCTTAGGCTCAGGGTTCAACCCTTGACCTGGCTAGTGTGACATGTGTCCCCTGAATTGGAGATAGGTGTTATAGTTTTACTCTCAACATCCCAACTCCATATCAGATTAGGAGGGATTGATACAAAAAATTTTCTATCCAAATTCTTTTTGCCTTCAAAGACCACGCATTTTAGGAGCCTATTAATGACATTTAACAATGTGACGCGTGTGAGCATTTCAAAGAATTACAATGTGAATGCCCTCTTCACAACATCCACCGCCACTGATAGCTCACAAAAGAGAGCTACTTTAGTAGGTATTTGTCAAGTAATTAGGGTTGAGATGTTTAGCATTGAATGAATATCATATGGTTTTGGCCCTAAAATGCACTACTTGGCCACATTTGCTGTCTCAGGTGCTTAAATAGTGATTTACATCTGTTTGGTATTGCTAGCTACTAAATTAAGTGAAATCCTTTTATAACAAGTGTGTTGGAGCAGCTAAGGGGTTCACATCGTGATGTGCGCAGATCACAATACGATGTTCGAGAGAGGCAGCACATGCTTATTTGGAAATAAAATAGTATCGCAATGTTCTATGAGAACATCGCGATGTTAGGATTCCACAGCCTCTCTGGATTGGGGGACGACATCGCGATGTGCCAAGAGGACATCGCGATGTTTGGTGTAGAAGTTCTCCAGGTTCAATTTACATCGTGATGTGCAACCAAACATCACGATATATATAGTCTTAGAGGATATAAAAAGGAGTTGAATTTCTAGGATTGACATCTTTGGTCTCCACAGCGATTGCGGATAGAGAGCATTGGTCCGAGGGCTTCAACCAACATTCTAGAGCTGGGGCTACTTGAGCATAAGGGGGAATCATTAATCTTTCATTGTTGAATGTTTATTGACTCCTTTTGTACTTAGATATGGATGTTTACATGAATGTTGTCATTGCTTTGGACTTATCTCTTATAATGCCAGTGTAGACATCTTTTCTAGGGTTGTATGGATTCATTGACTTTAAATATTGATTATCCTATGCTTTGCTTTGATAGTATGATTGTGGAAATGTTTATGATTCTACATTATTTGTTATTGTTGGCCGACGGGCAACAACTATCTCTAATACTCTACATATAGACATATGCATACGAGGAAAGTGTTAGAATTATAGGGTGGATAGAGTGACACCTTAAATGCAATTAGCTTAGGCATAGGCATTGTCATCCCACGGTTGTGATAGAGCTTAGCCCTATAATATGCCTGACTTCTACCATAGGTATATGGAGTTGAGAGTATGTCCCTTAGGTATAAGGACATGTAGGATGTACCCAGAGTGCACATAAGTGCAATATCTATCATTGAGCACTCTTATCCACATCCATGAGATCTTGGCAAAGCATAAGAGAAAATAGCTACAAATCAATTGAGCCATACAACCCTAGAATCTTCTAATTGAGAGAGTTTTCCCGTAGCAACCTTCGTAATTCAATCACCTCTTGAGGATTTCATCACAACCTTCACCATCTAATCAATTGTCTTCTCAAGCATCTAGAACACTTGTAATCGGTATAACCTTGTTCATCGTTCCCTGAGGAATTCGACCCGGTACTTACCAGATTTTATTACTTTCGACCACGTACGCTTGCATGCGGTGGCTTGAGTACTTGCACTTATAGCTGGTGGTCAACAACCACCTTTTAATGTCAACTTTTTATAATGTGCTGCGTAATTTGATCCAAAACATGCTTGATGCAGCGTCGGGGGGGGTTCATTTAGTGTTAAATCATTAGATGAGGGCTATGAGATTATAGAGATTATGGTATCAAATCAATATAGGATGCATGTTGATAGGGCCGTCCCAAAGCAAGTGGCTAGGGTACAAGATTCAGACTCACTCAGAGACCTTCTAACTAAAGTCACAAACTTAGGGAAGAAGGTTGACGAGGTTTCTAAATGTGTAGGTGGAATGCCCAATAACTCGGGACAACAAAATAGTGTGCTACAAAATGCTCCTAACTTGGCCCCCCAACGAAGTGAATGCACTCAAGTATAGGGGTTCCAACAACAATCCCCAAGGGGGATAGAACTTCAATTGGCAGAGCAATATGACTAATTATGGCCAAGGTCCTCCACGAGTAGGGCTGGAACCGAGCCGAACTTGAATGAATTGAGCCCAGCTCGAGTTCGGTTCAAAATTCAAATTTTCAGCTCGAGTTCGGCTCGAGTTCGAATAAACTCAAATTTTCAAATTCGAGTTCGGCTCGATTTATTTATAAAAGTTTGAGTTCGATTCAAAATATCTATAATTTAAAATATATATATATATAATAATAATAATAATAATAATAATAAAATTCAACTTTCAAATATTGAACAATGTTAAAACTCATAATTTAAAAATCCTTAAAAACATTATATCAATCTAATCTCTTTTCTAAGTGAAAAAAATACTTAATTCGCACAAGCAATCCTGAAAAATATTATACCAAAGCAACAAAGGAATTCAAATAAGTCCAGTTTTGAATATTTCAAGAGAAAATAAACATAAACATTAACCTTTCTCAAGTTTAATAGTTGGGATCCATGAGAGAGTCTTGCTTTCAACTCTTTCAACAACAATTAGGAACTCCTGATGCTGCGAGAACTCCTGCTAAGACAGTCAGCAACTTAGAGCAGAATATCAAATAGCAATTAGGAATCTTGGAAATGATTCAAAAATACATGATTATGAGAAAGATATTATTGAAGTAATACCTCGGAATTCCTTGATCCTAGCAAACTCCTATCATTGATATTAGTTGATCCAATCAATACCATGTGATCATCAACTATCATTAATTTCCTCTGCACATACACTTGAAAGAAACATAAATTTATCACTCAACTGGCTCTGGGCTCAGTATCTCTAAAGGAAAAGTTATTCCAATAAAATCCTAAAATATGGCATAACATCAATGTGATTGTATGATCCTTGAAAAATAATCAACAATTTCACATTCATACAACAAGGATGTTGTAGATATGGCCAACCAAGCTAAATGCATTGTGTAAATTCCAAATTATAGGAAAATGAGTTGCCAATTGAGATGAAAATTAGCTTTCTAGCATCATACCTGCTACCAAAATCCACTTTAGAAATGACATCTGCTGTGAAGTTGTGGAAATCTTTGTGCACATATATTTCAAACTTTGTCCTATTTTCACCATTCTTCACCCACTTCTCTACCATCTTCAAAGTACAAGCTGCAATTGTAGGCGCCCAACACTAAATGAAATCATAACCATGTCAATGACATGAACATGAATATGTTTCTTGTAACTTGTTTACAATCATTTGTTTAAATATCTCTTTCAATGAATGTAGATTTGAAAAGAAAATTGGAGAGATATAGGCATTCAATTTGAATCTGTTCTCATCTTATTGTGATCAATATCTTCAAGTGAATCTTCTGGGCTTATGATTATTTTGAAATGGGCATAGGCACCCTATATGAGGTGCTTAAGACCAAACATGAAAAAATATAATCCATTCTCCAGAATTTAGAGATTAAATGATACCAAGTTCTATAGGATAAATATTGTTGCCACTGCTAGGGACCTCACCTGACTTGTAGCCACAGGGCCTCCATCAAAATGTTTATCATAAACTTGAGGCCATAAAAGGATATATAAATTATGTCAAAAAGATTGTAAAATTGAATTAGAACCTCTACAGATTGTTCAATACTGCTAGTGCAATATTGCCCTCACAGAAGTAGCACCATTGTCATCCACACCACCCTGCAATAATATAAGTTCAGTAATATGCATTAAAGAAAGGGTAACAAAAAAGGACATGATTTAGTTGACATACCTCAACAAACCCATGATCAAAAGTCTGCACTGTATCAATTAAATGGTTGAACTAATGAATTAGAAATAAAATTATTTGAATGGGCTAAATTCAACATCTTACAAAATAAAAAGTTGTGGGACTAATACATGGATTCATAAGATAGTTAGCTTAATTTTAAACTATAACAATACATATCAACCAGATACATAATACCAACGGATATAAGTTTGCAAACAAATTACATCACTGTTACTAGTAGAGCTATCCACTCTAGAATTTTCAAACAAAGACATTCAATTATATTTCCATGGCCTGTACAATAGAAGAAAAAAAAATGTCAATCAATTACTCATTAATCATATAATATAATGCATTAAAGAACATTTATACCTTTTCCAATCCTTCTAATGTTTAAACAGTAGTAAAATTGTCCGGAAAGTCCAATTTAAGTTTTTCTTCCTCTTCTCCAATCTATACAACACAAATGAATTTAGATTGAAGTAAAAAAAAAAGTCTAAATTAATCTAAAATTGCAAATTCATAAATAAGCACACTTACTTTGGTTTTTGTGTTTTTTTGAGTAGCTTTAAGCCAATCTGCACTGCATACTAAAGCATCAACGGTTTTTGGAGAAAGAGAGCTGTGATACTTATCTAATACCCTACCACCTGCACTAAAGGTTGATTTTGAAGCAACCGTAGTTATTGGAATTGTGAGCAAATCACGAGCCATTCTGGACAAAGTTCCAAGTTTAAGAGAATTCAACTTCCACCAAACCCAAGCATCAAAAGTAGACTCATTTTCCTCCAATTCTACTGTCCCTTCCTCTAAGTAAATCTCAAATAAGATTTCATTGGTTGTGTTAGATCATTTCTCCGTTTGAATTCAACAAATTCATATCAACCTCTACTTTTTCATTTTCTTAACAAAAATGCAACATTATTTGATGATTCTGAAAACAACCAGCAAAGCTTGAAGAAAACTATTGTTCATTGGCATTTTCCCTTGCATGTGCTTCAAATACATCCACCATAATTTGTTTCAACTCAACTGTTTTCTCAATATGTGCAAAATCAGGATAAATGCAAGGAAAACATAAATTTATCAACACTATTTTGTATCTTGGATCTAAAACTGTAGCAATTGCCATAAGCATGTTGCAATCTTTCCAATACTTGTCAAACTTCCCACCCATTACTAATGCTATATTCCTCAAAAACAGATCCGAAGAATTTGAATGATAATCTAAAACTTCTTTAACCTTCCAAACCATAGGAAGAAATTTATTTGCAGTAGGATACAAACAACCAGAGAAAATATGTGTAACATCATAAAAAATTTCCAAAAAATCAACAACTTTTCTGGCTTTTTCCCAATCTTCAGAAGTAGGCAGCCATTTATAATTTACATCTCTAATAGCATACTAATAAAAAATAGTCCTAAAATTAAAAGCAGCATCCAATATTTAAAAAGTTGAATTCCAACGTGTAGGGACATCAATACGCAATTCCCTCTTTGTACACACATTTAGTTGTCTCGCAACTTTACCAAATCTGAATAATCTTGATGGTGATTTTTTCAAATACTTAACAGTCTCTCTTATATTGTGAATTACACCATCTATTTCCTTGAGACCATCTTGGACCATCAAGTTTAAAATGTGTGCACAACAACGGATATGGAAAGTATGACCATTATAATGCAACATGCCTCTTGATTCAAAATTAGATTTTAGACTTCTTGCAACTACATCATTAGTTGTTGCATTATCTAATGTAATTGTGGAAACTTTATCTTGGATCCCCCAATCTAAAAGACATTAAAAAATAGCATCGGATACAACAATGCCCGTGTGAGGAGGTTTAAGCTCATAAAAACTAATGATACGTTTTTGCAATTTCCAATCCAAATCAATAAAATATATAGTCAAGCAAATGTACCCTATAGTCTGATTTGAAGTCCAAGTGTCGAATGTAAGACAAACTCTTTCAACATTTTTCAGAATTTTTTTTTTCAGTTTTTCTTTCTCAATTTCGTACAATCTCAAGCAATCGGATTTTATTGTCTTTCTACCAAGTCTTTCATAATGAGAGTTCATGGACTTCATTAGCACATTAAACCAAAAATGTTCCACCATACTAAATGTATACCCATGAATTGTAATCATTTTGGCCATAACTTCTCTAATTTTGTTCATGTCAAAAGATTGTGAAGAGAGAGATAAAATTGTATCACCATCCCCGTTGTACACAAGCAGAAAACTGGTTATTTTTATTATTATACTATTTTTTAAAGTATAAACAATCATCTAAATGCCTCTTAAGATGTGTGGTTGTTCTTGACTTAGAAACTGCATATTGCTTCTTGCAATAACGACATTCATACTTCTGTACTACTTCATTTCTTTCCTGAATGTTTATAATATGAAATTTTGTCCAAACTTTTGAAATTTTTTTCCGACCCTTTTTAATTTCTTTATCTCCTATATCACATGGGATTGTCTCTACTTCTTCACTATGAGTACCAATTTGCATAGGATTCACATCAGTATTATTAGCCATTGATGTTGTGTGTCACGTTCAGACATTCCTAAATATAGAAATAAAAATTGTGGAAAACAACAAAAACAGTTCAGATATACAAATAGAAATCTAAGTAATGGAGTTTGATAAAAAAAATTGAACTATAATGTAGTTGGTCACACTGTATCATAAGATCACATTGTCACATCACATGTATGGCATTAAAGGTCAAAAGAATGGAAGTAGATACATTCATTAAAATCAGCCTAATATGGAGCATATTAAAAAGAAAAGAACAAGTAATTATTTACCAGCCAGAGAATATGTGGTACATGAGGAGAAGCTGCAGAACCAAGGACAAAATATTATCTCTTCAACAACCCCTAAACCTGTTGAACAATATATCATTTAGAGGTCAAAGGAATGGAAGTACATAAGTTCATTAAAATCAGCCTACTATGAAGCAAATTAGGAAGAAAAAAACAAATAATTATTTACCAGCCAAATAATATGTTATACTTGAACAGAACCAAGGACAAAATATTATCTCTTCAACAACCCCAGAAAAATATTTAAATATGTTTAGCAATATATCATTCAAATGTCAGAAGTATGGAAGTAGATACATTTATTAAAATCAACCTACTATGAAGCAAATTAAGAAGAAAAAAAGGTAATTACTTGCCGGCCAAAGAATATGTTGTACTTCAGCAAAATCAAGGACAAAATATATCTCTTCAACAACCCCAGAAAAATATTTAAACATGTTCAGCAGTATATCATTCAATGGTCAGAAAAGTAAAAGGGACAAAGAAAAGATGGAAGGTACGAAGAAGAGTGATTAAAAAGAACATAAGTGGAGAGGCATACCAATGTTTGAAAATGAGCTGAGGAGAAAGAAAGCAGCCTAGCTCAATAAGCAGAGAACGAAAAGCACTGGATACTTTCCCAGAAGACCACCGATCGAAGTGCTACACTGCTACCCTTCGAGGATGAGATCTAACACTAAAAGGAAATCATCATTCAAAACTATAATCTTTATAAAAAAAAACAAAGGGAAACTCAAGAATCAAAAGAAAGAAACATAAAGATAGTGTAGTTGAAGGACTAGGAATGGATTTTTAGTTGGAATTTATACAAGTAAAATCCATGGCTACAGGCCCACAGCCTACCTCTGGTGCTCGCCTGCTAGGGAGTCAGGGTTGGCGATTAAGAGAGAGAGAGAGAGAGGAAGGGAGTCGGGCTGGGATTGAGAGAGAGAGAGAGAGGGACGGAGAGGCGGCTTTGAAAGGGAGAGCAAGGTTAGGGTTAGAGTTCAACCATTCGAGTGGAATAGGATAAACGATAGAGGAATTTATTATATATGTATCCGAGATATTCTGAGCCCTTGGATCAAATGATCCAAGGGTTAAGAATATAAATTTTAAAAATATGGAGTGCTAGACCAAAATCAAATTTGCTATTTTGTAAAAATATAAGTGCTAGACCAAAATCAAATGTAATTCTCTTAATAACAAATAATTATTAATGGGTCAAAAAATTAATTATAATAAGAATAAAGGGTCTATGCACAAAACTGATAAATAACTATGTTATATATCTATTATACTCCTATGAGCCGATTGTTGGTAGTCTATTTCAATGTGTGTGGACCAAATTACCCTGAACAAGTTATCATAATTATAATAATATCCCAAGTCATTTAAGGTGCTGTTTGTTTGGAGGGATTTCAACTACAATGTAGTTTGAAATCCAGTGACTTTGCAAATCAGCTGTTTGGTTGAGTGGAGTTTAAAATACAATGTATTCTGAAATCCCATATTCATGGGATTTGGTTTTAATACCAAATCCCGTAAAACCAAATCCCCAAGATGAGTGACCATATACAATATATATATATATATATATATATATATATATATATATATATATATATATATATATATAATATTATAATTATATAATATATATGTATTTGGAGTGTGATATGATATATATTAATATAATATAACATATATTATACATATATTTATTATATAATTATAATATATATCTATATAATATATATTATATTATATTATATTATATTATATATATATATATTTTATATATATATATATATATATATATATATATATATATATATATATATATATATTATAATATATATTTTACTATTTATATATAGTTATTTAATTATATATTAATTAAAAAATTTAAAGAGGTTATATCATTAATAAAAACAAATAATCACCCAAAGTGGGGTAATCTCACCATGAGTGACCATATACAAGGATTCCATAATCCAACACTCCAAATACATCAAACCAAACACATACTTTCTAAATCCAGCACTCCAAAATACATCCAACCAAATACTGGAGTTAACTCTCATGTATTTTAAAATACAAGGATTTACAACTACAATGTAACCCCAAATCCATGGATTTGAAACTACTTCATACCAAACGCCACCTAAATGTATCTTAAATGTCCAATTAAATGTATCTTAAATTTAATATATTATAAAAATTTCAATGGTAATAAAATTTAATAAAAGATTATATATTAAATTTAATTTAATTTTATTAATAAAATTTAGTAAAATTTTAATAGATTAATAAAACTCAATTAAATGAATATATTTAAATTTATTTACTTTTATATCCTAATTTATTTAATCTATGATTTATAATATAACATTATTAATTTAATTATTCATAGGGTTTAAAATTATATGTTTATTTACCACAAGATTATATTTATCTATTTATTTACCATTTAAAATTATTTTATAAGATTTTATATTATAAATACAATAAATTAAAATTTTGTATATTAAAATAATATATTTACAAAGATTTAAAATTATCTATTTCTTTACCATTGTTTTTAACATTGTTTTATAAAATTTAATATTTGTATCTTTTAAAAGTATAAAATAAAATTATGTGTACTTTACTATATATGTATACATGAAAACAAGATATAAAATTATAAGTTAATATTAATTAAAAATGAAATATCCAAACGATGATATCATAAATAATCTACTAAATATACAATGTTAATGTAAAACAAAATAAACTATAAAATATATTAACAAATAAAATAAACTATAAAATAGATTTTAAATAACCTTATTAAAGATATCATAAATAATCTACTAAATATGTCATATTTATGAAAACAAAGTATATTAAAAAAATAAAATAAACCCTCATGTTTGCTCACCTCCTCCTCTTTTGTCGTTATTCACCTCCTCCTCTAATGTCTTTTCTCCTTGTTTAATTCCTTGATTAGTTCCTCTACTTTTCTCTCTCTTCCCTTTTAGTCCCTGCTTTTCAATTTGTCCGAATTTAGTCCCTCTACTTTTTTTATTGGGTAAATTGGGTACTGGCGTTAGTTTCCCGTCATGGTTGGTTGACGTGGCTTTTTCTATCATTAAAATATTATTAAACAAATAAAGAAATTGTCAGGTGGCATAAAGTAATGGATTCGGATCCTTTGTCATACCCGGATCCAAATGAGATTTTCACCATCGATCGATACCTGGATCCTCCTCCTCCGTCTACTACCCTCCTCCTCCGTCAACTGTCTTCCTCCCTTGTCATCGCAAGGGTCCTACACCGAGAAATCACCTGAGACATCATCACTACCCACCCTCTCTCCCTCCTCCATGCCCCGATCGTAGCGATGGCAACAACCCTAGAAGAGGGCACAAGTCGCCACTTCTCGACCCGAGAAACCTCTCGCGGAGAAATGCTCCAAGACTACACCTACCGTGAAGGAAGTGTAAAACCCAAGGATTTTAGGGATTTAATTTTATTTTGGGTTTTGCTTTCTAATTGATTGGTAAACGAGGTAAGCCCCCAAGTTATAATCAAAATGAAATTTTAGTTGGAGAAACAACATTTCTAAATTCTTTGATTTGTTAAAGGATTCCCCAAACTTTGAATACATGGATTTGTATTAACTCCCTTTAATTAGTTGGTAATTAAACCAAGTAATAAGTTAAAACCCTAAATAGGGTTAGTTGGGGGTCAGAAGGGCCTTTTGGTAATTATTGAAAGTACCGAGGACTTGAAGGAAATTGTCCTCTCTCACAGGGGAGGGACCTGGATGAGATCTAGGAACAGTTAGGGACCTAAGAAGAATTGTTCCCCCTTACGGAGGATGGACTAAAGCGTAACCTAAAAACATTTCAGGGACCTCTGGATAATTTTCCATGAGAAAACCCTTATAGTAGTGGATGAACGGACGAGATTAAAAGATCTCAGATTAGAGCTGATCTCGAGGCATTATAACGGCCTATATAGAGACACATGGCAATCACAGATTTAATCTATCTAATCGTGGATCAGATACGAGGCGATATGAAGAGATCTGGCCGTTGATCTGTTTTAAATCATGACCCTTGATCCAAGAGGTGTCAAATCCTAGACACGGGGTCAAGATCCAGCCGTTGGTTGAGGATTAAATCTCAGCCTCCAGTTGGATGAAAGCTGTTTACGAGGCAAGGGAATGAGATCGGGCCGCCCAACTCCGATTAAATCTGGACCGTTTATCAAGTGGATACTGGATCCAAGGCATAACAAAAGATCTCTACCGCTCATTTGGGAAATCGGATCCCGAGGCAGCAGAAGCCTCTCCCGTGCACTGAAACGCCAAGCTGAAGCCGCCTGCGTCATCCGTTACCCGCGAAAACGCCGGTCGTTTGACGGCGAGACGGTTCGCGTTGCTGTCCCTTCGACTGGCCTTCCGAGGCCTATAAAAGGGGGGGAACTACCCCACTGTTTCGACACACAACCAAGCGAGAGGGGTTGGCATTTCTGGCGAGGTCGTAATCGGAGAAGGAGACGGTCTCCGACGCGAGTACGCACAGCTACTGAACTCGACAAAGTTTCGAGCAATGTCAGGCGAGGGAGAGGGTTGCGGCGACAAGAAACGCAGTCGGAGCGGCCGTAGGTGTCACGTCCAAGCTCGCCGGAGAAGGAGAATGAGCTCACAGGCGAGTAGGAGCTTTAGAGAGGGTTGTCGGCGTCCACCGCACACTGTAAGTACTCTCCCTCTGTCCCGGTAGCATTTAGATATTGTGCATGTACTTGGGGCGCACGAACTCGTCGGAGACGATGAAGTGGCCGGCCGCGAGCTTGAATTTTGAGGAGAAGGACCTCTGGCGTCTCAGTAACCAAGATGCGTAGAAGGCGTCTTACGCGCATTTGGAGTGCAGTGAAGTGGCCGACTACGGAGTCGCTGGAGGTTCTCCGTGGGTGTCGCGTGGTTGCGGTTGAGAACGAAGACGCGAGTGAGAGAGAGAGAGAGAAGAATAAAATTAAATTAATTAATTAGTTAAATTAATCTGACTAAGTTTAATCTTTTGGTTAATAGTTAATTAATCAAGTAACTATTAGGTTCTGGATCTTATAATGTGACAAATATTTGATTAATCAAGTTGGATTAATAGACCCACCTAGGGTTTTGGATTAGACTAAATGAACTTGGTTAGGGTTAACCAAGTTGGGATGGACCAACCTAGTATCCAAGTTTAATTGGATTCATTGATTTGAATTTAAACTAAATTAATAAATAGGCTTGGGCCCAAATTGAGATTAAGCAAATTAATAAGATGTGACTCGATTAATTAAGTAAGAAGACTAGGATTAGTCTATTAATCAATTGATCTAACCCAACTCTTGGAATGTAAGTTTGATCAACTTAATTTGGATCAAGGGCTTGGATCAATTTAAGAAAATCAAATTAATTAGACTAAGTTGATTTAACGTGATGACTAGTGCTTAGTCTAGTGGGTAATTGAGTTAGTCAACTTGATTAAGTTGAACCTTGGAGTTGGATCAAGTAATAAGATTAGTTCTACACCATTATTTGAATTTATGGGTGAACTAATCAAGTTAATTGGCTAAGGTTAGTCAAGTAACAAAGAGGGATCGGGTTGAATCCAAGCCAGTTAAATTAAATTGATTGAATCAAATGACTTGGGTTGATCCAGTAGCAAAGTGGTTTAATCCAAATTTAAGTTAATCAATGACTTGATTAAGCTTGACATTGGATTTGAATTAAATAAATGGGTTAGGTTAACCCATTAATTGGATTAATTGGTGAATTAGTTAAATGAAACTTGGTCAAGTTAACTTAGTTATGAAGTTGAAAGGTTGGAATTATTTGGGTGTTGTCTTTGGGGTTTATGAGGGAGGTTTGGAATGGGAAGGGTGCTATGGGGGTTATGAATTTGAAAGGTTGGGATAATTTGGGTGTTATCTTGGGATTTATGGGGGAGGTTTAGAATGTGAAGAGTTGTAGAGGTTACACTTGTGAGGCCTATATAAAGCATGTAATCTTGAAGCTTGGCATAGAGCAATAGCAAGTTTGAGAAAGTTTATGGGCCATTGGGAATCAAGAAGAGAGGTGAGAAGAAGGAAGAAAAGAGAAAAAAGCTTGAGAGACTAGGAATTTCTTTTCAAAGGAGTGTTGAGCATGCTCTATGTTCATTGCCATTCCGACCATTTTCACCGTTGGATCGTACTGAAATTTTGGTGAGATTATTCACGACTCTTTATTCTTCATTTTGAACGGTTAAGATTGTTTTTGGTGTCCGGTAGAGTAGGTTTCTGGGGTGTGAAACAGAACCTATCACTGCTGATTTCCTGCACCGACCAGTTTCATCATCTGCTTCAATCGGATGATCATTTCTAGTCTGATCGAGCTGATTTTTGGTGAGCATAGTGAAGACTTGTCCTGACCCAATCTGAACAGTGGAGATCTGGTTTGGACGGTCAGTTTGTCTTCAGTGTCTGTAGACATCTATACTCGGTGAGTTTCTTTAAATTCCTGCATCTCACTTATGTGTGGTGATAAATATGAGGATTCATATATGCATGAATGCATGGGTTATAAGGATAGATAGGGGAATGAATGAGTAAAGAATTGGTCCAGGGGTTGGAGTTTGATCTCCATGGGTGGTTTCATGAATTGAATTTATATACATAATCATGAAAAGTATAAATCAGATCTATCCCTATCTTTGAAGGTTCATGAAAGCATAAACATGGGTAACTTGAGGTTACTGGTTTATGGGAATGATTTAAGGATTAGCATAGGTGTTGTTTAATAAGGGGGCTAGAGAACTTGGTTACTGTTAAAGAGTTATACATGCAAAGGTCAATAAAAGGGGTTAGCAAGTGGGCCCAATTTGAATAAAATGACTATAGATAACCAAATAGGGTTTAGACTCGACAAATGAATGTAAAGTTGACTAGGTTTGACCAAGTTGGGTCTAGGGTCAACTAAAGAACATGGAGACATGGGATAAGGATTAATAACCCGAGAGATGGTCTTTAGGACCCGTTAGTGGGCCTAGGCCCAACAAGAACGATAGGCATGCATGTGTAATTAGAGATATGGGGATTTATTGAAATCTTGACTCTAATAGGGCCTATGTATGCCAGATACTATCGGGGAGTTGTAAGACATTCCAGAGGATACTAGGAAGACTTCTAGTTCCAACAAGAGGTAAGTACTTTTGCCTACTACCCCACTCTAAGGAGTGTTCTTGACTTTTGTTATGTCTGTTCTTGTAAGTACTTTTGCCTAGTACCCACCCGGTTTCAGGTTTTCCTTGGACTTGTTTATGCATTGATGTCTTATGCTTCTTTGATAACATACATGCGTCATTATTTATTTTGGAATCCTATTGAGCATGTATGGTTGTTTATGGGATGTTAGTATCCCCATTTTGCTGCTGATCCTCTTGCCGGACTCAGTGGAGCTAGGGAAGCTCCGATTAGGGAATGTTCAGGGACAGGACCCCCTGGCATTCCTATCTGCCTTGCCAGAGAGGCAAATCTCTGGAGGTCTTACACCGGTGGGCACGGTATCTTGGCCGTGTTAACACGTAGGAGAGGTAGTTCTACCGACCTGTGACTGGAGGGTCGAACGACCAAAAGGTCGTGCTTACAGCAAATAGCTGGACATACTGGCCGGGGGTGATCCTTGAGTTTTCTTGAAGCTCATCCACGGGGGCTCGAGGGCTTACATTACCGTGGGTCGTACCTTTGGATTGTTTACGGTAGACTCCTAGAGTTGTGTTTCTTGGTGTTGTGACCTTATTATTTGACATATTGCTCATTTTATGTCTTGTGACCCCTTGGGGTACTTACTTGAGCTTTCCTTTTCGAAAGCTCGTAAACTACTTCCCTTCTTTCTTTTTCAGGTCCCGAGGAGTAGGTGACTCGGACTCGGGAGTTGAGTGAGGGGTTGGGCTGATTTTGTAGAAGTTCGAGAACCTCAGGTCACACTTGTTCTTGAGGTGGTGTTATTGTAGGACCCTTATAGGGCCTTGACCATGTCTTGAGGGTATGTAAACCCTTATTGATTTAGATTTTCGTTGTGACTCGATATTATCGATTATTAAATTTTGAGGTATTTGTTATCTGCTATAATTTCCTTAGGCCTTGTATCCAGAGTGGGGTTAAGCCTCTACTTGGAGTGCTTCTTGCTCTGTCTTGTGGCCTTTCGAGGTCCCGGGATCCGGGTCGGGGCGTGACAGGAAGACAAATATTTTCCTAATTTCGGGATGAATTTATGGATTTGTTGTTTTGATGTATGGATCAATGGAGATTGATAAGTGAAGTTAATTTAATTTGTGATTGTTTTTTTTCTACAACTAGTATGTATATATATATATATACATATATATATATATATATATATATATATATATATATATATATATATATATATATATATATTGTTACGGATATATTTGGGAAGATGCGTGTCATCGACCTAAATGGCCACCTGTCACACTCAGGACTATGCTCCCTTTGGCCACGTGGCAAAGCACAATTCCGTTCGGCAAATAAAATGAGGGTTCAATCCTACAAACAAGTCCGTTGGAATTATTGCAACCTACAAAGCGTGACGGTCTCATAAGGTGCTTATAGCCACCTAGGGAAGAAAATATCTAACGCCTCTACAGTAAGTAGATCTTAACCACTTGCCTCTACAGTGGGCAGATATGTTCTACTTACCTACGTAGCATCTACACAGTAGGCAGATATTTTCTTACCGTCTTAGGAGATATTTACTCACCGCCTTACTTATCGCCTTACTCACCGCCTTTCCCACCGCCTTTAAAGATATTTTCCTAAACCGCCTCTAAACTGCTATAAAAGAGGAACAATGATAGGAAGAAAGGGATCCAAAAAAATCATTACACAAAGAACTAACTTATGTCTAAGACTTCCTTCTCAAGTTTTCTGACTTAAGCATCGGAGTTAAATCCAGGCAGAAAGGCCCAATTCCGATCACCCCCTACTCCCTTTTACAGATTCATCAGCGGGTAATTCCGATCGGAATTCCAAGGCGTTCTCTGTGTTCCCTGTTCAGAAGCTGAAGTAAGCGTCCACACCAACTATAAATTTTAACCGTTTGTCGAAGGCCGAGACCAGATCACGAGGCAACAGTAGCCAAAGTGTGAGGTGGACCAGTTTTTGGCATCAACAGTTTGGCGCCGTCCGTGGGGACCCTTACAAAAAGCCAAATGATTACTACCAGAAGATCAAAACGAATCCAAGAACAAGGAACACCTAGTAATACCGACGTACCCGGTGAAATCCGGAGAGATGAGGAGAATTCGTTGGAAAACTCACCCATCTTGTCTCCATCGGAAAACCCACCACATCTTGCCTCCATTGGAAAACCCCACCCATCTTATCCCAGGGACCCGTCCCAGAATTTTATCTTAACATGCAGCAGCAATTAGAGCGGTTAGCTCAAGCTGTTCATACCTTGACCCATCCACCACTTCCTTCCACACAAATTCCACCAAATATGCCAACAGCCCCACTAGCCAATTCCGAAAGCAGAGGGAGGACAAGAACTCGCACCCATGGAGAAAGAAGGGAGAGAACTGCCTTCTCAGCTAGTTCAGAACCTCCCGCTGTTTGACGTCGAGAGCAAGCTGCCACAAGAACAGAACGGCATACAAGAACGGAACGGACAAGAACAGAACGGAATAGTCTATCTGCTCCCTCATTGTTGTGAAGAACAGAGGCAAGATCCCTCTCGAGGAAAACAGAAATCCGAACGGCATGTTCTCAACATATGCTCGCCCTTTATCAAGGAAATATTGGAGGAGCAAGTTCCTGATAGTTTCCGACCACCTGCTATGATTGCATATGAGGGCAAAACCGATCCGTCTCGTCACCTAAAGTCCTTCCGATCGAAGATGCTGCTTTCTGGAATTACCGACGCTAGTATGTGCCAAGCTTTTCCCGCTACTTTAGAGGGAAAAGCGCAAGACTGGTTTCTCGATCTTCCATCTAGCGCGATTCCTTCTTTTCAAATTCTAGCAGATCGCTTTTTAGCTTATTTTGCTAATTACTCAAAGCAAAAGAAAACTCCGTCTACCCTTATGCGCGTTAAGCAACGAGGGGGTGAAACACTCCAAGCCTATTTAAACCGTTTCATAGATGGAGCCGCAAATGTTGCGAACCTTATTCCGCGCATGGCTGTAACTATCCTGATGGAGGGTTTGCTAGAATCCCCTTTCCGTTTTTCCCTCACTTTGGATCCGCCGAAAACCATCCCCGCCCTCATGATCCATGCCCAAAAGTATATCAATTCTGATAAAATTTATACGGGCTGGGAAGAAGAGGCTCGACGCGCCTCTGCGGAAATCTAGAAGGGAAAAACCCATCAAAATGTCAACAGAAGGCCCACAGAAATCCGAAAGGAGGGAGGATCGCGCAAGGACCGTAAGGGTGAGAATAGAGGTCTGGAAACTTCAACACACCCACAGCGGCATATGCTACAACCTAGAGAATCTTCAAAAGAAGGGAAAATTGTCAGATACGATCACCATACCCCACTAAATCAGACCAGAAGCCATATTCTTATGCAAATCCAGGATCAACAACTCTTGACGTAGCCAGAACCTGCAAAGAATCCCGAACGACAAAAGAACAGCAAAAGATATTGCAAGTTTCATCAAGCTAGAGGGCATGACACAGAAAAATGCACCCATTTGATGAACGCCATAGAAGATGTCGTTAGAAGGAGACAATTGGAGCAGTATATCAACATTGATGTCCAAGAGGAGCATGAAACTTCACAGCTTGAAGGAGAAAAAGGGGAGATGGTCGGATTTATTAGCGGTGGTCCTGGGTGTGGTGGTGAAAGTTCTGCCTCTCGGAAAAGCTATGCCCCAATGGTGGGAGCTACGCAGGAAACAGAAGCGCCACAAAGAAGGTCCCGGCCTATGGCCCCCATCATATTTTATGATAACGACGTCAGCAGGGTTCGGCACCCTCATGACGACGCCTTGGTCATCGCCATCATGGTTTCCAGTTTCCAAATGAAAAGAGTTCTGGTAGACAGTGGAAGTTCAGTAGACATTCTTTTCTGGAGCGCCTTTGAAAGAATGAGGTACGATGCAGACAACTTACTCCCCGTGAAATCATCTTTGGTAGGATTTTTCGGAGGGGTGGTACAACCAGAAGGAATGATCACGTTGCCAGTTACGGTTGGAAATTCGCCAAGATCATCAACAGTGACAACAAATTTCCTAGTTATACGCTGTGCTTCGAGTTACAATGTGATTCTTGGTAGGCCAACCCTCAACGCCTTGAAAGCAATAATTTCCACTTACCATCTTCTCCTCAAATTTCCGACCGAGAGTGGCAGTGGAGAAGTAAGAGGAGATCAACCCTTGGCACGGTAATGTTATGTCTCAACCCTCAAAGGAAAAGTTCTAAACAAAGGCAAAACAAGGGTTTCAGAAGCCATGTTGGTCAACAAAATAGCCGAACGGGAAGATGAGGAACTCCGACCCACACCAGTTGAAGAATTGCTTACAGTTCCCATAGACACAACTAGAGTGGAGCGTACTGTGCGAATTGGTGCGGATTTGACAATAGCACAGCAAGAAAATCTCATGGCAGTACTAAGAACAAATTCTGATCTCTTCGCCTGGTCATCAGAAGACATGCCAGGTGTAAAGCGTGATGTCATTGAACACCGTCTCAGCGTAGATCAGTCGTTCAAGCCTGTCAAACAAAAAAGGAGGAATTCCGCCCCAGAAAGGCAGAAGGCTGCAGAAGAAGAAGTATCGACCCTTTTGAAGGCTGGATTTATCCGAGAGGTGAACTATCCTGACTGGTTGGCTAATGTGGTTCTAGTAAAAAAACCGTTCGGAAAATGGAGAATGTGCGTGGATTTCACGGACCTAAATAAAGCTTATCCAAAAGATTCATTCCCTCTACCTTCAATTGATGGTTTGGTTGATTCTACGGCGGGCCATGAGATGCTGAGTTTCTTAGATGCCATCTCAGGCTACAATCAAATCCGAATGGCCAAAGACGATGAAGAAAAAACATCCTTCATCACAAACAAAGTAACTTATTGCTATAAGGTAATGCCATTCAGTCTAAAGAATGCCGGAGCCACCTTCCAGAGGCTCATAAATACAGTCTTCAAGGACCAAATTGGCAGAAATGTGGAAGCTTATGTAGATGACATCCTGGTGAAAAGCCGAAAAGCCGATGAACACCTAACGGTTTTACAAGAGGCCTTTCAGTCGCTTCGGACTTATAGCATGCGCCTAAATCCAAACAAGTGTGCTTTTGGTATCCGATCAGGGAAATTTCTCGGATTTATATTGACTCAAAGAGGAATAGAAGCAAATCTGGAAAAGGTCAAAGCCATCCTTGATATGGGATCACCTAAAAGTCTTCAAGAGGTACAACGGCTTAATGGACGCCTAGCAGCTCTTGGGCGATTTATCTCTAAAGCTGGAGAGAAAAATCTCCCACTCTTCCAAGCCCTGCGAAAAGCACCAAAAATAGAGTGGACAGAAGAATGTGAGAAAGCCTTTCAGGAGCTTAAAGATTATCTCCGATCACCTCAGTTGCTAGCTAAGCCGCAAGTAAGGGAAGAACTCTACATCTACTTGGCCGCTGCTCCTTGCGTGGTCAGTGCAGTTCTTTTGAGAGAAGACAAGGGAGTTCAGAAGCCAGTCTATTATACAAGTAAGATCCTTAACGACGCGGAGTCAAGGTATCTACCATTGAAAAATTGGCTTTCGCTATTATCACATCCGCACGAAGATTGAGACCGTATTTTCAGGCTCACAAAGTAACTGTCTTGACTGACCAGCCCTTAAAGCAAGTCCTCCATAAGCCTGAAAATTCCGGACGTCTAGCCAAGTGGGTGATAGAATTGGGTGAGTTTGATCTCACTTATAAACCCCGAACGGCAATCAAGGCTCAAGTGCTAGCAGATTTTATCGCAGAGTTGACCATTCCCACGAATGGGGATGAACTGCCGTCACAGGATCCAGAAGAAAGCCCTAGCATCCCTTGGTCCTTATATGTCGATGGATTAGCAACTAAAGAAAAGTCAGGAGCCGGCTTTGTCCTTTATTCTCCTTCTAAATGGAAAATTGCAACAGTGCTCAAGTTCCAATTCCGAGTGACCAATAATGAAGCCGAATATGAAGCCCTCATCGCAGGATTGCATTTGGCCCGGGGGCTCGGAATTCAACATCTGCATGTATATTCCGACTCACAGCTAGTCGTGAGCGACACATTGGGCAATTTTGAAGCAAAGGAGGAGAACATGATTAAATACCAGGCAGTGGTGAAAAAAATAGTTCCATGCTTCGCTCACTTCCAAATCGAAAAAATCTGTCGAGCACAAAATGAAGAAGCTGATGCCTTATCTAAAAAAGCCACTGCACCCAGTGGAGATGCAAAATCTTCTTTCAACCTACAGTACATTCCCACAAAAACTCTTGAAGGGTTGGAAGGAGAAGTTCAAAGTGAGGCAGAAGAGTCAAGTTGGATTGATCCCATTAGAAACTACCTGCAAGGTGGACCTGCACCATCCAACAAAACAGAAGCCAGACGGATTTCTTACAAATCCGCTCGGTACACCATCATTGGCGAAAACCTATATAAGAGGTCGTATACACAACCCTTCTTACGATGCTTGCGTCCCACAGAAGCAAACTATATCCTTCAAGAAATTCACGAAGGCATTGGAGGGGGTCATATAGGAGGCAAAGCCTTGAGTTACGAAGTCCTGCGACAAGGCTATTACTGGCCAACATTAACTCAAGATGCAGTGGCGTTCGCCCGAAAATGTGATGCCTGCCAACGGCATTCCAAGATTCAAAGACGACCACCAACACTGCTCACGCCAATCATCAGCCCTCGCCCGTTTGCTATCTAGGGAGTTGATCTTCCAGGGCCATTTCCTACTTCGACTCGACAAATGAAGTTTTTGATAGTGGCTATCGATTACTTCACCAAATGGGTAGAAGTTGAGCCCTTGGCCAAGATCATAGAGAAAGCTTGTCAGGGATTCTTGTGGCGAACTGTTATCTGTCGATTCGGAATTTCGGTCGCCTTCATTTCCGATAATGGGCGACAATTTGATAACAAGGCTTTCAAAAGCTTTTGTTCCGAGCTCGGAATTGAATCCAGGTTAACTTTCGTAACACATCCTCAAGCCAATGGCCAAGTAGAAGTGACAAATCGCACCTTGCTCCAAGCTCTCAAAACCCGGGTCTCAAAAAATGGAACTAACTGGGTTGAAGAAATTCCGAGCACACTTTGGGCTTATTGGACAACTACAGGAACCCCCACAGGAGAAACTCCATTCTCTCTTACTTATGGGACAAAAGCTGTCATCCCTGCAGAAATAGGAATGCCTACCTTACGGACACAACAAACTTTCTCATCAGAAGAAAATGAGAAGAATCTCCGAGCGGAACTTGATTTACTTGAAGAGCGAAGAGAAGCTGCGGAAACAAAGGCAACCATCTATCGCCAAAGAGTAAAAAGGTTCTATGACACAAGGGTGAAAAGAGTCTTCTTCCAAATCGGTGATTTGGTCTTAAGAGAAAATGAGTTCCAGGGAAACAAAAGCCGAACGGGGAAGCTAACTCCTAATTGGGAAGGCCCTTACGTCATAAAGAGAATTGTCCGAGCGGGCACCTATTATCTGGTGAATATGGAAGGAAAAACGCTAAAGCGTCCATTTCATGCTGAACACCTGCGACGCTACTATCAGTAAATTCTGTAGCCGTCCCCTAAATGTTTCATGAAATAAAGCTTAAGTCTTTCCTAAATGAAAATAAGGTGAAAATCCCATTCTACAAAAATGAGGTGAAAATCCCATTCCACAAAAATGAGGTGAAAATCCCATTCCTAAAAGATGAGTCGGAATTATCCTACAAGGATAAACGATAATTCTCATCCAGAAACAAGGGGCAAAAATCCCGATCGAAATATGAGGCAACAATCTCATTTTACAAAATCAAGGATCTTGCTCAACAAAACAAAGTCCCATGATTGGACTAAAGAAGAGAAGAACCAGCTATAAAGCTTAATTTACAAGCCAGATGAAGAAAGACAGGCTTTATGAAGGACTTCTCGAAAGACTTCTTAATGGTTAAAGATAACCATGCCTCGAAAATAAATCTTCACCAAAGTAAAGGTTTGTTTTCCATTCATGTAAACAGAAATTACATTCCAAAATGACTAAGTATTTACAAAGAACATTTCATAAAAATGTTAAAGACCCCTAAGAACTAGGGCCTTCAGGCTATGCGGAGGAATCACGAGTTGAAGGTTGAGGAGAATTTGGAAGCGTGACTGGAATCTTTATGATTTGTTGTTCCTTCAACTCCGTGAACCTCTTCAAGACTCCAGCAAGCCCCATTGTTAGCACTTCTGCAGGAGAAACGTGATGACCCACCTGCTGCAGTACGGAATATATGCGAGTGGCCCCCTCTTTTGCCTTCGCCCTAAGCCGAGCGACTTCTTTCTCTAACTTATCCGCTCGTTCAATTAAGTCTTTCATTTCTTGCGAGTCGGATTTAGGGGTCTTCTGTCTGGAAGCCAAGTCTTCCTTGAGTGTGTCGCGCTCCCCTTTAAGTTCCTCTAACTCTGCCTGAACGGCGGCGAGTTCAGCAACCTTTAACTTTAGATTCCATGGGGCTTCACCTCGCTCATCTTGAGCGGATTTAAGTTCCTCTTTCAAACTGCTGGAGTCATACTGTAACTTTTTGATATTCTCCTCAGCAGTATGAAGAGAGCCCTCGAAAATAGTCAACTTGGCCGCTAAATCATCTTTCTCTTTTTCCATAGCGGCCAACTGTTGAAGTTGCTCGGCCTTATCTTGCTCAAGGGCGCGGATAGCCGTGAGCTGTTCCTTCTCTTTTCCCTCCAAGACCGCCACCCTAGAACTTAATTGGGCAATTTCTGCCCTACTCGCTTCCATCTTGACAAAGATTGCCAACTCGATCCGCCCATTGAGCAGTCTATAGAGCAACAAATGAGTTAAAAACGATAATGCTGAATTAGGAAGTAGGAGAAATACAAGAATAGTTTTTACCAGCATGGCCGAGCGGAGAAGTTGGTAAGTGGCCTCTTCCCTCCCAGCCCTTCGGAGTTTCGTGGAGAGCTGTTCGGGCCTCATGGCCATCAAAACATTCTTTACGGACCCGGCATCTCGAAAAGGAATATCCTCCGAAGGTAATTCCTTTCGCTGAGTTGCCGACCCCTTTAGGGCTAAGTCCGCCACCCTCAGTTTGTCCAAGAGGGCCGCTTCTCCCGCCTTGGCCTATGAAATAAGCCTAAAGTTAATCCTTAGTAAAACCATAGATATCCTTAAAGAGTAGATTCTCACCTCCATAATGAGGATATCCTCTGGCCGACTAGAAGGGCCCTCTGAAATTGGTGATAAAGCTGGGCGGACTTCTTTCGGGCGGACTTCTTCCTGAGGCGACTTCACCTGTTCTCTTATAATTCCGGGACCCGATGCGTCCTTGGAATTCTTTCTCTTTGTCCTCCTCTCCTGGGAGGACCCAGCAGCAGGATCACGCTTGACCCTCTTTTTGGAAGAGTCAACGTCTTTTCTCTTCCTTTTCTTCTTCTCCTCCTTGGAAGCATCAGCGCCTGCGCTAGACGCCACCTCCTTCTTTTTTCGCCCACGAGGCAAGGGCGGATGCACTTCACCTTCGAAAGAGGCCAAGATGCCCTTAAGTAACTCAAATCCTCGTCCTCCATCGGATTTCCTGTAAAAATAAATTCCGAAGCAAGTTAGATATCGTGATTCAAGATTAAACTAAGTTAGATACACGAATAAATCCTACCGGCAGATACTATTAAACGACATTTAAACAGGTTTTCCTTGGTCAAGAACTCATCCATGTAAACTTTGGATATTCCCGTCATGGACTTAAGAAGAACCTCCTCTTCTTTCGTCATCTCCTCACAAGTAATATTCGTGCGGGGAACCTGCCACTTGGTTCGGACATCCCACTCGGATTTACTTTTGACAAAGAAAAACTTACTCTTCCATCGCTTAATGGAAGAGGGGACTTTCCCTAGAAACTTTCTCCAGGAACGAGCCGAGAAATAATACTAGTCGGCATTAGACTCTAAACAAAGACTAAACAACATACGAAACCAACGAACAGTCGAATTTACCCCGTAATTCTTAAAGACAATAACAAAACCATTGAGCAACCTCCAAGAGTTCGGAGTTAGCTGTGAAGGACACAAACGATACTCTTCCAAAATCGCCTTAGCAAAATCAGAAAAAGGAAGCCTAAGGCCGCCCAATAACGCATCCTGATAGATGGCTATCTCCCACTCCCTAGGAGAACTCGCCCTTTCCCCGGAACAGGGAACCCTAACCTCAAAAAGAGAAGAATATATCTCATATTTCTCTACCAAACTATCTACATCCTTCTGCCCAAGGAGGCTTATGAAGGTACCAGACCCCCTACCCATAGCCCTAGAAGCGGGATGAATCCGCAAACCCTGGACTGGAGCCTCCCTAGACTCGCCTGAAACTACGACAAAAACTACAGGTTCGGACGGAGAAGGGAGCGAAAGGGGTTGGGAAATAGCAGCTTCATGAGATTCATGAGAAGAACCAGAGGAAGAAGATGTAGCGTCACTAGCCATTACCTTAGAAGAGAAAGAGATGAGAAAAAACACAGAAATCCTAAGACCAGGGTTCGCCGGAGAAGGAGAAGTTTTAAGAAGAAGACACGATTTAACTTTTGAGATAAAACCTTTTCCACTTGTACAACTTCGCCTATATACAAAAGAGATGAATCCCTGGCCGTTAGATCTCAAAGCCATATCCCGATCAAACCGTTGAACCAAAGGTCCCCAAATCCAGACCGTTCAGATAGCCATCATTACTTCTCCAAAAATTCCATCCACGTCAGCATACCAAACGCCGCCTGACACACATAGGAAGCCGCGCCCATCATGTTGTTGACAAAGCGCACGACGCGCATGTCACGCTATCTTCTCCCTTTAATGCGAAACAGTACGAGAGACAAGTGTCTCTCTAGGGAGTAATGGGCGCTGTACCATAGGACCAACATCATAAAAGACAAATACACACATCCCAACAAAGGATTACCAGCGATCATTCTTCTTGAAGAAATTAAAGACTTTATGAACAAAATGATAAACTTTATTTCATGTTACAACGATAGTGGCATTTAAAACACACACAACAAAACAACATGACAAGCCCTAGTGAATATATTTTCCGTCGGAATTCCCTAGCTAACAATCCATGGATCCATCCGAGGACCCGCTCTGATAAGATTCAGAGGAGACGCACGGACTTCCACAACCGTCGATGTCCTCGTTATCACTAGGAAACCCCGGTACAGCACGCGGGCGAAGATGGGGGCCCACTTCTCTACGATAGGGGTCGCTTCCGAACATTTCAACTTCGAAGCGCACACCCATTGCATAAGTAATAATTAAAAGATCTCTGCCTCTACATTATGATCAACGTGGAAGGCTTCCCACCCTTCCTTAATACTTATCTCACCTACACCCCTGTCAATAAGCAGAATGGACGGCCATACACAGCCGTTTGGACTTACCAAATGGATAACCCCAGTCCTTAACTCCGCCAGATATTCATAAAAAAAACTTGGAATTCGCAAATGACGAGAACACTGAGTAAAAGTGAAAAATTTATAGAAAGACAAACGCCGAGCCATGATACAAAGCTACAAAGATTTTTGAATAAAAACACTATCCATACAAGCTCCTTAAATAGAAAAACCTATTGACACTATAGGCGAAAATTCCGGAGAAAAATCTACCTCAATTAAAACAACGGAAAGACAACACAGTAAACATCGGTAACCTATTAAAGGCACATGTACCTTAGACAAAGTCTACATCTACATAGACATGCCAACTAAAGAAAGATACTTGTTCTCGAACCAAGCGAAAAGTGTGATTAGCTCACCCCTCGCTCAGATTTTTTGAACAAGTACACTTTGGGGGGGACTAGTGTTACGGATATATTTGGTAAGACGCGTGTCATTGACATAAATGGCCACCCATCACACGCAGGACTATGCTCCCTTTGGCCACGTGGCAAAGCACAATTCCGTTCGGCAAATAAAATGAGGGTTCAATCCTACAAACAAGTCCGTTGGAATTATTGCAACCTACAAAGCGTGACGGTCTCATAAGGTGCTTATAGCCACCTAGGGAAGAAAATATCTAACGCCTCTACAGTAAGTAGATCTTATCCACTTGCCTCTACAGTGGGCAGATATTTTCTACTTACCTACGTAGCATCTACACAGTAGGCAGATATTTTCTTACCGCCTTAGGAGATATTTACTCACCGCCTTACTTACCGCCTTACTCACCGCCTTTCCCACCGCCTTTAAAGATATTTTCCTAAACCGCCTCTAAACTGCTATAAAAGAGGAACAATGATAGGAAGAAAGGGATCCAAAAAAATCATTACACAAAGAACTAACTTATGTCTAAGACTTCCTTCTCAAGTTTTCTGACTTAAGTATCGGAGTTAAATCCCGACAGAAAGGCCCAATTCCGATCACCCCCTACTCCCTTTTACAGATTCATCAGCGGGTAATTCCGATCGGAATTCCAAGGCGTTCTCTGTGTTCCTTGTTCAGAAGCTGAAGTAAGCGTCCACACCAACTATAAATTTTTACCCTTTTGTCGAAGGCTGAGACCAGATCACGAGGCAACAGTAGCCAAAGTGTGAGGTGGACCAGTTTTTGGCATCAACATATATATATACTTCAAGCTGAACTTGAACAAGCTAATTCTAGCTTGAGTTCGACTCACTTATTATTCTCAAATTTGAGCTCTAGTTCAGTTTGTTATTAAAATGATCAAACCGAACTCGAGCCAATATCAAACCGAACATGAGTTGCTCATGAACAGTTTGATTGTTTGCCAGCCTACTTGTAAGGCTGGCTAGGACCATTTGTTGGTGAGATAGGTGTCTAGTGCCATCACAGAGCTTAGAAGAACTTCTGTTTACTCTAATCTTTACAAGGTGAAGTTCTGAGGCCATGACAAGCTGGTATCAGAGCTGAGCTGAGAAGGATGCTTGATCTGTGTTGCAGTTATTGTTCTTGTAAAGGAGATGCTGAAAGTAGTGACAAATGGCCGATTCTCATGATGCTGCGGTGCGGGATCGCGAGGAAACTCGTCCTACGAAGGCGAAAGGGAAGTCGAAGGAGAAAGAGTAATCTTGTGAGCGGGATGAGCTGGGTGACATGAAAACCCGACTTGTTCGTATGGAAAAGGTAGTTGGTAACGTTGCTACTTGTTTGGAGGATGACTTGGTATCTCCCTCGTGTTTGCATACTGTCATGGAGGATTTCAAGACTGTGATGTAAGTGACGTTGGATGGCATGATGGGAAGCTTCTTAGAACAAATCTTGGACAAGTAAAGAGAATCAAAGATGAATTCTCTGCATTTCAAGAAGGTGTCCTAAAAGAGATGAAGCCTCTCAATGATGATTTGGCTCTGTGCAAGAAGTTTGTCTTAGCACAACTAACTAGGCATGATTCTATCAGGTTGGATGTTCATAAAACTTCTTCGTATAATGGCAAGCGTGATGCCAAAGAGTTGGATACATTTTTGTGGAGTATGGAGTGTTACTTACTGCATTTACATGTTGATGGAGACCGGGAGAAGATCTCCATTGCCATACTCTTTCTTACCGGGAATACCTTATTGTGGTGGAGAAGGCGTAGTGGTGAAATAGATCAAGGTGTGTTCAAGTTTAACTCATGGGCCGAATTCAAGGAAGACTTCAAACAACATTTCTATCCCGGGAATGCAAGCTTGGACGCTAAAGAGAGATTTATATTGTTGAGGCACTCTGGGACAGTTGGCTAATATGTAAATGAATTCACTACTTTGTTGTTTGAGATCTTAGATTTGAAGGAGGAAGACAAATTGTTATATTTTGCTTGCAACCTTGGGCAAGAGTTGAGCTCGAAAGAAGATTAGTGTAGTCACTGTCTCAAGCTATCATTGCTACTAAATCATTGGTAGAATTCAAGAAGGTTGAGGCAAAACAAGTGGGATCCAAGACTGGACCAGCTGGCAAGCAAGGAGGAAAAAAATTCTACATCAAAGGCAATAAGGAGTTTGTTACTAAGGGTGTGGGAGTAGACAAAGGAGGCAAAGGCAAGAACTGGTAGGATAAGGGGAAACCTCAGTGCAAGGATAAGGTGGGAGGATCAACTCAAGCCTAACCCCATCTAGCTAGAGGATGCTACTTTTGTGATGGACCACACTTGGTGAGAGACTGTCCAAAGAGGAGGTCAATTGTTGCATTGCGCGCCTAGTTGGATTAAAAACAGGGTGAGGAAGTAAATATGAGTTCACTCCATCTCATATGTGGATGCCTTGGTGAATGGTGTACATTCTCAAGCTTTGTTGGATACTGGTGCTACACATTGCTTTGTTTTAGTTGAGGAGTGATAAATATTCATTTGAGTGTAATTTCATACCATATTCATATATGTTTTTCATGTGATTTTCGAGAATTATGGCCCGCCGGTACTTAAAAAGTGTTTATTTTTATAAACAGGGCAAGGCAAAATATCGAGACCCCGGGAGAAAGGAAGCTTTTCAAGGGAAATTGAGGCCAAAATGGAGCATTTCTAGAGAAAGTACCAAGGCATACAGGCCTTCATACGGCCCGTATGGACTTGGAGAATAGGGACCTCTGTAGTCAATCTCCCAGGGCCGTACACCACCCCCTATGAGGCTATATGGGCTCTTATATGGTCTGACATATCGGCGTATAGGTTGACCTGAACTCTATTCGAGCCCGTATACGAGTCCATATGTCGTAAGTTTCCAGCAATCTACGGACCCAGACAGGGGCAGAATGGTAAATGACGCTCTAAAACCCTAAAGGGGGGTATATAATCCGACTAATTAGGGGTTTTTAGAGAGAGCTAGTTTGGGAGAGAGGGAACCTTGATTAGGGCTTTGGGGATTTTCATCACCTACCCTTGGAGGAAGAGAAAGGGCAAAAGCTTGGAGGAGAAATCAAGCGATTCACCAACGGTGTATATAATAGCCTTTCTAATCATGAACCTTTTTATTTATTTTATCTTTGTATTGGATTGTTGCTCTCCCTTCAAGGAGAGCTAATTTTGTAGATACTTGGGTATATTGAACCCTTGGATTATGGTTTAATTGATGTTGTCTTTCTATGTTGAATGCTTGGTTGATTGTATTGAGTCTATTGGATGTTTAAATGTATGTTAATCCCTCTACGTTGAGAAAGCTCGGAGATATTTTCGTAGTCCATATGGGGGAAGAACCGAACGCCTCCCCATGTGTAGACCATCTCCAATAGAGAGGGTTGTGAGTATACCGGAAACCCGAGTACTAAGGAGAGCGAGTCTTTAGGATGTCTTATTCCTACAATCCTTCCAAGAATTAGGTTCCCTAGATCATCATCGGTTATGACACTAGGATTAATAATTCACCTTGAAAGTGGGAGTAAAAGCACATTAGAAACCCTTGGCCAAGATTCTACCAAGTATCAACATAGAGAAAGCTTTATCCATCTTTAGAATATAAATCCAAGGGGGATTCATTACCCAAGTATCCCCTTTTTATGATTGATTGTCATCAAGGTTGATTCTATCCCATTGCTTGTGTTTTCAATTTCTTAATTTTTGGTTTAGAATACGACATATTGAATGTAATTGAGCTGGAGTGTAACACCCTTATCCTTTTCCAGACCCAGGTGTCACACCAGCTAGGTCATGGAATGAACCCCAGCCTAAGGCTGTATAAAATAAATATTTACTCATAATCAACGCTAATATAGGAAATCATAAAGTCAAATACAACATTGATACAAGCCATAATGTCTTAAAATACATCACAAGTCTAGACAGGAGTTAACAATACTCCTGAAATCATAAAACATGAAATGAAATACACGACGTGGGCCAGGTGGTCAGAGCCAACTAAGGAAATCCAGACCCTATCTTCCATTCTAAGCAGAGCCATGACCCTGCTTACTACCTGCAAAAGATCATTCAACAACAGGGTGAGCTACAGGAGCTCATTGAGATACAAACACTACTGTCAGGTTTAACATACATATTTGTCTTCGATTGTAGATAATAAAATATAGAAAAGTGAAATACAAAGACTAAACGATATTTAAAACATGAAAATCAGCACGCTGATCATAATATGAATCATGGCAATATTCAATTAAATCAAATGATATGCTCATAAGCATTTCTTTAATCTTTTATCATTAGAACGGGAGATGAATTCCACATATGTCCTGACTGACCGTATCAAGCCAGTAGCCTTTCCGGTTGGATCGTATCAACAACCGTGGAGGTGACAAGCTATGGAAACAAATCCTCATCTGCGGGAGATGAATTCCACATATGTCCTGGCTGACCGTATCAAGCTAGTAGCCTTCCCGGTTGGAGCAACTCAACAACCATGGAGGTGACAAGCTATGGAAACAAATCCTCATCATCTATCATATTAGTGTCATCTACACCTCTACTTCCATACAGCAGAACCAGAGTGGACCAACTCAACACTCGATAGCTCTCTGGTCGGATCAACTCAACGACCTTGAGCTATAAGTGTATATACGTATACTAAGCACCCAACGGGTACGGAAAAGGGGTTTTATTTCTTGAAATCAGGAGGGTTTTGAAAACACATAGTTGAGCTAGTAAAACAGAGTTATAGAAAACCACCTCTTCCCTACCTAGTACGTACTCTCTGGCTCTATCATAGAGCCACCTCTGGCTCAGGCATGTATGTGAGTACGGTGCAGTGCACTAATATATCTATCATTTCAATTTCTAAAATAAGTATGTGTTTTCACATGCTTTTCATAAACACAATTTCAAACTCCGAAATAAATCAACAAGTCATGCTTGAAAACTGGAAGCATTTCATGAAGAGTAATAATTTTATGACATGAATTCTCCAGAAATCAATACGATAAAAATATAGAAGAAATGCGATAATTTACAGTTGTGTTCCCTCACTTTAGTCTGAGTAGTTCCTAAGGCTGGTTCGGTCCTGCTCAAACTCCCGCGGGACCTTTACCCTTTCCTAGAATCAATAATAGTTCTAAGTAAATACGAAGTTCGTATTTTAGATAACTTAGCTCTATTGCTTTAGAATATGGAGATTTAAGAATACGTAAAATCGTATTCTTCCTAAACTCTAACTTAAACTCATTAAAATCCGATAACTCATTAAACTATCCAAGCATGCTTCTTAATTAATATCTAATACATGCTTCAAAAATTTATAAGAATACGGGAACCATAATCTTATCTTATACTTTAATTGGACTCATTAGAGTATTATAATTTCATCAAACAGAACCAAATATGATTTCTCTAAACATGAACTTCTTGTCTCTAATAAACTTAAAAATCCAGAATTGTTCAGTTCCAAGTCTTAGCTTTAAAAGCTTCTAGCATGCTCCTTAAAAGTAAATAATTACTAAGCATAATCATGGGAATTAAATCACGTATCAATACTAAGATTTTCTACGAAAATTTGGCAACACCTCCCCTATCTGGAGGGCCCCGAAAATATACAAACATACACTTAACAATTTAATTAATTCACACATCACATTACTTATCATTTCACAACCCTCAATTTCGCCTTCATTCTCTTCATAACACACCAAGGCGAGGGGTTTTTAACCGACGACATTCCACATCTCACTTTCATCCATCATATAAAATACCAAGTTTAAATCGGCTCACCCAAGACTAAATTAAACACGTGGATCGTTGTCCGTCGCAAGAGGTTGCTAATCTTCGAAGTCTAAAGCCCGTGAACGTCCAAGACCTGTCCGACAATTTGATCAGCCCCTAATGCAAGCAATTTAGTCCAACATTCTTTAACTCAAAACCCCAGTTATCGATACCTTCAATTCCCTAAAAATTCTCATCCTCACCATACTAATCGTGACAAGGCTCAGCTCGCCGGAAAGGAGAGATCGCGAGGAAGTAGGCTGGAATAGCAATGGTCAGCTCGGTCTTTGGTGGAGCTCAGAATCTTGGTCAGCGTGTGGAGGCGCTTAGAGTTGAGCTTAGGGGCCCACGGTGATTCTTGGCGTCCAAGTGGCGTAGCGGAAGGCTCGGGAAGGCTGACGGCACTAGCTAGGGGTTCCGGCGGTGCCGGAGGGGAGGCACGGCCTGGTGGTGTTCGGCACGGGAGGCCTGGCACAGGTGGCGGCCTCGAGGCGGGCGGCAGCCGAAGCTCACCGGGCTAGGGGTATGCGGCGTGTCTTGAAGAAGGGCGTTGGCAGTGGAGAGGCGGTAGCGGCTACACTCGACGGCGGCCGAAAGGAAGAGGGATTGAGGCACTGTCACCCTAGAATGAGATCGAGAGAGGGAGGGATCGTGAGGGAGAGGAGATGAGATTCTTCTCTTCTCTCTCTCTCTCTCTCTCTCTCTCTTTTAAAAAAAACAAAGGTAGTTTTAATAAAGAATGGTTATTTAAATTAAATTATTATTTATTCCTTTACTGTATAAACACGGGAGCTAATGCTTTCCCGACCAGATCCACTTCTTATGGATCGTGATGATGACTTTATCATTCTTTTATTCTTTTATTAAGTTAATACTTCTTTATATCTTTTCAGTAGGTCACGGACCCTATTGTAACTTCACGGGGCGCCCTTACGCTCCCGACCGAGATCCCTATTTCATGGCTTTTGACTCTATAAGATCATCTTTATCGGGACACCAATTTTTTTCTCGTATCTTCTAACTAATTAATCAAAATTTATTAACACTTATTAAAATTTTCAATTAATTAATCGGGATCCTTATCTTCAATCCACCTACAACTATTTCATATCTATTTGGCCTGGCCCAATACGGCCTTCTAGGGCCCAAATTGTTGAGAGACTGGATTTTCATTTCATAAACTCCCGATTTTCTCTTAATTGAGTTTAAAGGTCACTAACTCATTTTTTGTGTTAATTAATCTAGTGAAATTTTCCAAAAATTAATTTATTTATTCATAAAAATTCTGGGGCGTTACATAGAGCAAGGTGCAAGGCTCTCCGCCAGAGCCACATGTAGAATGTCTTCCTCGGAACTAGCTGAATTGAAGAAGCAATTGGGAGAGTTGATTGAAGTTGGGTTTATTCAACCATCCAAAGCTCCCTATGGTGCTCCTATTCTATTTCAGAAGAATAAGGATTGTAGTCTCAAGATGTGTATTGATTATAGGGCTTTGAACAAACTGACTGTCAATAACAAGTACCTAATTCCGTTGATTGCAGATTTGTTTGATCAGTTGGGCAGTGCAAGGTATTTCACCAAGCTGGATTTGCGCTCAAGGTATTGGCAAGTTAGAATTACCCTGGGAGATGTGTAACAACTTACGGTGCATTTGAGTTTCTTATAATGTCATTCGGTTTGACAAATGCTCTAGACACTTTCTACACACCAATGAATCAAATCTTCAGGCCTTTTCTAGACAAATTTGTTGTGGTGTACTTAGATGACATTGTGATCTACTTTAACTCTTTACAAGAGCATGTGTGCCATTTAAAAGAGTTTTTTCAAGTCTTAAAAGAGCACAAACTCTTTGTGAAGAAGGAAAGTGTTAGTTTGCTCAAGATCATGTATTATTCTTGGAACATTGCATCACCGAAGGGAAAATCAGGATGGAAGAGGACAAAGTGAAGGCGATTCAGGAGTGGAAACCTCCCAGTAAGGTTAGCGAGGTGAGATACTTTCTTGTCCTAGTTAATTACTATAGAAGATTAATTGAAAGCTACTCCATAAGGGTTGTTCCATTGATTGAATTATTGAAGAAGACAAAGGGGTGGAACTGGTCTGAAGAATGTCAGGTCACTTTTGATGATTTAAAGAATGTTGTGATGGAGGAACTAGTGCTCCAACTCCCTGATCCTAAGATACCTTATGAAGGTCATACTGATGCTTCTGATTTTGCAATTGGAGGAGTATTAATATAGGTTGGTCATCCTGTTGCTTATGAAAATAGAATCCTGAATGAAACTGGGAGGAAGTATACAATTCAGGAGAAAGAGATGACAACCATAGTGCATTGTTTGAGAACATGGAGATACTATCTACTTGGTTTTGAATTTGTGGTGATGACTGACAATATAGCCACATCTTACTTTCAATCCCGGAAGAAGCTGAGTCCCAAATTAACAAGCTCGTTGGCAAGATTTCTTAGATGAATTCAAGTATAAGCTATTGTACTAGCCAGGGAAGGTGAGCTTTGTTATAGATGCTCTCAGCAAGAAGGCTAAATTGGCTGTTGTCTTTTAGATTAATGGAGAATCGGAAGATATCTAAGGATTAAGGAGGGATTGAAAGCAGATACTATTGATCAAAACCTATTGAAGCTAGTTGAGTAGGGAAAGCCAAGAAGATTTTGGGTAGAGGACTGCATGCTCTATACCAAAGGAAGACGCTTGTATGTGCCGAAATGGGGAAACTTGAGGAGATGCATTCTAAAGGAATGTCATAATACACCTTTGGCTTGTCACTCGGGTACTCATAGAACTCTAGAATTGGTGAATGATATTTATTTCTGGCCAAAGATGGAGGAGGATGTAGAGTTCTTTTGAAGACTTATTGGTTTGCCAAGAAGACAAGAGAGAGGCTAAGTTACTTGTAGGCTTGTTGCAGCCTCTGCCTATACCTGAGAGACCATGGAAGAGTGTCTCTCTTAATTTTATATTTGCACTACCACAACTAAAGGGGTTTGGTTCTATACTTGTGATTGTCGATAGGTTTTCTAAATATGGCATCTTTATACTAGGCCTTGTGAAGTGCTCTGCAGAAGAGACAGCTGGTTTGTTCATGAGCTTCATTGTCAAATATTAGGGTGATATGCGAGTATAGTAAGTGACAAAGACTTCAGGTTCACAGGTTGCTTGTAGAAGAGAATTTTCAGGTTGTTGGGAACTGAACTTCAATTCTCTACCAGTCTACACCACCAAACTGATGGACAAACTAAATGAATGAATGAGCTACTGGAGTTGTATCTTCGCCATGTTGTTTCAGCCAACTAGCAAAATTGGGTAGAATATTTGGACATTACCCAGTTTTCTTACAACCTTCAGAGATCTAAAACAATTGGGATGTAACGCCCCGAATTTTAGAAATAAATTACATTGTGATTTTCAAGTAATAATTGAGGTTCATTAGTCACTAAAATGAATTAATCATTTAAAACCTTGAATAAAAAAAATCATAGATTAATGGACTTAAATCCAGCCTCGTAACTATTGGGCCCAAGAGAAGGCCTTAATGGGCCAGGCCGCATTATCTTGTAATAGTAGGAGGTGGAATGCTAGTATAAGCCTAGTTAATTAAAATTGGAATTTAACTAAGCTTTAATTAATCAGAATTAATTAAGAGGCATGATGAGTGTGAGATGCCGGACAAATGTTCAAGTCCCGGAAAAAATAGATCTGGTTAAGTTAAAAGCCAGAAACTTCCGATCTGGTCGGGGATGGGACAAAACCGTGATACTACAGTACGCCCGTGACCACTGGAATTATTAAAGCCAGATTTTTCGGATCTAGACGGGGACGTGGACAAATCAATTAACACCCACGTGACTACATAGTAAGATGATAAGATTAATTAATATTAATTTGGTTAATGTTTAGGGTGTATGATTGTGGGGATACATTAATTTAATAAATAAATTTTATTATTAAAAGTTTTTTTATTATAAAAGTAAAGAATGTGTGTGTGTGAGAGAGAGAGAATGAAATTTCTCTCTTCTGATATCACTTGTACTCAGATCAACGCCCCCCTTTATTCCTTTCTTCTCCCCTTCTCTCCCTACCCGGCCTTCGACCAAACCCCTGCCTGCAGCCTCGCCTGCAACAAGCGTGCCTCTGCGTTGACACCACCCTGTGCGCCTCTGCCGCAGGCCTATGCCTCGACGCCATCTCGACTCCACCCGACCTGCGCCCGGTGCCACCCCTTCTTCTCATCTGTGGATAGATCGGCGAGGTCTCCCTCTTTCTCTGTCAGTGAACTGAACCGAACTCCGGCGAGGTCGAGCACCGGTTGAGCCCTTCCTTCTTGGGCGAACTTGGATTTGCACAATGAGAACACTTAACCTTGTATAAAGAATGGGATTATGAAGATTGATAGTGGTTAGGGCTGTGAAATAAAGGGGGATTAAGGGAGAATTAAATAATATATTCATGTATGGAGATAGGTTGGATGCTTAATTAAACCTATCTCCACAGAATAAAGCAAATACAAATATACAAGTGCAACAATAACACAAGTAATCAACAAATAACTGAAATGTGGATAAATCCACAGATGTACTCAATCTCTGGCATATGTGATACTGGGATGTCTACGACATCAACGACACCATCGGTATCGTCTTCGGCCTAAGCCGGACTACGCTATAGCATACATGTGCACATGGTCAGAAAATGCCGCTCTCTGACTGAGCCAGGTGGCCAGATATTATACGCCCTCTGCCGGGGCATCCGTCCGATGGAGCATCACGTGCTCGTGGCCAGATATTATACGCCCTCTGCAGGGGCATCCGTCCGATGAAGCACCAAGTGCTCGTGGCCAGATATTATACGCCCTCTGCCGGGGCATCCGTCCGATGTATCATGCCTGAAAGTAAGAGATTCTAGTACAGATACCTAACAATAGGTATACATATATATCCAAGGCAGCAACATCTTGAATATATATAAAGATCAATGACCTCATCGAGATCGGAAGCCAATACGTATCTAAGGAGTAAACTCTACTCAAATACGCATAAGAAAACAAGAAAGCAAAATCTCCTCGAGATGTAAAGCCGATACATATGAGGAAACCCATCTCGAATATGTGTTGGAAACATCTCAAGAAAATATGAGTACGAAATCAAAGCGAGGTAGGAGGAAGGAATACTCACAAACCTCCCGTGCGAGAGCCTACCTGGCTAGAAGCACAACCTCTGATCCTCGTCGCGTCTCACGTGTCTGAGTCGGAATCTAGTAAGTAGATAGAAACTCTCAGTGTCTCTACACTCAAGCAATCTCCTATCTAAATACGAAATACGATTACAAATGACTCTCTAAAACTCAATCATGCTTGGAAGACATTAAACTCAAAGTATGTTCCATTACTTAACAAGCATATCATGCTCTTAAGATTCTTAGAATGCTCCCAAGTATGTTTGATTAGTTAAGATAGTTCGATCTAGAGTATAAAATCATTAAGCATGTCGATCATGGACTAATTACCTTAGACATGTTAACATGAATGCTAATGGGCATTTTGACTTAGGGATTTTCATGAAATTTCGGCGGCACCTCCCCTATTTATCGGGCCCCGATTTATACAAGCATTCTCACACAACATCAATTATCATACCATTTCCTCTTTGACAACCATTAATCTTCATGTACATTCAATTTACTCTTGCATGCCATGACGACACATTCATACATGAAAATCAAATCCTCGATCTTCTATCCAACTCACCTCCAACATGCGTAGATCACTCTCAAACCAGCTAATGATCAATTCATGCACTTAATTAACCCGTTAATTAAGAAATTCTTCAATTAAGAGTTCAAGGGTTTACTTGGAGCTCTTGGTACCCCTATGCGAACTTCTCTTCGCCAACTTGGGTTGATCGGTTGCCGGTGTATGTGGGGGCCTTGATGCGCCGCCGATCTTGGTTGGCCGCCCGGATCTCACCGGGAAAGGAGGTGGCGGTCTTTGGTCGTGAGTCGCAGAGCGCCTTGGCGAAAAGCCGCCCAGTGGTCTTTGGGTCACTGCGGGCTGCGGGGATTCGTCGCCGGCGTCGTGGCTCGTCGGATCCACCTGATTCGCGCCGGGATCAGGCCGGAGAAGGGACGGCGTCAGATGCGTCCGCGCGGCTGTGCGTGCTTGGAGTGCGCTACCGGAGGGGGTCCGCGTCGCTGGCGGCCGCCGGTGGCCGGGGTGTCGCCGATCTCCTCACTGGCGCTCAGTTGGACGAGAGAGAGAGAGAGAGAGAGAGAGAGAGAGAGAGAGAGAGAGAGAGAGAGAGACCAAGCGGAGGGCGTAGGCGAGAGAGAAAACGAGAGAATAAGAGCGAGAGAGAGAAAGATCTGAGATAAAGTCTCACATCTAAATGTGAAAGAGAGAGAGAGAGAGAGAGAGAGATATTTTTTTCTCTCTCTCATTCCCATTCTTATAACTTATAAGTATTAAATTAAATATAATATGTTTATTTAATTAATAATTCATCTCCAATTCCTTTTTATTAAAAAAAAATTTCTAAAGGTTGTCACATGTCTACTGTTCATTCACGGGTGAGTACATTGTTTCTTGCCGGGGTCCACTGTCATGATTCTCTCGTCTTAGGGCCCGACCCAGATCCGCGAATCTCGGGTCAATGGTCTCCGTGGCACAGGTGCAGCGTAATAGTCACGGGGTCTGTCTCTCATCGGACCACATCCGGGAATATCGGCTTTTAGTCAAATCCTCCGTCACGGGCTTACTGTGGTATCACGGGGTTGTCTTCGTCCCCGTCTGGATCCACGTTTCCCGGGATTTGAATATTTATTAATTTCCTCTTCTCGATAATTAATCCGAATTAATTAACATATAATTAATCTGGATAAATTAACAAATGATTATTTCGATTAATTAACGTTTAATTAATCTGGATTATTCAGACATGTGATTTTTTTTTTTCCAAAACTTCACTGCTCATCATATTGAATTGCCATTTAAAATTTCTGGTAATTAAATCTTTATTTATTTCGGGGCGGGTTTTACAGCGAGAGCCCGGAGAGGTTTCTATAGTCCACATGGGGGAAGATGCGAGCGCCTCCCCATGTGTAGACAAACTTCAATAGAGAGGGCTAGGAGTACACCGGGAGCCCGGGTACTAAGGCGAGCAACTCCTTTAGATGTCCTATTCCCTTAGCCCTTCCAAGACATAGGTTCGCTAGAACTTAACTAGTACGGGCACTAGGTTGAGTAATCACCCTCGAGCGAGGGGATGAAATCACATTAGGAACCCTTGGCCAATAATTCACCAAGAATTAACATAGGAAGCATTATCCATATCTAAGGAAATCCAAGGGGGATTCAATCACCCAAGTATCCCCTTCATCGATTGATTGTCTTCAAGGTCAATTTTTACTTGTTAATTTGCATTGGTAATTCTAGAATTAGGTTTAGTTATCACCAACCAAATCTCGATGGACTAGATAATAGATGAATAGTCATTACTAGTACTTCCTTTCTCCCTGAGGTTCGATAGCCGACTTTTCAAGAGTCCACTTTATTACTTGATTCGACCCGTACACTTGCGGATTTAACGCATCATCCATGTATCTTTATTTGTGCATGCTTCTTGTACCAAAAACTGAAGATGTTTATGTTGGCTTACTGCTTGATCAAGATGAATAATTTAGCACCTGATGTTATGTAAGAGTGATAGGTGAATTGTAGTTTTCCTTGTTGATTTTTTATCATGGTGGCATGATCTATATGAGAGTAAGCCCCTGTTTGTTTCGTTTCTCCTGTATTTTCTCATTGAAAGGTTTGAGATTGATTAGTTGGGGCCTGATATTTTGAGTGATTGGAGTAACATCTTATGAGAACAATGAGGAGGCAAGGTTGGTTGTTGGCATGAAAGGTCTTATCTTTTGGATATCCTGATTGGGATCCTTCTGACATGCATATTATTAGGTTAGGATATTTGATTTGTTTGAATGGCTTGTAGTTTAAGTAATACAAAAATGAAGTATTCTCACTGTTGATTAGATCATGTTGTTGAAATTGTATATGTAAATGAATCCTTCTTTTCTGTCTGGTTATTACTTGATGATAATTGATTTTTGATTGGATAATTGATGTGAAATATCTTGAGGAATCAGAGCTACATCTGAAAACTTGAAAATGTATCTAAAGAATGAATGAAGAGATTGGGGTTGCCTGTTTGTAGGTGAAAAATTCTCGCATTCTATCTCAATCTCAAATTATTTAAATGTTTCTGTTGCCAAGATATTTCACACACGTGTGAATAGATTGGTCTTCCATTTTTCCTAATTCCCAATCTAATGTTCATTCTTTGAGCAATGATGGTCTATGCTTCAAGTTTTCTTGCAGTCCAGACAATTTATAAAAGGTATCCTGATTATTGTTTATATATTTTGGAATCTTCCACATCTTAATATTGATAAATGTAGTGTTTTATTTTAGTGTGAGGATTATGAAAAACAACTTTTTACTGTCAACTTTTTATTATCATATTATAATATAGGATCATTGATTTTAATTTTGATGAAAATGCAACTAGCTAGTTTATATATCTCTTGTGATGTATATGTGGAACTAATTCGATTGTTATTTCTTATAGGAATCTTATACTTCTTCAATGAGTCAAAAGTATGGTTCTGATGAAGCTTGTCATCCCGAGTTTGACCCAGAAGTTTTGTGTGATGCAATTGGAGGGCAAGATACTACACGCAATCATGTCTATGGGTTTGGGATCATGCCACGTTACAAGAATTTATTATCTACTCCCACCAATGTTGGAGATGCATTATACTCGGCTTGCAGTTGTCTGTATCCTGAACATGCACAATCTTCCGTTGAAGTTAACAATCTACGTGAAGAAGTGATGCTTGTGAAGGACAAAATACAAAACCTAGAGCAGTCTCAGAAGAATCAGCGAGCAACACGGCTGATATCAAGAAGTATCTTGCCCAAATGATAGAGTTGTTTAATCCTGCGATAATGTTTCCATATGCTTCAATAGGACCTTCTCAGCCTACCTCGCAGGATAAAGACTAAGTTGACATGAGCTTTGATTTTGATGTAGATTTATATCTGCTATATATATGGTACTATTTCTTTATATATGTTTAGTACTTGTTAAGACTTGTTAATTATTAGTGATGTATGTACACTAAGTATTGTACTTATATTTATAAATTATATGTAGTTGACTTTGTTCAATATTGTGTGTTTGCCAGATGGAATTTGGTTTTATTATATGTATTGCTACAAGAAAATAAAGCAGGATAAATATAATTTAAAATATGATAGAAGAGCTTCAGAGAAGGAATGTTGTTGTTGATGCTTACTTTCAGCGACAAAATTTGTTTGGATGTAAAGGGATTCAAATACATAATTCCGTGGGTGATAATTTTTTTAGACAAGGAATTCCGTGGGTGATAAGTTTTTTATGCACGGAATTCCGTGGGTAGTAAACATTATGAGTGACATAATTCGTTTGGTTGTAAAGAGATTCAAATACATAATTCCGTGGGTGATAATCTTTTTATGGACGGAATTTTGTGGGTAATAAACACCCTCAGTGACAGAATTTCGTTGGTGTTAAAGGCATTCCGCGGGTGAAGAGAAGGTATCTTTGACGGAATTCCGTCGGCGATATACACTATCAGTGACATAATTTGTTTGGTTGTAAAGAGATTCAAATACATAATTCCGTGGGTGAATATTTTTTTAGGGACCGAATTATGTGGGTAATAAACACCATCAGTGACGGAATTCCGCTGGTGTTAAAGGCCTTTGCCGACGCGATTCCGTGGGTGAAACGAGGGTATCCGTGACGGCATTCTGTCGGTGATATACACTATAAGTGACATAATTCGTTTGGTTGTAAAGAGATTCAAATACATAATTCCGTTGGTGATAATTTTTTTAGGGACGGAATTCCGTGGGTAATACACAATATCAGTGACAGAATTTTGTTGGTGTTAACAGCCTTTGCCGACGAAATTCCTTGGGTGAAACAAGGGTATCTGTGACGGAATTCTGTTGGTAATATGTATTTTCTTATCATTAGTTTTAGGTTTTTATTTAGTATCACTAACCGAATAATCTCTCGGTGATGTAGCATCATTGACGGGAAATTATTTTCTGACGGAATATCATCAGCGACACGTTGTTTTTTCTTACAAAAGTTTCCAATGGACAGTTTCGTCGTTATAGATCATCACCAACGGGATTTTAGATTTCAGTGACGGAAAATTCCGTCAGTGATGCTACTGTTTTCTTGTAGTGGATTGCCAAATATTAGGGGTATAATTAAAAGTTGTATAGGTTAATACCCCTTAGGAGCTGAAGATTAAATCTCTATTCTTAGTTGGATTTACTACTAGTAGAGCTTGGACATCTACTAATTAACTATCATGTTACTACAAATACCAGGAAATGGAAAAGCCCTCACGGGAACGGCCGACGGACCAAGTCACACCTAAGTTTAGTGAAGGAGATTATGTGAGTGGACATTGCTATAAATTATGCTTTACGCATATACTTATTCAGGATTTGATTTACTTATGCTTTATACAAGATTTCAGTCAGGTTTGTGAACGCCGTGGTTTTCGCCAATTATTTTATACTTGTAGAATTTCTTGTGTATAGTTGCTATGTGTTTGAAAATAGTATTGATAAAATGAGTAATTAAAGATTTGTAGGAAAGTGAATATCGCAGGTTGTACCCTTTCTAGATCCTACCGGTCTGACCTAGTAGGGGCATAGAGATAGAGCCAGAGAGATCTTCGAACCGTACACGATATCGAGTTAGGGATGAAGTTTTTAAACATCTGATTTTTATTCCCAAAAACTTTATGTTTTCCAATTTTGTTTTTCAAAGGGAAAGCCATCATTGTCCCTTCGTGTCAAGCCCCGACCCAAATCTCGGGACCTCGGGCACGTGCACAGACTGGCTGTACCCAAGTGGAGACGGGCCTCTATCGGATACAAGGCCTAAGTAATTCAGAAACAGATAACAATAATCAAAATAACTCAAAATTTAATAATTAGAGTTACAACAAAATTTAATAATATAATTCATACATCCTATAATAACCAGGCCCTATAGGGGTCCTACAAGTCAGTACAACCTCGGCAAGTTGCGTTCTGACTCCTCACGTCGCTCCTGAAACCAACCCAGCTAATCTCTCAATCCTGAAAGAGAGGAAAAGAAAGTGGAGTGAGCTTTCGAAAGGAAAGCTCAGAAAGTTCCCCGCAAGGATCACAACGAAATCAAAATATAAAAATTTACAGTCAACAAGTCAACAACCAGGGCCATGCCCTGCACAAACAAAATTCTAGGAGACTAGGAAAGAAGAAACTCCTAGATTAGGGAAACAACCCTCAGGCTCCACAAACTTCTCCGGTCAGCACCTAGCCTCATCTGGAATCGACCTCGGTCTCTTGTACGTGTCGACACGGTCAGTATATCATCCCACTGACAGGTTGGACTATCAGGGTATCCTCCCCCTGGCATGGAACTATCAGAACGTCAGGGTGTCCTCAGCCCTGAGCATTCCACATAAGCATTTGCTCCACTGAATCGGCAGAATAAGAGCCCACCTAGCGCACACTTACCTGGCCAGCACATTAGACCATGTGTCCATGATCAAATGTTGGTCACAGGGCGGTGTGCCCAACAAACCAAACAACAGGTAATAAAAGTATATCAACCACGCACATACAAAGAAGGAAATAAACAACAGGTATGCGCACGTATTCCAATAATTGATAGATAATAGATATGCTAAAAGAAATAACAACAATAAAACAAGGAAACTCATTGATGGGTGGGAAACTAGGCAGAGGTAACTTACCTCTGTTTGTGATATCCTAAACCCTTCCCTGACCCTTACTCCTGATAATTCTCTATATCGATATCTGGCAGCAGGATCTAAATTAATAACAACAATATTTTTCTAAAAAATAAGTTTCTAATAAAACATGCATGATGCCCTAATTTGGCCCAAGTCCGACTTACGGGCCTTCTGCCCCTATATTAATAGACTTTTCTCTACTCATTCCAAAAGAGTTGTATAGCATGGTGGTTAAGGCCCACCTAGCCCAAGCAGGAGGTCTCTAGTTCAATCCCCCTTTCTACCCTCTTATGTGTATATTTTTTTCTTGTTTAGTAAACCTGGCCCATTAGACCTGGTTCAATCTGGCTTGGTCAAACCCAATTATCTTAGAAATCTATGGTCCAGATCCTAATTGGTCTGGTCTAATTCATTATATGGTTGAGCCTAACCAGCTCAAATTAACTCAAACCCCAAATTTAAATCGATCTAGCCCGACTTGATTGATTGAACTCAACTCAATCTAATTAATCCAATCCCCTCACAACTAAACTTGATTCACACTCTTAAAATAAATCAGACCCAAATCAATTAATCAATTAACCTAACTATTTTAATAAAATCAAATTTGTTATTGATTAAACTCGCCAGCCTCTTCAAACCCAACCCGTTATCAGATCACCCGTTATCACCTTCTTCAACCTCCAGCCAGACCACCTCACCGAAGAGGAAGAGGAACGCGGCCATCTCCAGCGGCGCATAGAGGGTCGGAGTCACCTCCGTCTCCCTCTCGTGACCGCACCAGAGGTGCCCCCAGCAGCAAAGATCTGACGAGCGTCTCTCTCGTCAGAGCGCTTCTCCTCAACCGGCGTTGGTGCTCAATCCCGCGACAGAGAGCCACCAAGAACCTCCAGGTCCTCATCCTCTCCTTCACATTGCGGTGACTAAACTATATGTATACAATTTTTATTCATAAGAGTAGACAGGGAGAGGGGACTCACCCGAGAAACGTTGATCGTTCAATCCCCCACGCCGAAGTTCCTCTTCTCTTCTTGATCCTCTCCGTAGGTGGTCCTTACTCTCGTGATCGTGGATCTCGACTTCTCCTCTCTTCTTTGTCTCACTGCCTCTCTGTTCCCTTGAACGAGATTATGCTCCGCCACCGTTCTCATATGATTTTCAGGGTCCGCTGGAGGCTTCCTCTATTTATAGATCTCGCGAAGAACTTTTGGATAACCTACTCTTAATCAGATAAAGCTCCATCTCCTATTTAAACATTGTTTTGCAGTTGTCCAAGAGAATAGATAAGGTTACGCGGCGGCGTGCGCGGCGGCGACACGCCAAAGGAGAAAGCGATCGTCGAGCCTCGCGATCAGCTTCCTCAATCGTATAGTTGGGATTAAATGACTTTTCTCCAACGGAAAAATACCTTCATTCATGCCTCGGATCCGGTGCTTCCTCTGATCAACGGTAATCATTAAAATAGATGGACGGTCGGAAGAAGTTCCTATGCCTCGAACTTATTCAACTGATCGGATTAACGGGTGCGATCTTCCTGATCGTTGAGAATAAACGAGCGACTGAGATTAGTTTTAATCCATCTCTTGAGATGGACGGTTGAGATCGCTCTCATCTAACGAATTACATGGACGTCTCGGATCAATTTCCTTGCCTAGAACTTATACCCATCCATGTGATGAGCAATCCTTGTTTAATCGCAAGGTGGGGGCACATTCACTCTTGTGCTGGTGTTTGGAGTGGACGGCCGGATCATGCCTCGTGAAAGGCATGATTCAGATCTTTTACATCTTGGTCATTCAATCATTTGCCCTGCATGGTTCCTTTGCGAATTTATGGTAAGTCCCTGTCCTTTTTTATTCTGACATGCAGGTCCTTTATCAGAGAGAGACATAAATCTCGTTAGGCCCCCGTTATTTCTTAAAATTACAAATAGGTCCTTATTAGGCCCAATTATCACTAATTAAAGGTTTAATCATTTAAATCTCTCAACCTCATAATTCCAAAATTATGATGAGCTTATCAAGTTGCAAATTAAACAAAGAGATCTACTAAAGATAATCTTTATTCAAGAAAAAAATTTAAACGTTTCCAAACTTGGGAGACTCTCCCTTATTCATTAAACAAGTAAAGAAAAATAACCAATTAAATCCTAAAATAAAACATAAACTCTTAAAGGTCAATGTAAACACATTTATTCTCAATTTATATAAAACCCTAAAAAAGTTATAGACCCTACACTTCGGGTGCTCGGTATCGTGTCCCCTATATTTTGTAAAGATCTATTGGATGATACCATAAGGTTTTACATTATATATGCCAGATTTTGAGAAGCCACATGAGGTTGACCTCGTGTGGTACGGCGAGGGATTTATTCACCCAAATTACTAGGTCATTGTTCATATTTTGTAGTTAATCTTGATACTTGCTCGATGCAATATGAGGCCTATACTTTTGATGATTTTGAGATGAATTGTGTATGTTATGATTGTATGATATGTTTTCTTTTTGGGATTTTCGATTAGCTTGGCTTGCAAAACCCGATTAAAGATAATTCATAGACATACATGTTTTGGATTCTCTTATACTTGTATTACTATATTGATATCAAGGATTTTTGATATGGTACAGGTATGTATAATACTTGGCAGGAGCGTCTGACTCATTGAGCTTGCGTAGCTCATGTCTATCTATTTTTTTTTTAATGTTGCAGGACCTAGACAGTGATCAAGGGGAGGGTCGAAGTCTAGTTGTTTGGTTCTGGCTTATCATCTCTAGTTTTTGTTGTATTTTTAATAATGTGCTTGTACTATCTCTTTTTTTTTTTTTAATGTTGCAGGACCTAGACAGTGATCAAGGGGAGGGTCGAAGTCTAGTTGTTTGGTTCTGGCGTATCATCTCTAGTTTTTGTTGTATTTTTAATAATGTGCTTGTATTGTGAGACTATTCTTATTCAAACACAGATTTGTATTTTGTTGTTGTTGTATTTTAAGACTTAAACCTTGATGATTGAAGTTTGTCTTAAAATATTTATCTCAATCTTGGTTATTAGGGTTCGATTTTGAATAGCCTTAGGGTCAAGTTGTGCACCTGACCTGGCTAGTGTGGCATCTATCTCACTAGAGAGATGAGTGTTACATGGGAAGAGCCTATTTGAGGTGATAAAAGGCTAGCAGCCTTTGACACCAAACGCATTAGCTGTTGGATTGGTAAGAGCCCCTCAGGCAGCAAGACACAATGTGCAAACTTGAGAGGATGAAAAAGAATTGACCAAGGCCTGCTTGGAGCGAGCTGTTGCAAGATGAAGTATTGGGCATATAAGAAGTGACGACTAATGGAATTCCAGGTGGATGACCTTGTCATGGTGAAGATGATCTATAAGCAGTCCAAGTCGCTACAAGATATCTTCAAGGTGTTGAGGAGAATTGGCACTACAGCTTATGAAGTGCAGCTACTGCCAAGGTTGACGATCTACAAGGTGTTTCATGTGAGTAATCTCAAGCCCTTTTATACGGATAAGGATGACCCAAAGAGATGTTAGTCCAGTCATGCTCCAGGTGTGTAGGTTCTCGGCACAGCCCGCAACGAGGGCGTCACTATGATGGGTATAGGAGGATGTCACGGCCCGCACTTAAGATGATGGCTGGCTTGTTGGTTACTTAACTTATAGTTTACTTGATGTTGATGCATGTTATTTTACTTAGTTGATATCTTGGGATCATGTTGGATCCAAATGATGTTGTATGGTGATGTATATGGGGTGTATATACTTAATGTAGCCATACTTAGATATTTTCAAGTTCAAATGTAGTCATGATAGGCCTTACGATGTGACTGACTGCCATACTTGTAAAGTTCCAAGGCTTGGACTTTGTATCATCTTCTCCAAGGGAGAAAGAGCTCAATTAAGAAGAGAGTTGTGAATGAGAAGCTAAGTGTTCATTCTCTCAAACTTAAAATATCTGTGAATGTCCTTGTCTTCCATACTTAGCCTCTCTTCTTCTTCTTTGTTGGAACTGCTTGTGAGTGTTCATTCCCTTACAAGGCTGGCTAAGATTATTTGTTGGTGAGATAGGTGTTTAGCGCTATCATGAAGCTGAGAAGAATCTCGGTTTACTCTGATCTTTGTGAGGTGAAGTTCTGAGGCCGTGACAATTGTCACAATCCGATTGAGTGCTTTCTGCTTCATTTCTGAAACCCATCTTGCTATACAAATGCAATTTTTCTTTTTCATGCTACTCACATTTCCCTTGTAATTTCACACCAAGTTACAATTTCCTCATCCACAGTCATGATACTTTGTACATAATGTCCTGTGAATTCTTGGTCTTTACCCCACCAGAACCATGTTCTTCCATGTATTTGACCCACTTTTTACTTCATTGACTAATTGACCCACTTTTTAATTCGTTGACTTATTTGACCATAGGTTTTTAGTTCAAAAATTAACAGCCCACTTAGTTCTAATAATATAAAATTAAAAAAAGAAAATAATTAATATATGCCCAAAAATATGTATTTTTTTCCATATTATATGTATAAATAAAAAAAAGCGTAACTCTTAAAAATATCCAAAAAAAAATCATAATATAACCTTTATAAAAAGGTTATTACACATAGATGTTTAGAAAATGTAATAGATTTATAAAATGATAATATTTATTATTATTGCATTTTGCATCTATGTCAGAAATCATTTTAAACTTTAATTTATAAACTAAGGAAAACAATTGACTCCATTTTCTTTTTTCTTTGTTTTTATGCAATGACATGACAATCTTTAATTTTCAGTATTTTGTTCTTTGCTCTCTCTTAATTTAAATTCCTAGGACTCTTCAGGTTGACCCCTTTATTTATTTATTTATTTATTTATTTTATTTGGTTGATAAAACATTAATCAAACTGACAGAATTAATCTAACTAAAAAATACAACAACAACTAAGTCTTAATCTCATACTAGATGTCGGCTATATTGATTCTCTATCTCCATGTTGCTTTCAAAAATAAAAATAAAATAAATAAAATATAGTATAATATAATAAAATATAAATATAAATAAATAAATAATTACATAAATAAAAATAAAAAAAATAATAAAATAATAATAATAATAATAATAATAATAATAATAATAATAATAAGAGAAAATTATGAGAAAAAAAACCTTGTGGTTTCACGTTTTTGCAAACCGGTGACAAAATAAATTTATTTTTCAAAATTATTACATGTGGTCTCCCATGCTAACAAAAATAGGAAAACTTGTCAACGATGTCAGCTTCTGTTGAGTTGGTAGGGGAAATTTTGTCAAATCACATAAAAACTTGACGTGGCATAAATATTTGATTAAATGTTAAAATCGAATGTTGATGTGGCAAAACTTTTAAATAAATGACAACATAATAACATCATTAATTATAGGATTAATTACACTTTTCGTCCCTGAAAATGGTGTCATTGTTCACTTTTATCCTTGTATTTTAAAAATGTTCAATACGGTCCTTGTGTAATGCGCAATACAATGTTAGGGACCAAAATAGAACAGAATACGCAATATACAAGGACTGTGTTGAACATTTTTAAAAAATACAAGGATAAAAGTGAACAATGACACCATTTTCAGGGACGAAAAGAACAAAATTTTCTAATACACAAGGACTGTATTGAACATTTTTAAAATACAAGGATAAAAGTGAACAATGACACCATTTTGAGGGACGAAAAGTGTAATTAATCCTTAATTATATTAATCAATAACATAATTATACTTATTACACTAATGACAATATAATTAAAACAAAACAAATCCTAACCCTAATTCACCAATCCCTCCGCCACTACCGCTATCTCATCCTCCTTCTCCGCCTCCGGTGGAGTCACGAAAGAAGAGCAAGTGAACTACGCCTTCTTCCCCTCTGACCGTTGCCATCCCTGGTTCTTCCTATACGGCCACAACGTCTCTCCTCGACACAACCAAGGCTTTGCCTTCGATCCTGAAGATCTCGACAACGACGCCACTACTTCTCCAGGTCCATCACAATGCCTACATTTCTCTAGATCCATCACCATGACTCTGGTGTTGAAGTAGCACGTTGGCACAGTCGATCTGAGAAGGTTCGTTGACGACCACGAGGTCGAAGTAGATGTAGATGACGCGACGAACGGAGCGGGAGAGGAAGTGGGCAAGGTAGCTGCAGGCGTAGTTGGGCGGTTGGTCAAGGGTGCGACGAACGGAGGAGATTTTCCCGCGCACCAGGCATGGTCGAAGCGGTGAATGGGAGAGAAGGGAAGATGGCGAGCACAGCGGCGCAGAGAGGCTCGGGATGGCCGTAGGGTTAGGGTTTTTTTTGTTTTAACTATATTGTAATTAGTGTAATGAGTATAATTATGTTATTAATTAATATAATTAATTATGTTATTGTATTGACATTTATTTAAAAGTTTTGCCAAATCAGCCTTTCATGTTAAGATTTATTTACAAATTTATGCCATGTCAGACCTTTTATGTGATTTGACAAAATTGCCCCTGCCAACTTAGCAAGAGTTGACGCCATTGACGGTTTTTCACTTTTATTGTTAGCGGGGGAAACCACACGTAATAATTTCGAAAAAAAATTCTTTTGTCATCAGTTTGCAAAACCGTGAAACCACAAGGTTTTTTTTTATAATTTTCCCTAATAATAAATAATTATAGGAGAGATTAGAATGTTAAAAGCAAAATAAATTAAAATAAAATAAAATAAAATAAATAAAATAAAATATTCCCAACAAACAAAGCTAATGAAGAGAGATTTTTGATGGACTTATCCATAATCTCATACTAGATGGAGTTGGCTATATGGATTCTTTGTCTCTATGTCACTCTGTCAAAAGCAAGATCGGGTTCAATATCTAACATACGTAGGTCTTTAGACACTACATCTCTCCACGTAATCTTAGACCTACCTCTACCTATTTTCTTACCATCTATAATTAAACTATCACATTTTTGGTCTGGAGCACCTGGGGTCTCTACCGTTCCAAACCATCTTAAAAGTCCTCTTATTTTATTTTCAATTGGTACAACATGCACTTTTTGTTGGATATATATGCTAATTTCTAATCTTGTCCAATCTTGTATGACCACTCATCCACCTTAACATCCTCATTTTTGCAACATTCATATTATGAATATGTTGAACTTTAGTTGCCTAACACTTTGCTCCTGTATAGCATGGCCGATCTAATTGCTGTCCTATAGAATTTTTCCTTTACTTAGTTAGGCATCTTCTTATCACATAACACACCCGCCACACTTCTCCATTTCAACTATCCAGCTTTGATTCTATGAGTTACATCTTCATCTATCATCCCATCATCCTGGAAAATGGAACCTATATAATTAAAATGGTTAACTTAGGCACTAAGGCACTACCACCCCACCTAGTTTCACTTCCCTTTCATCTCTCATACTTAGACTAAAATTACAGTACATATATTCTGTCTTACTTCTACTTAACCTAAAGCTCTACTTTCTAAAGTGTTTCTCCAGATTTACTCCATCTTTAATCTCATCCACGAGTACAATATCATCTGCGAATAACATATACCATGAGATGTCATCTTGGATATAACTAGTTAACTCATTGATTACTAGAGTAAATAAGCATTTTCGCCAATACTGTGAAACCCATCATATAACTCCTCCGTATTACTTCCTTGGTCTCATACTTTGTAACTGTTTCTTCATACATATTCTTAATAACATTTATATATTTTACACGAATACCATTCTTCTCCAATACCTACCAAAGGATTTGCTAAATACTCTATCATATACTTTCTCTATATCAATGAAAACTGGTAGATCTCAATCAACTGAAAAATAAAGTAAATTAAATAATTAAATAGTATTAAATTAATGTTAACCAACCCTACGCATTCTTTCCCTCCGACTCGGATGACAAAATTCCGATGTTAGCATGTCGACGACCACTGCGTTCCCTTGCTGATCATCGTTTCTCTTCTCGCCGAACCCTCGCCGTACTGTCATCTCTCTCCCCGGAAGGCCGCCTCCGATCCTTCCTCTTCGCCGGCAAGCTCGACGACGCCGTCACCTTCCTCCTCTCTCGCGCCTCGAACCCCATCCCCAATCCCCCTTCAGTCTCTTCCTTCAACCTCGTCCTCTCCTCCCTCGCCCGAGCCCGTCGCTTCACCTCTGCCCTTTCTGTCTACCGCTCCATGTGCCACACCGGCGTCCCTCCTGACCTCGTCACCCTCAACATCCTCGTCAACTGTCACGTCGAATGTGGACGCACCGACCTTGCCCTCAAGGTGTTTGACGAAATTCGCTTCTGGTCTTTCTCTCCCAATGTCATCTCTTGCAATACTCTGATCAAAGGATTCTGTAGAGACGGAAGAGTAGAGGATGCTCTTCGAGTTTTGTGGGAAATGAGAGTGAATGGACCAAGCCCGGATAGCCGCACTTTCTCTATATTGATTGATCATGCTTGTAGGCATTTGAATGCGAGCACAGGATTGCGGTTGATGCAGGAAATGCTTCAGATTGGATTGCCGCCGAGTTCCGTGGCTTATAATTGTGTTCTTGCTGGGCTTTGTAGTGAGGGTAAGATGAAATTGGTCATGATGTTTTATTCAAGGATGGTAAAGTTGGGGATTGATGCGAATGTGGTTTCCTACACTGGTTTTATCAGTAGTTTGTGTGCGGAGAAGAGGATTGATGAGGCAAAACTGGTATTTTGTGAGATGCAAGAGAAGGGATTGACCCCGAATGTTGTGACTTTTACAGCTCTGATTCATGGGCTGTCTTCAGCTGGAAAATTTGAAGAAGCTATTGGTATGGTCCAAGAGATGGTCCGTCATGATCTTAAGCCCAATGTAGTTACATACACTGGATTCATGAGAGTGCTGTGCAGAGAAGGGATGGTGGAAAAGGCATTGCAGTTGTTTTATGTGATGAAAGGACAAGACTTGGAACCAAATGAGTTCACATACACAACTCTGATTGATGGGTTATGCAGAGAAGGGTGGATTGAAGAAGCAATCCATTTCTTCCATCAAATGGAAGAAAGTGGGTTTAGAAGTAACATTGTTGCTTATAATATTTTGATATGTGGATTTTGTAGACTAGGGAACCTGGAGGAAGCTGAGCGGCTTCTCCAGGAGCTGATTGGAAAAGGTTCCAGGCCTGATGTAGTCACATATAATACCTTGATGGATGGGTACTGTAAAATTGGTAAACTTGATGCTGCAAAGAAGGTTTTGAATGACATGAGAACTCATGATGTGAGACCTAATGTGGTTACCTACAATACACTGATGTCCAGTTTATGTAAGATTGGGAAATACGAGCAAGCTATGTATTTGATGGAAGAGATGACCTGTAATGGACTAGAGCTTGATGTCATCACATATACTATACTTTCGCATGGATTATTTAAGTTGGGCAAGTTTCCTGATGTGGAAACTTTAGTGCACCATATGGCTGATAATGAGATAAAACCTGATGCTATAACTTATTCATGCATGCTTCATGGGTATGGGTATCATAGAAATAAGCTATCAAAAGAGGCACAAAATAACATTAGAAGGATGGCAGAAAAGGAGATCTGTCCAAATCTAGTTATTTACAATGGTATGCTTTTGGTACTTTGCATTAATGGAGAGATCAAAGAAGCAATTAAAGTGCTCCATGAAATTATCAATAATAACTTATCACCATCTACTTTCATGGTTTCACTTTTTATGGAGTATGTTTATAGATTTGGCCAGATTGATACGTTTCTGGATTTGCTGCCTGTCATTGCTGATGATAATGGAGGTTGATGTTCGGTCAAGATCATGAAGTTTGACAGTGAGCTACCTTTGTGCAGCCAACAATTGGGAGTATCGTCAAGATGCTAATATTTCCTGTGCGAGTTCTTGATCAACTAATCTTGTTGACAGGAATTATTTGTTCAAGTATTTCATGCAGCCTCCTTTCTTTGCTATTCTGTGATGGAGCTCCAAATATATTGCAAAATGAACATGTGTTAGAAAGAACGATCTTACAAAAATTAGCTTTGACCTACTTCAAGCAACATGGTTCTGAAGTGAAAACAAGTTTTGCAGCTGAGTTTTACATGGTTTGGTAATTTCACTGACATAACTTCTGAAGAGTTCCAAATTTAATTGGATGTAGATTTGCCTATAAGGACATCTGCACATTGTAACAAGATATTCTTCTCTCTCATGGGGCTATTCTTAAGTTGATGGAAGAGCATATAGGATTCATTGACATGTCTAGTATTTTGTGCGGTTCGACATAGTGGCTGATTGGTTTCCCTTAACTTGCTCTAATCATAAGGTTATAGTTCTTTAATCCAAAATTCCTTAGTTTTCTTGTTGGAGTAATTCATCAAAATTTGAGTTATGCATCTTAGTTTGGTAGACAAGGAGAACCCCTTAGTTAATTAGTTGGATTATGCACTTCCAGTTGTAATTAGATTTGGGTCTAACATAATTTATTTACTAAAATAATGATTCAGGACTTCCCTGTGAATTTCTTTCTTCAAGCATTAGGATAGTAAGTTTTTCTGCGAGTGCGTGTGTTTTTCTGCTGCTTCTTGTAACCATATTGCTTCCATGCGTTTTCTCTCTAGATGTTGCAACTCCAAACCAATGGAAATTCCAGCTATCATAATTAGACTTATAGCAATTTGCCTTGAACTTTAAAGCGATCGGTTAATTCTACAATTAGGAGCACCTTTGCGAGAATTAAAAGAATAGGATTTTGATTTTATCTTTTATCAAGATAAAGTTGTTGGGGGAGCCTTGGCGCAACCATAAAGCTATTGCCATGTGACTAGGAGGTCACGGGTTCGAGTCATGGAAACAACCTCTTGCAAAAAAAAAAAAAAAAAAAAAAAAAGTGAGGCTGTGTACAATCGACCCAAGTTGTCTGACCCTTCTCCGGACCCTGCACATAGCAGGAGCTTTGTAGCAGTGGGCTGCCCTTTATCTAGATATAAGTTAGTAGCTTAGAGTTCTTAGCCTAAAAATGTTTTGGGGCATTAATAATGATTTGAATCATGGGATTTTCTTTGTCCTTTTTTCTTTAGTAATTTCTCTTGATTTTCATCGATGTTTGTGTTAATTTACGTTGGGCATGGTAGAGCCTATCTTGATCTTGCTCTAGTGAGGTATTGTGATATGAAATACGAATTAAGAGCTTTTAGAAAAATGTTTTGCTCCACATCTAGTTTCTTAACATTTGAATTGAAATCTGCTATATCTAATAATGGTTTGCTATCGACCTTTCAAATTTGGCATGCCTATTTTACTGATTCAGTTGGTCCTGTTCATGGTAATGATATGGTTTAGTTAATGTTTTATTTCTTATGGTAATGTTTAGCTCATTATGTCTGTTGAGTCTGCATGTGTATATCCTGGAAAGGAAAGAGGGGGGGTGGGGGGGTGGTATATAGTTTGAAACTTTTGAAGGTTGAGATGTCTGAACTTACTTTCTGTTTTTGCTTTATATTAGAATTAACATTAACATTACAATTATGGTTAAGGGTTTGAGAACTGTAATGGTTGGAAAATGATTGTTGAGCAAAATAAGTGAAGAAAAAATTCTTATACTGCATACATGTTGAGGACATTCAATTAAAACTGAATATACTAAATAATCTATTTTCTTGTATTTGCCTCTTCATTATTCGATCTGCTATAACCTTATTCTTGACTATCCAGTTTGGAATATTTATTTTACATGAATTATTCTGATGGTGACAGTTTATTTTATTAGATTTTGTCCTTAACTACGACTATTAAAGGCCATTTTATCATTCAACTATAATTTTGATCTATAAACTTAATATAACCTTGGTGTTTTTATGAAGTCCGAAACTATATTTATTAGATGGTCCGTATGAAAAGACACCAGATTACTTGATGTGAATGAAGACTATCTTTTCTAGTCTCTTTACTATGTTGTGGTTGTAGAGTTATTCACTATTCAACCAAACTATTCCTGTTTTGCAGGTCACTGTTTTTTATGTACATATAAGTGATCATAGTAATTTTCTTGCTGTGGGTACATTTGCCTTTTGCCAGAAATAACTGTGTTTACGATGAGTTGATAATTAATACTGATATAGTCACTAGTTGTTCTAGTCACCCTTTATTGAAAACTAGAGATGAGAATATCACATACTGAGAAATTCAATCTCAATTGATCAGCTGATTTTGTGGTCTTTCAAAATCTTTTTTTATCTATGTCAACAGCATCATGATTAAATGTTTCAATTTGAAACATCGTCAGTAGTAATAAGCCTGTTTCAGGAATTTACACTAGTTCTGAATTCATGTTCTTTAACTTTTTGTCACCCTACCCTACTAATGTAAAACCTGAGAAACTGCCCAAGTTTTATGCCTAATTCTACTTATGTCTGTTTAACATGTCTCTTTAGCCCATTGTCACAATCCTGTCGAGTGCTTTCTGCTTTATTTTCTAAACCCATATTGCTATAGAGATGCAAATTTTTTTCTTGCTACGCACATTTGCCTTGTAATTTCACAGCTAGTTGCACTTTCCTCATCCACAATCATCAGACTTTGAACATGATTTCCGGAGAATGCTTGGTCTTTATCCCACCATAACCATGTTCTTCCAAGTTCTTTGATTGCTTTCCATGGCCTATGTTGATCCCCTGACACCTCTTCTATTGCTCTGCAGCTCAAGAGTCTTGACAAGGAGACAATTCTGGCACCTGATATAGAAACATACAATTTAGGAGTACGGTGGTTCCTCACTGTGGTCCATTCTCCTTATCTGCCAACTCATTTTTTTGTACCGTTCTAAAATGCTTCAGGTATGACATGACTTGTTGCATTGGAGATATTAAACAGAGTGGCAGAGCATCTTAGAAAATGAGACATGGACACGGATTGGCAGGCTCGCATTCATACCTCAATCCTGGATTGTTTGCAGGTGAATTAAGGGCAAGACGGTTAGTGATGTCTACAGTAAATGTTCCAAACTTGTTATCTGAGCTACATAGAGGTTAAATTGTACCTTATCAGGCTCTAGTGTTGCTCTGGCTCGCTTGTTGCAGGCTACCATTATCAGGTTTAAGGTTCTCTGATAATTAACTTCGTGTGCTGCTTGTTTTATTCAGATAAAGTGTGTCGGAATTCACTTGTGTATGTCTTGAAAAAGATCGAAACTAGAGCGTCAGGTTTTTGTCTGTTGCTGCATTTGTCAGCCTTCACAGTGGTATGTGTTGATATTCATTGTGTTCACTGATACTTGGAATGTACTTTTCTGGAGTTTTACTTGATTTTCTTTTACTCTATAAAAAACAAAATAGTTGCACAAATTTACAGCTAAAACTGTTTCATTTGTCTAGATGACGAGCCCCATTTAGTGCAATGTTTTTGGATTGGTGGGAAAGATAAGTAAATTGAGGAAATTTTATTGATTTAAAAATGTTCTTTAGTTTTGCCTTTATTTTACCTCAATATCTCCATATCCATGTTCATATTCATCATACACTTGGTTTCTTGTGATTCTGGTCTAGTGATGTTTATCCATCGTCTAAAGAATTATATTTGAATGACATCTTAAACACAATGTATTAATTAGTAATATTTATATATGAGTTTCAAATCAAGATTCCCTGTAGAAGTGCTATTTAGGAGTAATTGTATTTGTTTCAAATTGTTTTACAAAATTAACTTTTTAAATAAATGATAACTATTCAAATCATTTGAGTTGTCATGTTAAAAAATCCATTCCGAAAAATGCCTTAAAATTTTTATACTTCTGAGAAAACAATTTGATAAATTTATTAATCTAAATAACATTAAGTTGAATCAATATTAACTACTAAAATTTTTATCTTAAAAATATATATTGAGATTGCAAACAAATACAACTTAGAGCGAGTCAAAAAGGTGGGAGCAATAGCTTGCCCTAATCATCGTGTTCCCCTACTAGTCTCGTTGGTGCCTGAAAGATTTGTCACTGCGGACCCGTGGATCTAACCTCCACTCCACCTCACGTGCACTTACCCATAAGACATATGACATTCAACTTGGAACCCGCGTTCCTCAGATATTCTCCTACAGCAAGAGTACGTGCTAAGTGTGACGAGTATCAAGCGGAGCAAACATCCCATTGCACACTGAATTGTAATAGATACTAATACTGGCTCTCTGTGAAAACCAGAACTACTTGTACTCTAGGTTTGACCAGGAACCGGTTTTTTCCGATATTAATATACGTGATTTATCCAGCTTTTCAAAAAAAAAAATAAGTACAACTTAGTAGGGTAAGCTAATCAATCAGGTCTAAAAATAAATTTTTAAATTTTATATTCGTAACTTATTCATTCCAATACCCATGTTTAACTTGAGTAACTTTCCAAAATTAAAAAATAAAAATAAATAAATAACTTGAGTATTGGTGTTCGCTTTGAACCATGAGTGTGCCTGTGAAGGTGCCAAGATATAGAGCCATTAAAGAGACAACACAACCCCATCTCTTCATCAGTCATAACATCATCATCATCAACAATGAACTTTTAATCTTTGCACATGGAATATGTTTGATTCTTTGGTAGACAAATGTTTGACTAACAAAAGACATTAATGATGCCTTTGATCCATCGCCACCTTCAACTAAAATATGTTCCCATCTTTTATTTTATTCTAGTTAATTACCATCTCATACTTTTCCTTATTGTTTGAAAATATAAATGATTCCTTTTTTTAAAAAAATTTCCAACTACCATCTCATAATTGTCATTATTGTTAGAAAACTCTTAATATTTTTTTAATAATTTATAAATTAATTCTTTAAAATTCAGATTGTTATTAAATAAATTCTACATCCATAAATATTTTTATGATGCCCGAATATGATTAATTCATGGATTTTTTTTTTGTGAGTACCTAACACATTATGATATTTTTTTAAAAAAGATAAATTATTTTTCTAAACAGAAGAATTATATATATATATATATATATATATATATATATATATATATATATATATTGAAAATAGTCAACAAGCGTCCAAGGGATTTTAAGCAGAGGGGATTTGAATGCGGGATTGTCCCTAAACGAACTCATCTCCTAGTAGGGGTTGAAGCTGAGACCACTCGTCTAACGCAAATTAAGGAATGGTACAGCTAGATCAAGTGGCCTTTAATTATTATATATATATATATATATATATATATATATATATATATATATACACTATATATAAAATATACAATTATATACACTGAGAGAGAAAGATAGAGTGCTTCCTGCAGGTAACAACTTCAAAAACATCACTAGAGAATTATATATATAGTCCTCAAAGAGAAGACAAACCTTCCTACACCTAAACACTTTGAAAGTTTCAAAGTCCAAACTCCCTACCAATCTTTCTCATCTTCAACATCCCACTAAATTCACCAAAAAAAAAGTACATCCCACTAAACCTCTAAACCAAATTATTATTAAAACATCTCCTCCAATCTTTTCTTCAGACCAAGCTTCATTAATTCCATTGCATCAAGCAAGCTCTTGATTCTTCTCAACAATTCTCACCTCCTTTGCCCCTCTAAGAACAGCTGCCTGAATAATGCACATGAATAATATATACATAGTTTTCAAAGACAGAGAAGCATAAAGACCAACCAAGATTAGAGTATTTTCACAGATTATGATCAAATGTCATTACCTGATCTTGTGTCATTTCAACAGCAAAACCATCAACAATGGCCAAAGATGATCTCTTCTTGTAACTGTTTGGTTGGAGGAGCTTAGCAAGCAGCTTGTCATGCTTCCTGTTCAAGTATGAATCAAGAGTTCCTTGCTTTGATCTACAAAATGCAAGCCATATGAATATCACAATAAGATGTTCATTTTAAAGTAAGTCACATAGAATAATATTTAAAACAAGGACTTCAAACAGAGATCATAGTGTATTTTCGAACCGGTTCTTGCGCAGGTGATCATACTCCGGATCGAAGTTCATGAAGACGAAGTACACTTCTTTCGCAGGGCTTCCCATTGCCGCCTTGCAATTCTTCTCCTCCTCCTCCACCACCACCACCTATATATGGCTTCTTTATGTTACTTCACTTCTGAATGAAGAACAAAGACATGGTTTATGAGCTTGTGTTAGTATGGCTATTTATACACAACATGGCAGTGGTGATACTGTGCAGGCCCACTCATAGCTACCTGCCTTGTTTTTTTTCTTTTTTTTCCTTTTGATCTGTATAAGTTGGCCTTCTCATAGTATCTTTAGGAACTCCATCTTTTGCCCCTTCCATTCAATGTATTTACATTCTCATTTCCATTCTTTTATTATTGATATTCTTAATTTGTGGCTAATTATCATGGTTGAGCCTGACTTTGTCCAACACCTGAAAACAGGTTGGATTGGGCACACTAAGGTGAAAGATAATCATATGCTTGCTGCAGCCTGCAATGCTATTATAATCTGTTATATGACAAGCCTCATATAGCTAGGTGTACAACACTAGCTAACATGAAAAGCCACACATTCTGAATTTATAGGTTAGAAAATTAAGAATAGCATATTGTATTGTCACACTAATAAACAGTGTGTGAGGACAGGGATCATCTTAGAAGAAACAACCCTAACTGGGGGAGGTGAAAGCTAGAAAGTACTTTGATATTGTCTTGTGAGAACCATTGTCATGAACTTATGCATGTCTAGTAAAAAGATAAACTAATTAAACTAAAAAGGAGATCTAAACATTGATAATTTAAAAGCTAATAATTGGTTTATAATGAGATGAAGTTGAGAGTTGAGAATGATTGGAAGGGGTCAAAGCTTTTGAACTAAGTGAGGAGGGGCCCGGATCAGGTCAGATGGAGGGACGCTGATTGCATGAAGTTCGGACAGTCCATTCCTGAATATCATCGATATGCGGTTCAGACTTCAGAGAAGATGAGAGGCGCATGCAGCATCATGCAGTGAGTGAGTGTGGCCCTCCTTTCCATTTTTGGGTATTCATTCACTTGGTCACATCAACCTCCATCTCTTTTTATTACCTTCAAGATCAGCATCAGGACCACTATGTGTCTATGTGTGTAATGTGTGTGTGTGTGAGAGAGAGAGAAAGGATTCTCAAGATCATTTATCCAAGTGCAAGTCCTGTAGAACCAGAGAACTAGCCACCAACTTTTACCAGGTCCACTTCTTCAATGAGATCCTTATGTTGTGAAGATGAACTAATATTCTGAACCGAATTTTAATTGGTTTTGAAAAGTTATCTGTATGCATTTTGTTTGGGAGGGCATTTTGAAGAGTTATAAAGAATGTTCTTTCTCTCAAGTGGCATTCAAAGCAGCCTGACATGCAAAAGTTGTTGATATATATTGAGCCAATTTGAAGTGCAAGCTGAAACTCCTTTTATGTTAGGAGATGACCAAAAAGGTATCATTCTATAGTTAGTGGATAATATTATGGATGACAATTCATTGGTTTTCAATTATGAGATTACAGTAATATTTATACACAAAGTATATATATATATATATATGATGAGATATTCCCTAAAACATTCCAAAGATATGCTCTAGAATACTCCTATATATAATCATATCATTATCTAAATATATCTAAACAGATATAGAGCCAATTTGAAGTGCAAGCTGAAACTCCTTAATGTTAGGAGATGAAAAAAAGGTGTCATTCTAGCTAGGTAGTGGATAATATTATGGATGGATATCTATGAACTCAACCAAGGATTCACCTTTTCATACAAGTTGTTGGTAGGCCATATATGGTCAGTCTTGGCCACATGCAGCTACATATATATCTCCCTTTCTCCTCCACTCCAATGTTTATCTTTAAACACTATATATAACTATCTTATTCTCATGCATTTAGCATGATGCATGTGAATATGATAATGTTGTGGATTGCTTTCATTGGATAGAATTGAACTCAATCTCTAGGCACATTCTGGTCATTACTCAAACTGCATGGATAAACCAATAAAAGTTAAAACAAATTAAAACCCTATTATATATTAGAGGATAAAAAAAACAAAATGACTAAAGAAAAGTGTTGAGAGAATGTCTGTAGCTACTCTTGACTACCAATAATTATAAGTCAAACTGATGGAGAGATACACATAAATTACAACTATATATACATATTAATTTTCTCATATATATATATTTTTCTATGGTGAAGATGCTTTCTCATGTTCCATCTCAATCAAGGATGATGCATGTGGATTGGTAGGACAGAAAAAAAGGAAAGGAATAAGTCCTTACCGAATCTTCAAACCCTTGAGCACTGTGAAGTTGCAAAGAGAGGCCAATAAAAAGGAAGAAGGACATGCAACAATGGAGAATGAGTCAAATGAAACATGTGCATGCATGTAACCAAAGTCAACAAAAAAAAATGCATGCGGAAGGACGGAGAGATCTGAGAGTCAACAAGAATAAATAATGAGGTCTCCATCTTTCATTAGTGCTCAATAAGAAAATGCATTAAACACACTCTATTTATTGAGAAAGCCTGTTATGTTTGGTAGAGGTTGAAGATCAAATATATGATATAAATTATGTGGAAATTATAACATGTTTGCTCTTTATTTGTGGACTCAAATGTTTATCATTCCAATGTGTACATGCTTTAATCATATTATGAAATTTGGATCGTGTGTGATTGATTATATACATTTAAAGAGATAAATTAAAGAGTCCACATTAAATATAGAACAAGAAAATATCTATATTATATATGTTATTATCTAAATATGTGATTGATATTTACTTTTGTGATATATGTGATTATTTATTGTTTAAATATTTTAGATAATAAAAAATTATTTAATTATTTAATTATATATTTTTTTAATAAAAATAGATAAACCATATTTATTTATTTATTATTTAATTACTTATAATCTCTAACATAAATAAAGGAGTTTGATGGTTTGGATAGATCCCTCATTACTTTCCCAATTGCCAAACGCCATTATTCTCCCAACTCTTTTGCTAAAATATTTTTGTCACCCCTACCCTCCAAATGGTGATGTTCATCTTCACCTTGTGGAGAACTCAAATTGTTAGATGTAGTAGTAAGCTTCTTGTTGTTTGTCGTTCAAGAATTTGTTTTTTTATAGTTCATTCTAATATCATTCCATTCCATTCCGTGAAGCTGAATTCCCAAATATAGGTCCCAATCTTTTCTTAACTAAAATATAACATGAACAAATTATTTTATATAAAAAATAAAATAAAACAAAATTTATATTATATGTAATGGAATGGTATATTAAATCAAACTCATTTTCTTGCACATAAATCACAGGATGGGGTAGGGCTAGTAATACACTCATTGACTTTATCCTCCTGAAACTTTAACAAGTGATCTGAAGCTATCCAACATTTTTTATAATCAAAGCCGAAAAAAATCAAACTGGTTGGAAGAGGCTAGATTGGTCTATTTTTCAATCTATAGTGAATCATGTATCATGTTACTTAAAACTGTTATAAAAAAAAAATAATAATAACAAAGAAAAGATTTGGGTGAAGACCAAATCAATTACATGTATAAAAGAATGACTTAAAAGGTTTACATATATGGTCTCATAACACCTCTGTATATTACCACAGGCCATGTGGTACTATATTATACAAGACCAATATATAGGATCTCATAACACCTCCATATATCAACATATATAATGTGGTACTAAACTATATAATACTAACACCCCACCCCCTTCAAACTGAAGGTGGCTCAATCATGTTGAGTTTGGACAAACGGAAAGAATCTTGATCACGTGCATGAGCTTTGGTGAAGAAGTTAGCCACCTGCAGCTCAGAACGGAGGAAATGCAGAGAAATCATCCGATCATAAACAGAGCACCATGAAAATGAGCATGAACACAACTATGCTTAGTTAGCTCACACTTTACCAGATTAGCTACGGACCGGTCTGAAGAGCACTAGAACTCTCACAAGGAAGAGGAGTGGGACCATTAATGAGAATACCAAGATCGTGAAGTAACCATAATAGCCAGATGACCTCCTGAGTAGTAACAACAAGGGCACGAAGCTCAGCCTCAACACTGGAGCGGGCAATAGTAGTTGTTTCTTTGTCTTCCAGACATTGGAGAAAAACTAAGAAAGATGCAATAACTAAGAATGAAGATTGATGAGTGCATCATTATACTTATTTTCATACTATATATATTTGCATGCACTTTGCTTGCCTTTTAAAATAGATCCCTCTATTTTTGAGCTATGTTGGGTATTTTGTTGTGAATGAACAAATAAATAAGTTCTCGAGACAAGAGACGACAAAATCAGAACAATTCAGAGCATAAAGAGTTGAATAGTCACTTTACAAGAGAGTGGCATGACCCTAGATACAAGCGTGCCCAGATGCACACGGGTGTGCGAAACCCGTGTGCAGGCCATGTACATCTCGGGATTAGCCGAAACCGTGTCGATTTGATTCCTGAAGATTCCAGACTCATACATGAGATCAACACGACCCTGCCACGGGTGTGGGGCTTAAAATTGAAGCCTATAAAAGGCTGCCAGATGCAAATTGCAAGGGGACTTTTGGTGGTTCCTCTATCGACTGCGCTAGGGTTTCAGAGATAGATTGAAGGTGGAGGAGACATTGATCAGGGAAGTTGTTTTATGTTTAATCATGTATTTCTCCTTAGATTTTGTATTAGGTTTTCTTAGCATGTGAGGTGATGTTGTGCTCACTCGCAAGTGCACGGGGTCACTCAAGTGGTAAAGTATCCTAAAGGTAGGGTAGTTGAATCTACAATGACCGGCAAAGCTAGTACTAGTTCGGGTTCTATTATCTAGATTAAGACTATGTGGGATAGTCTAAATCTAACTAAAAGAACTAAAGTGACGGTTGGCAAGTTGGGTAGATTAGTCGAGAGAGCGTTGTACCCCAGATATATGTCCCCTAGGAATTCCTTGCTTGACTAAATTCCTAATACTAGTTATGTACTGATGTATTCTTGGACAATGAGGAACACTAAATTAGTTTGACCCCGATCTCTTGTGTAACCGAAACTTAGTCCCATACGACGACTTCATTGGACGACTGCATTATCATTATTATTAGGTTTTGTGGTTCCTATTATTACGTTTTACTCTAATCCGGAGAGTGTGTTGTGTAATCACCGTACGCCCGATCTCTTGGCAGGTACGCACCCCCTATCGTCTATGCTATGATCTAGGCTTTTCTTTATTGATTTTTCTTGTGGATTGTCTATATGTGCTTAACGCTTGTGGTTTGCTAGTGCGATAGCGCCGATCAGATATCCATAGTTGCTTGATACATGAAGAGAAATCTTGGTCATGCTAGATCATAGCATAGACGATAAGGGGTGTGTATCTGCTGAGAGATCGGGTGTACCATGATTACGCAACACACTCTCCGGATTAGGGTAAAAAATAATAGTAGGAACCCCAGAACCTAATAATAATGATAATGCAGTCGTACATCAAAGTCGCAGTATGGGACTAGGGTTTGGTTGCACAAGAGATCGATGTCAAACTAATTTAGGGTTCCTCACAGTCCAAGAATACATTAGTTGATAAATACTATTAGGAATTTAGTCGTGCAAGGGATTCCAAGGGGGACAGAGATACGGGGTGCTATGCTCTCTTGACTGATCTACCCCAACTTGCCAAGTGTCACTTTAATTTTACTTAAGCGACCATGTGCACTTGCGGGCGAGCACACATCAAGTTTTTGGCCCCATTGCCAGGGATTGTCAAATCTAGGAACATTAGGATTTTGCTTTTCTAGTCAAATTAGGTATAGTTTAGTTTATTTATTTTTCTAATTTCTACATCTGATCTTTTGTTTCTCCTCTTTTTTCTTTCATGCTGAAGGTACCGGTGCATGACCAGGACCTATCTTTTCCATTAGAGGTACCAAACCCAGACTTCGATCGTCACCTTCGTAAGAAGTTGAGAGAGATCGTTCCTAAAAAGACCGCAATAACGGAGACAAGTACGGAGGCTGATGAACCAGAACCAATGGCAGCATTGACTAGGTTAATCTCAGATTTTGCTAGACCAAACGTCGATGGAATCGGTTCTAGCATTAATCCACCACCAATCACAGCTCATAACTTCAAGCTAAAGCCTCATGTTATTCAATTGATTCAACAGTCATGCGAGTTCGATGATTTCCAGGATGAGGAACCATACACACATCTGACATGCTTCCTGGAGATCAACGATACAATTTTGGCAAACAGAGTACATGTTGACGCGATCCATCTCAAGTTATTCCCATTCTCAGTCAGAGGTCGAGCCAAGAAGTGGCTTAACTCCTTGCCCCCTGGATCCATCACCACATAAGCTCAATTGGCCTAAAAGTTTCTTTTGAGGTATTTGCCACTGGCCAAAAGCATGACTCAATTCCTTGCCCCATGGATCCATCACCACATGGGCTCAATTGGCCTAAAAGTTTCTTATGAGGTATTTCCCATGGGCCAAAATCGAGAAGTAATGATCCTAAAAATTTCTTATGAGGTATTTCCCACTGGCCAAAATCATGAAGTTGTGGAGCGACATCTCCTCCTTCAGGCAATTGGAATCAGAAACACTCCATGATACTTGGGAGAGATGCAAGGAGTTTCTCAGGAAGTCTCCACAGCATAGAATAGTGCACTAGATACAAGTCCAAACATTCTACAATGGATTGAATGTGGCCACCAAGCAAATGTTAAATGTAGCAGCCAATGGCTCCCTTTGCAACAAAGAACCTGATGCAACCAAGGAATTGATTGAAGAGATGATGACCAACATATACTAGTGGAGTTCTGAAAGGAATAAACCTGGTCGAGCTGCAGGAATTTATGAAGTGGATGCGCTAACAACCATGGAAGCCATGATGGATGCAATAAGTATACGCTTGGACAACATGTCTATTCAACAACAGGCGTCGGTAATGAGTTGTGGGACATGTGGGAGTCAACCAAGCGCCATGTGCCCATCTACAGAAGTAAGTCTAGGTTATGTCGAGAAAGTTAACTTTATGGGGAGCTAGGGCAGATATCAGAACAATGCGTACAACTCTATGTACAATGTAGAAATCACCCCAAATTTTCATGCACCACCCTGAGGCAACATCAAGGTTAACCAAGACCCTTCAACCACCAGGTTTCCAACAACAAACACAAGAGAAGAAGAGTCCAAATTTGGAAAACCTCATTGCGCAGTACATTCACACAGCAGATGAATGTTTCAAGAGCCACGATTCACACCGCAGACGAATGTTTCGAGAGCCACGAAGAGATTCTGAGGAACCAACAAGCATCATTATAGAACCTCGAGCATCAAGTGGCTCAAATCGCCAAATCTTTGGCTGAACGGCCCCTAGGTGCTCTTCCCACTAACACGGAGGTCAACCTAAGAGAATCCGTCAAGGCTATCACTCTCAGTAGTGGGACTGAATTGTTTCTACCTCTAGCCAAAATTCAAGAAGAGATGCCCACTGAGGAGAAGGAAGGTGCCATATCCAGGGAGAAGCCATCAGATACTATAGAGGACTCAGATGGGGGTGACGATAAGCAAGCTCCAAAAGTATCTAAGTACTAACCTAAACTACCTTACCCTGCCAAGGTGAAGAAGGACCAACAAGGAGCAGTTTAGGAAGTTTCTGGAGATGTTCAAGGCATTACACATCAATGTCCCATTTGTGAAAGCCCTTTAACAAATGCCGAGGTATGCCAAGTTTTTGAAGGAGCTGCTCACCAACAAGAGAAAACTAGAGGAAGTGTCTACAATTACACCAAGTAAAGAGTGCTCGACCGTTCTCACCAATATACTACCAAGAAAGAAGAAAGATCCAGGGAGTTTCATAATTCCCTGCACTATCGAAGGATTAGTGGATGAGAAGGCATTAGCCAACATTGGAGCAAGTATCAACCTTATGTCATACAAGATTCTAAAAAGGTTATTTCTTGGAGAGCCAAAACCGACCAAGGTCATGCTTTAGATGGCTGATAGATCTATTTGCCACCCTTGAGGGATCATTGAGGATGTACTAGTCAAGGTGGATAAGTTTATCTTCCCAATGGACTTCATCATCCTGGACCTGGACGATCAAGTGGAAGTGCCTCTCATCTTGGAGAGGTCGTTCTTGAAGATGGTACAAGTATTATTTGAAATCGGGGATAGCCGGATGGTTCTTAGGGATGGAGAGGAAGAAGTCGAGTTCAAACTCCAAGCGACCATGAAACACCCCATTGACTTTGATAATTCTTGATACTATGTTGATCATGTTGATGATTGTATTTCTAATTTCGTGCAGGATGAACTGATGAAGGATCAATTGGAGGATTTCTTCAAGAATGAAGCACCATCTTGGGTGGACGACACAAAGGCAGAAGGCCCGAGTAAGCGAGATCAAGTCCCTCTACAAGGAAAAGAAAAAAATGGTTTAAGAGGTGGAAATCAAGAAAAAGGAATGAACCCCACTCACCTAAGACTTTACTATCGAGCTCACTCAAAAGCTAATCTAGTGAGTATGAATTTATTTCCTATTTAAGTATGCAGGTGGCAGGAGGGATATCTCCCGGTAGAGACACTGAGAGGTTCCACTTATTCGAGCCTCTCTAAGCATTACAGGTATGTCAAGCTAATGATGTAAAACAAGCGTTTCTTGGGAGGCAACCCAAGTCTAGTTGGTTATAGTTAGATTTCATAATCAGTTTCACTCTTAAGTTTAGAATAGGCATATATTAGTTGTGATTTCTATTCTTTGATGATCTTCAGTATTTATATGATTTCCAAGATGCTTAACGACTAATTTTTCATCTTTCGAGTCAATAAAACATGGGTGCAGGTGAAAATAGGGCAAAAATAAGAGTCCAGAAGTTTCCACAGAGGCACACGAGTAGTATACGGCCGTGTCATTCTTGGTTAAGAGCAACATGCAAAACAGAGAATGACACGGTCCACAAGACGCCCGTGTGGAGGGTGTGTCGGCTTTAGTACGGTTCGAGAGCCTCTAACATGGGAGTGTTGATTTTCTGAGTACAACCTCACAAGGAACAAAGAGTTGCACGGCCTTCTACATGCCCATGTTCAGGGTCTGCCAACCTCGACACAGTTTGGAAGCTCCTTACACTGTTGTGCCGCCCCCTACACGTGACTTTATTGAAAACAGGAGTGGCACAGGCCCGATATATTCAGCCACACACTCGTGCCACTCCAACACTGCCCCAACCAGGCCATGTCACGTTCGTGTGAGGCCTGATGAGTCTAATTCTAGGGTTTTTAAAATCGATTTTGAGCCACTGACAACCCCAATCTCAAGTATTTCTCCCAAATCTCCCCTTTGTCGACTTGATCCTCGCGTCCCTCGCAAGCTTGCTTGAAACTTTCACATGATCCCAATGCCTCTTTACCAAGATTCGGCAAGCCATCATCTCCCTCGATGAGCACGGCCGTGCTCTTTCTTCCACATGCGGCACCGCACACCTGTGCTCGTCAATCGCACGACCGACACCATGAATATGAAGAAGAAGCAACTCTCGACGAAGCCACCCAAGCGCCAATGGGGGAAAGAAGTTCGCAACCACTGCTGGCACCAATTCTTGGGACACCAGTTCACAACGTCCGATACGAGCACCTAAGCCAGAGGAGGTTCGGCGAGGCCCAAACCATCGACTGGGAGGCCTTGGAGGAGGTGGGCCTCGTCGAGGAGGTCCGGAGGTTGTTAGCAATCGGTGGCTAGGACCAGCTGCTTTTTATTGACGAGATGGCCAATCAGGAGCAAACCTTGGAGGTCTTGGTCACCATCATGATAGTCAGAGGGGAGGTCTCGTGGCACAGAGGAGACCAGATTCAGTTTCAGCAGGGAGGGGTGATGTATCAGATGAGGTACACACATTTGCCCACCACCTTAGCCTTTACAATAAGGACTTCACTCGAATGCTAGAATATGATGACATCGGCATTTAAATACCGTTTGGGATAACTCAGGAGGAGTACTGGCGTCGGCTCAACAGGGACCTAATTTACGACCAGAGGAGGTCAAGGGCCACTACTCTCGGATCCCCTGCTCTTAGGTACATCCATACAAAGGGAAGAGGAGGGTGATAGCACTAGGGTCGTCAGCTCCAAGGACTTTATGTTCCTGTCAAGCATGGCTGAGGGATTCCAGATCAATCTAGGCTGGGTCATCGCATAGTTTATATTCCACCAGGCAACCTATACCCAGTTTCAGTTCATCTTTATCGGCTAGTACATTACACGCCATGCCCGCGGGATGTGGCTACTCTTCGGAGGCGTCACAGTGAGGATGAGATTGGTCAGACACTCACTGTCGATCACAGTAGATATACTACTGGTGATGGGGATGCTGTGAGCTTTACATGCCTTACGTCGCATTTATCGAGCTGCAACCCACAAGGAGCCATATGATCTAAGAGTATCAGCTAGATCTGATGCACGCACAGGGTGGCGGCGACACACCCGCAAGTGTACGGGGCCAATCAAGTAGTAAAGTACCCAAAGATAGGGTAGTTGAATCCATAGGGACTGGTATACTAGTACTAACTATCTTATGCTATCTAGCCTAAAAGAAATATAGGAATTGTTTTACAAATTCACAATTTAACCAAATAAAGAAACTAACATGAACAATTGGTAGATTGTGGGTGATTAGAGATGAAGGTGTTACCTCTGATCACAATCCCCTAGGAATCCCTTGCTAACGCTTGATTTCCTATTATTGGTTATCCGTTACTAATTCTTGGGGAGTTCAACAATTACACTATCTTGATGCCATATTCGATCTCTCTGTATGCTAATCGAACTCAGTTTCCTAAGCCTAGATGTGTTCTAAACATGGTGATGAGTGGATTCCGCAAGTATACGGGTCGTGGTCAAGTAATAAAGTGGACTATGGGAAGTCGGATGTCGAACCACAGGGAATAGAGATTGCTAAGTGTAAACCAAGCTTTAATAACCTAGTCTAAATTGTAAATTGGGGGGTTTTGGTTTTCAAAACTAAAGAACTAAAAAGGATTGAACGTAAGAACTGAAAATCGAGAGTTGATTGGGGTAAATCAATAGCAAGAGAGGATACTTGGGTATGCATCTCTTTTGGACTTCAATTCTAAAGATGAGCAAAGATGTTTATGAATCAAGGTTGATATTTCTTGTGCCAATAATCCCTAAATTATATCCAACCCCTCTTCCAAGGTGATTGGATAACTAGTCTCCTAGGACTTGATATAAAGTTCAAGGGATAATTCCTAAATTATATCCAACCCCTCTTCCAAGGTGGTTGGATAACTAGTCTCTTAGGACTTGATATGAAGCTCAAGGGAATTTATGTATATTGGAAGAATCATGGGGGTGAATTCGTATGAAAGAGTCTTTCGCCCTTCTAGTACCCGATTCCTCGGTGTACTCATAAAACTCTCTAATGAAGCAAGTTCCTAATACAAGTAGGTGCTAACTCTAGCCCTTGTAATGCACAAAAGTAATTTCTAGTAATGAAATTACAATCAATACATAACATTCATTAGACATTCAAGAGAATACCAACAAATCATCATAAACATTCAATGCTATTAATGCTCAATCCAAAAGTTCAACATATCCAAGTACCAATAGATTAGTTCCCAATAAATGGGGAACTCAAACCAAAATGGACAAGCTTACAAACCATTGAAAAGATAATAGAGAACACCATTACCTCCAAGATTGTAACTCCAACGGTTCTCTCTTCTCAAGATTTGGGGGAGATGGCCCCAAGCCCTAATCTCTCCTCTAGTCTCTCTCCCAAGCCAACCTCCCTTCTAAACTCTCATACTTAACTATTTATACCCATGAATTAGGGTTTCACTTAAGAAATTACAACATTGCCCTTGACTGGGCCCGTGGAAGTGCAAAGGTTACGGTGAACGACCTCGTGAAAGGCCGGTTCATCAGTCCGTTCACTCAAATTGCTCTCGAACGCGGGTCAACTGGCGGTTCATCATCCCGTTCAGCTCATAGCTTGCTCTGAACCGGTAGTTGAACTGGCGGTTCATTAGTCTGTTCAGCTCACAGGTTACTTTGAACCGGCAGTTGAACGGCCATTCACAAGGCAGTTCATCTCCTTGGGTGTCTACTCCTGTGCTCAGGTGTGAATGGCCGTTCACTAGGCCGTTTAACCCCTGTTTTCTTCAAAATATCTTCGATTGTCCTTCGTTTTGTTGATAAATGCTTCCTTTTCGTCAGGGTGGCCTATATATGCCTTGTTTACAAAATATGAAGCATTTTAAGTACCTACAGGCTATAAATCAATGCATTTGATATGAAAACATGTTCATAAGTGATAAGTAAATATGCTCATTTGAACACTTATCACATGGTGATATATGAGCTAATGCACTAATAAACACACAGATCATAACCATAAACACCTATGTGCTTCGCTATAATAAAACAAGGTATATGACCAGGGCTTATGCAAAACATACCACATAAATCAAGCAATAGTATGCAAAGATAACTCACAAGAATTAATAAAAGACAAACTACTAATAAAAGAAATTCAAAAACAAGTTATCCTAGGGTTCATATGCCCGAGGCACCACAAAAAGTTTTAGCCTCTCATACTGTCAGAAGACCAAACAAGGATATTAGAGAAAGATATAAAAGAAAACATGGGTGACTCCCTTGCTCGATGCCTTCTCCACCTTTGCTTGCTTGATGCCTTCTCCACCTTTGATCTTCTCTGAAACCCTAGCTATCTCTCGGAGACCACGTTGAAGACTGATCTCCAAAACTCCACGAATTTAGTGCCTTTGGCGGGTTTATATAGGCTTTAAATAAATTTAGCATGGGCGTGCAGATCTAGTGCACACCCGTGCAAGTCCCCGTGCTACGCGGTTGACATGTTTGAAATCAGAGAGGTGCATGGGCAGGTGCACACCCATGCACAATAACATTTTGACCGTGCACACCTTTGTGAAGCCCTTTTTCAGTGTGATTCGTCCTAATTTGTCCCATTTCTCGTTCCTTTCGCTCTTGGTACCTATTTTACCTGGTCAATCACAAAACAAACCTAGAGAATTATAAAAATAGAGAAATTGATGCAAAACAACCGGATAAGTGCAAGCAATATGATAGAAATATATGTATAATTATGCACTTATCATACGCCCCAAACTCAAACTTTTGCTAGTCCTCAAGCAAAGGAAATATAGAGAAAATATATAAGTGCAAAATCTTTGATCTCAAAACAGTCAGGAGTCCCTATAGTGCCCGTGAAATCACAGTGTTGAGTGTTATGAATAATTTTTAGGGAAAATAGGTTTTGCTTTTTACTCACATCCCCACGTGTGCGTATGTGTGTGTGACCCTTTCTATGGTGCCCCTTACTAACTCCAGTATGCCCAACTGGTTATAGACCTTATTCACTAAAGCAACTCTCTTTGACTCTTCTAGTTGGGTAGTAGTTACATTTATCCAATGAGGTAGCCATTTCCCCTAGTAGGTCATCAAGTGAACATTTGTGATGCCCATGATTTGACTACTCAAGAGCGGCTTTCACGCTTTAAAGGTGATGGCTATTTCTACCATCTTTTCTGGTAGGGCATTCCTAATGAATCCGACTTATCGGCCGATAGGGTATCCAGAAGAGGCCCAACTTTATGGATTTATTCACTACTAAAGATAAATACTCCTTTTCTCTTCTTTTTTTTTTAAATAATAAATAGCATAAACTAGTGGTCACAAACTAGGCAGAATCCAAACCTAAGCAGACAAGTGACAATACTGTCAAGGCTTGTGCTCAAAATTTTGTGAGGTGTCTGGTAAAGACAAAATTATATAGTATACTTTTGAAAAAAATAGCCCCCAATACTAATGTTGACCAAGACACAAAAGTGGACTCCCATTAATTTGCTCATAGATCATCCTAAATCAACACTTATCATAAACAATATAATTTCGCAATAGATGATCGTGTGCGTTGTCCCCAATGCATATAATATATGCAATAAAAAGAATATGATGTGCGTAAACAAGGTAGGAGAAGGAACGTGGACTTAGCTCAGCGTGCATCGTGATTGGTCTAGTCCTTTTTGTTGTGCTTCCTACCAAGTGTGAATTTCAACTTATCTTGAGAACATTGAAGGCACAAAATGTAAGGCTCCATAGTATATAGAAAGACTAAACCCTTTTATGAACAAAGTGACTAAACTAAAAATAAAAATACAAAAATGGTAAATAAAAAAAATAAAAGATGATAATATTCATATGCCAAAATCATCTATGTCATCACTATCGTCTGTGTCGTCTCCGGAGTCCTCTCCATCGGTGGCATCTCCGGCTGCCTCATCTCTAGTAGCCACCCCCGTATCTCTTGGAGTGAGTGCTGATAGTAGTGATGGGAGTGGGTACTGGATCTCCTGGCGCTCGAGCAGCAGTTGTGTGGCGCTTGCCAGCCATTGGAGCGGGCATCTCTATCTGCCTGCGTCAGTGCTGGTGCTGCTGGCAGAGGTGCTATGCTACGATCTGCTGTGGCTACTAGATCTTGAGGCTTTGGCTGCTTTTTGGGTGCTATGGCTGTGTATCTGATCCCCTAAGATGTGCGTGTGGCCTACAACATCCTCATTGCTTGCATGGTCTCCATTGAGATTGGTGTTATTGGCCCCACTACTGTCATCTTCTTAAGTACTGCTTCAGATAGTATCTTCATCCCTTTGGTAAGTTTCGTGATGTAATATCACACAAAGATCACTCCTACTCTGGAGTTTGTTCCCTAGTGGAGGAAAAACTGAGCCACAACCCATCCTATGTGCAATCTGAATCCATCTACCATACTTAATAGGAACAGGAAGTACTTGTTGCTGACTACGTCGGTGTTGTCCCCTCGTCCTACAATATAATGGCTAAGAACCGCATGAATGTACCTGAGGGCCATGGATCGAAGTGAAGAGGCCTTTGATAGACGTGGGTCATAGTAAGGGTCTATTATAAGTCTCAACCAATATGATGCTTGTGTGCTTCCCCGAAATGTGTGCTTCCCCGAAATCTGTGTTATCGTAACAAGTTGTATTCAGGTGTTCTTGTGAATTCTATGTCATAAAGGCCAAGGTCAATAGCAAACTCTATGTAGCTCATCTATTTATGAGTGCCTCCTATTTGGAGCTTAATCTGATCTTGTCTATGCCAAGAGACTGCTCCCTTGATGATTGCGATTGTAGATAGTACCTCCAGTGTTAGCTCTTGATATGTTTCCTCTTTTATTGATAGGAGGCGATCCCATGCTCTAGTGGCTAGAAGTAGTTGGACTTTATCGGCTAGACCCACTTCCTTGAGAAGATCCCAATTAATCGTCCATAATTCACCAAACTTCCGTTGTTGTAGTCGAGTGTACCTTTGGCGGTGTGTTAACATGCATAATTCAGGTGAAGGATTTCAAGATTTCCTTCTCGTCGCTTCTTTCTTGGTGGTAGGCCTGATGTGAATTGCTTATGGGTCGACATAGAGGTGGTTTTGCAAAAGCGAAGCTATATGCGCTTGAGGGGGATCCGATCTTGCAACTCATTATGGTTTTTATGGGTAAAAGTCTGATGTTGTCTTGGAGTATGATTTTGAGTTTTATTGGATTAGGGTCGGTTGAAATCGACGAAGGATATGCTTGTGACAGCGTGATAGTTGTAATTTTTAAATTCTAGGTTTCTAGTCTGCGTGCTAGCACACACTTGGTTGCACGACCATGTGGATGCCCATGTATCTCTCTATTGTACCACTTTGTAGTGCACGCCGGTGCATATTGCTTGCACGAGATTGTGTAGTTTAGGCCCTTGTGTCTTGAATTTCCCGAGATATGCACGATTGGATTCACGGGCGTGTGTATACCCACGCATCTCTCTGGTCTTATGGTGTTCACCTCCTCGTGGTGCACGCTCGTGTATATGCTTTGCACGACCTTGAGCAATTATGGCCTTTGTGAGTGTGATTTCCAAAAAATTGCACGACCTGATATTGTACTTCCGTGCACTGAGTCGTGCATCTCTCTGTTCGCTTCATAGCTTCATCTTTCTCCTTGATCCCTCTTGGACCTTTATTGAATCCTAAAACAATAACTAGAAAACTATCCAGACTTGGGTTGCGTCCCAATATGCTCTTGTTTTACATCATTATCTTGACGTACTTGATGAGTTTAATAGGGGTCGAACATGTAGACCTTTTCCTCCTCTTTGTTTGAGGGGAAGTTACTCACTATATAGGGCTTTAGGCATTGTTCCTTCACCTTATGGGTACGCTTAGTTAGATGCATGATTTCAACTGGTCCATGAGGTGATGCCTGTGTTACTGTGAAAGGCACTGACCATTTTGACTTGAGTTTTCCTGGAAACAACCAAAGACGTGAGTTAAACAGTAGAATGTGGTCACCAGCTTGGAATTGCCAAATGTTCTTTAGGTGTGCATCATTAAATCGCTTGACACGCTCCTTGTATATCCTGACATTTTCATAAGTGTTTTCGCGTCATTCGTCTAATTTGTTTAGCTGAAATTTCCGTTTCTGCCCAGCATCTTCAAGATTGAAATTCAAGAATTTTGTGGCGAAGTATGCCCGATGTTCCAATTCGACAGGTAGGTGACATGCCTTATCGTAAACTAGCCGATATGAAGTACTTCCAATTGGGGTTTTGAACGTGGTTCTGTACACCCGTAGTGCATTATCTAGTCGCTCTGACGAATCACATCTGTTGTGTTGCACCGTTATCTCCAAAATCAGTTTTAGTTCCTGATTTGAGAGTTCAACTTGGCAACTAGTTTGTTTGTGGTATGGAGTAGCCATCTTGTGCGTTACCCTATATTTCTTCAAGATTCTTTCAAATTGGGTGTTGCAGAACAGTGTTCCTCGATCGCTTATGATTGCACGTGGTGCACTAAATCGAGTGAACAATTTCTCGAGGAACTTGATCACTACTCTATCATCGTTTGTTTTTAATGCTTGAGCTTCCACCTATTTGGACATGTAGCCCACTACAACCAAGAGGTATTTTTTTTCCATTGGAGTTGGGAAAAGGACCCATGAAGTCCATTCCCCAAACGTCAAACACCTCACAATGCTGAATCGGGCTTTGCATCATCTCATCACGCTTTGAAATGTTTCATCTGTCATAGGTTGTAAATCGGTTCTCGGGTGAGCCTGGAACTCATACATCATCCTTTGCTCAGTCACGTCCTTCTTCATAATGGATCCCTACAGAATTGAAATGTGGTCTTGGATAGCCGTCATCTGTGGTATGGATGGAGAGGGATTGATGAGAAACGACCCCTTCGCCGAGGTCTCCATACGGCCTCCCGGCGGTCCAAGGTCCACGGACCGGTCCTGCATCTGAGTTGACTTTGTGAGTCTGCTGTCTTCTCTAACGGAAGCTTCTCCCGGCTAGTCATCAGGCTTCTTCCCCATTCTTAGTTTTCCTTCTTCCTTCCAGTGGCCTAAGCCTTCTCCTTGCCCTAGCTATCTTGCTTATTTAGATGGAGCATCCATGGATCCAGTCCATTATCCTCCTATTCCATGTCATATGCGATCTCCCCCACCTCTCCGCCATTTCATGGTAGAGGATCTTGGCCCCATTCCATACGGACAAGAACTTTGTATTTTCGGGAGCCGATGTTGGTCCAGATTACACAAGGCATGGTGTAGCCTTGTCTCACTCTCATCATTCCTCGAATATCATCCACATAGTATCCTAACCTACGGTCGACATATAGGAGATCGCCCGCTGACTACAACACTCAGTCGGTTGAGTCTCGAGTCCAATAGAAGGTCGGCAGCCGCCTCACGTCTAGCCACCTAATCTCCTTGTCCGTCGAACCCACCCTCCATATGTCTGTCGACCATGTCTCGCACTTAATCGAGAAGGCAACGAAATGAAGCTGACCAGACTTTTAGATCTCCCTCATGTCCACTGAAAAATTACAAACTACCATTATCCTTCCGTCCCTAAATTCCTTCATCGGCCACTCTTACTCGCCTCCCAATACCACCTTTAGTGCTTATGAGACCGCCGGACCATCTGCAAGCCCCTCCCAGACGACCATCACTGTTGTTGTCATAAAAGTCTTCATCTTTTCCTTACCTGCGACCATGTCGCTATCCAAAGCTAAGGAAACATGATGGTGTTCAATCTTCCTAGTCGCCAAGGTGGAGCTCTAGTTCCCCTTCTTCTCGTTCTTCCTGTCATTCCCTCGCTTCCCCTGCAAGTCGGGGAGCAACACATCCAATGAGACGTGGTGGTGCTTGATGTTCCTAGTCGGTAGGTTGAAGCTCGAGCTCACCTTCCTTCGGTCCCTCTCACGCTTGCTTTGCAGGTTGTGGTGAGATGGTTGCTTCGACTATCGCAATATGTTCAGGCCTTTCTCCGCTGCACTTGGAGGCGTCGTATGATGCTTTGGAGAAGCATGATAGATTGGAGGTCTGGTCTCTTGTTCTCCCCTGGACTGCTATTGAATAGAGCTTCTTCGACGGCAGTCTCAGCCTTTGTGGCCTATTCTGCCACAAACCCGATGAGTGATAGGCCTCTTCCATCCACCACCATGTGTCCAAGCCTCAAGCACTGGCTGGGACCTCCAAGCATATGGACATTTAGAGAACAAGTGTTCGCAATTCACGCTAGGGGAGAGGACGCATCTTGAAAATAATCGAATCCCTCTCTTTAGTTGCTGATCTCGAGTCAGTAACCTGTCTATGCAAGCCATTTATATACAATGAGAAAATTTTGGCAGTGCCAAACTGTCACTCCTCGAGCCTAGCTGGGACGGCAGCAGACCAGCTGCATAGGTGTGAGGATTACTCACTCTGGAAACTAGTAGATGAAGAGCAAGTAATTTGGGATTGCCGTGAGAATAGAGTTGAGAAGTGTGATTCTTCCTTCTAATGAAAGTAACTTCCCTTTCCATGTAGTCAAATGTGCTTTGATTCTGTCAATTACTATCCTCTAGTCGTCCTTCCTTTGCTTGGAAACTGAAAATGGTAGGCCCAGATAATTGATGGACAGACTGCCAATGCTACATTCCATTATTTGCTCCAAGTCTTCGGGGTTGTAGGTGAGTGCCTTAATGGGAATTGTTACGCTCTTTTGGTAGTTAATCCTAATGCCGGGAGAGGCCCTCATATAGGAATAAGATCATTTTCAAGACTATGAAATTTTCTAGGTCCCCTGAGAACATTATTAAAAGATGATCTGCATACTGGAGGATGGATATCTCTTCCTCCTCCGTTCCACCATAGCGGATGCCCCTGAATAAATTAGCTCTTGTGGAATTCATTATTAACATGCTAAATAGGTCAGTAACTAGGACAAAGAGCAGGGGGGATAAAGGGTTTCCTTGTCGCAGACCCCTCTGATGCCACACATATCGTTTAGGTCAGCCATTTAGTAGGAACATGGACTTGGAGGAGGTAAGGATTACCCTAATCTAGGTTAATCATCATAAGCCAAATCCCTACGCCTATAGGATATCTGAAAGAAATTCCCAATGCACCATATCAAAAACCTTTTTGAAGTCCACCATAATCAGTGCACTGTTAGCACTTCCCTCTTTTATCCTATGGATAAGCTCTTCCGCGGCCACAATGTTGTCTTGTATGGATATGCCATTACTGAAGGCTGTTTGTGAGTGGTCCACCATTTCATTAATCACCCTCCCGAGTCTGTTGGCGAATACCTTGGTGACTATCTTCATAGAGCAATTCAAACAACTGATCAGCCTATAGTCCGATAAATTCGTAGGTGAATTTATTTTCGTTATCACAGTGATGTATGCCCAATTTTGCCTCTCCAGAGATACTCACCCATGATATAGGTTGTCGAAGAGGGAAATTATCTCCTTTTTCAAAATACCCACCCTTGTTGATATATAGATACGAGGAAGCAATCCAACCATAGAGTGTTATCCGAATTCAGATTTGTGACGCAGCCCAAATCTCTTCTTATGCGAAAGGACTATCTTATTTGGAGAGATTGACTTGTTCCCTATGAGCAAATAATCAGCCCCAGTCAATGGACAATCTGTGTTGTCTTTTGGTGCCCAAAAGCCATCAGAAGTGTGTCTTGAAGGCTGCCGTAGGGTCCTCTTGTCCTTTAACCATAATGTCGTCGACCTGTATTTTATGTATCTTATTGCAGTTCCTCCTTTCATTAGCCACCACGTGGGAAAACTTGATGTTCTGGCCACCTTCATTCAAGCAAGTAAGATGGGAGCGTTGCCGCCAATGTACCTCCTCTATTATGATGAACTTTTCATACTCCATTTTGAGGGCTTGATTTCTTAGCTCCTTTTCAAAAGTAAGCATAGTGGTTTCATCATCTTGGTCAAATTGTTGAATAGTGCATAGTATCTCCCTCTTCCGTGTGCCATCTTCTTGTCTTTTCTGGGCACTACATAGCTTCAATCGCTTCCTAATAAGGGTTAACTTCTTTGCTAATATGTAATCTCAGCTTCCTCCATAACATACCCCTTCCTACCACTCTTTCAGCATCTCCCAAAACCCCTCTATAGTTGCCAACGATCTATTGAATCAAAAGGGGAAGCCGTGGATGGTGTGTAGTTTGCATTCCAACATGATTGGGGTGTGGTCGGACCTAACTCTTACAAAGCTGATTCCCATACCTGAGGGAACTCCGAAGGCTATGGGGCGGATAAGAGGAAGCGGTCGAACCGGATGAGTAGCGGGTTGTTCCGGCCATCGGACAAAGTGTAATTCTGACCCATCAATGGGGGGTCCCAAAGTTGGAGGTCGTCAATTAACTCCCCGAAGTCCCTACTACTTTGTGTATTGTGGATAGCCTTATTACTTTCTTCATTTGAGAGTATGGCATCGACGTCAGCCCGTAAAATCCATAACCCCCGCCAACGGAATCGAACAAGCTGTAGCTTGTCCTAGAAGGATTGCTTGAGGTTTCGCTTACACGAGCCATATACTGTAGTGCACATCCAAACTTTTTTATTGGAGTTGTCCTCAAGGATTGCCATTAGACTGAAGGTGTCATTGTAGCTATTGATTAGGTTGAATCAGCTATTGTTCCATCCCTTGCAACAACATCCCCTAGTTTTATTTGCTTGGATGATAATTTTGGGGTCGTATGTAGAGTCCCCCAAACTTCTCCATACGCCGTTATCCACACTGGCCAGTTTTTTCTCTTGTAGAAAAAAAAGATCTTGCTTGTGTGTTCCCATAAATTCCCTTACCAGGAAACACTTTTTTGTTTCCCTAGTCCCCTATCATTCCATGATATTAACTTCATGGAGGAAACTCTGGCAAACCCTAGTTTCCATATCCCCCGGGGTGGCTTAGGTGCCTCCCCTTGCCTTACCAGCCCTTAAATGCATATGGTGCAAATAAGTCTCGGTGTCCAGTGTGTTCGAGGTCAACTCCCAGAGTGAGGCCGGTGGAGAGTAATTCCCTGTCAGACCAATCAAAAGTAAGAGGACAAGGAGAGAAGGATGAGTTCATACCTTGAGGGTCGATCCACTCCAGTCTTCTCTTGATGGTAGTGTAGGTTGTAGCTTCATCTTGTTCTGGGAGTGGTTTGATTTTCTTGGGACGACCCGTGGGTTTACTTGGCGCATCGACACTTTTCCCATTCCCAGTGTTGTGGATGGTGGCTTCTTCAGAGGGTTCAGGATGACCTTTCCTTCACATGATTCAGGTGGTGCTTTCCCTAGTAAATTCGGTGTGTTGCTCTAGGTGGTGTTTGAAATCAAGTTCCATCCCCCATTCATGTATTTCATAAATGCATTATTAAGATCTTTTATTCCAGGATTGAATAAATCCATAATGTGTAGTGCTTATGGAGTTAAATTCTGTGGATTAGGAAGATAGCCCGTGTTGATTGAGCATGGATTAGTTGTGATTATAGGTCGGGTGGGCACCTTATTTTTAAGGCCTAGCTGAGGCTTTGTGGGTTCAACAGAAGCACTGGGTTGGGCTTGGTTGTTAGATTGCTGCTTGGGAATCGGTCAAACTACAATCGGGAGATCAGAATCAATTGAGTCCACCATGTCAGGAGTGATCTGGTGACCAGAAACAATTTGATCCATTGGGCCCGAATGTTGGGCTGGAGCTAATAGGCCATGAACTGGCTCCTTCCTAGGCTTGTAAGGGGAGTGGATCAAGTGTTGCCTATTTGTTAACCCTTTGCAAACCATCTCCGCCGTTGGATTAGGATTGTTCGATCTCGAAACGCTTGATCCCGGTGCGACCGAATCAAGCCCGGTAAGTTCAAATCCTGGTTCAGTTTGGTTCTGTTCCACTAAAGCGGTTTCAAACTCAGAGCTAAACCCTCTTCTCCTCCAATTTGGTCCCACCAGATAATCTGGTCTCCATGCAAACGGGTTATAAATCGATTCTCGAGTGAGCTTGGAAGCTATACAACGTCCTTTGCTCGGTCATGTCCTCCTTCATGATGGAGCCCTACAGAATTGAAACGTGGCCCTGAATAACCGTCGTCTGTGGTATGGATGGAGAAGGATTCACGAGACACGACCCCTTCGTCGAGGTCTCCGTACGGCCTCCTGGCGGTCCAAGGGCCATGGACCAGTCTTGCATAGAAGCAGGATCGGTCGGGGTTGACTTTACGAGTTTGCTGCCTTATCTGACGGAAGCTTCTCCCGACCGGCCTTCAGCTTAATTGCTTCCCCATTCTTAGGTTCTCCTTCTTCCTTCTGGTGGCCTGAACCTTCTCCTTGCCCCTAATACTTATTTAGACGGAGCATCCACGGATTCAGTCCATTGTCCTCCTCTCTTATATAATCCGTGATCTCCCCCATCTCTCTGTCATTCCACGGTATAGGATCTTTGCCTCGATCCATACCGACGAGAACTTTGTATTTCCGGGAGTTAATCTTTGTCCAGATTACGCAAGGCATGATACAGCCTTGTCTCACTCTCATCATTCCTAGAATATCGACCGCGTAGTGTCCTCCCCGCTGGTCAACATATAGGAGGTTGCACACCAATTTCAACACTCAGTCGGCCGAGTCTTGAGTCCAATAGAAAGTCGGCAGCCGCCTAACGTCTAACCACCTAATCTCTCCGTCTGCTACCGTCGACCAGCTCTCACACTTAATCGAGAAGGCAGGGAAGTGAAGCTCACTAGACTTTTCGATCTCCCTCACCTCCGTCGGCAAATTACATATTATCATCATCCTACCGTCCCTAAATTCCTTCACCGGCCACACTCACTCGCCACCCAATACCACCTTCAGTGCAGATGAGACCGTTGGATAGTCTGCAATCCCCTCCCGGACGACCATTATTGTTGCTGTCATAAAAGTCTTCATCTTTTCCTTACCTACGACCATATCGCTATCCAAAGCTAAGGAAACATGATGGTGTTCAATCTTCCTAGTTTCTAGGGTGGAGCTCGAGTTCCCCTTCTTCCAGTTCTTCCCATTATTCCCTCGCTTCCCCTGCAAGTCGGGGAACAACAGTCCTATCCGGTAGGTTGAAGCTTGAGCTCACCTTCCTCCAGTCCCTCTCATGCTTCCCCTACAAGTGTGGTGAGACGGTTGCTTCAGTCGCCGCAATATGTTCAGGCCTCTCTTCGCTATCCTTGGAGGCGTTATATGACGCTCCGGAGATGCATGAATGATTGGAGGCCTGGCCTTTTCCTCTTCCCTAGACTGTTGTTGAACAGAGCTCCTTCGCTAGCAGTCTCGGCCTTTGTGGCCAGATCCGCCGCAAACCCGACAGGTGATAGGCTTCTTGGAATCCACCACCATGTGTCCGGGCCTCAAGCAATGGCTGGGACCTCCCAGCATATGGACATTTAGAGAACAAGTGTTCGGAATTCTTGCTTGCAGAGTAGTAGAGGACGCATCTTGAGAATAATCGAATCCCTCTCTTGAGTTGCTGATCTCGAGTCAGTAACCTGTCCATGCAAGCCATACAATGGGAAAATTTGGGCAGTGCCAAACAACCAATGCGGCTAGAGTCGGGATAATTGGAGAAGACACCGGTCGTGCCCTCTTGGTGGCGAAGGACTTTTCATCTCCTGTGGACCTTTATGCACGCCTTTGTTATCCTCTGACGTCCTCCTGCGCTTAAAATGGACCTCCTACCAGCCTTCATCCTCATCAAAGCTCAGATGGGGAGGACACCGAGGGGTCGTCAGCGCATCCGCAATTATGAGACTATAGTCGGAAATATATCACCCTCCTGAAAGACCGTGAAGGAGAATCTAGTCCGAAATATGAGACTCTAACTATAGAGGAGCTCCAGCAAGAAGATGAAAAAAATGAAGCATGCCGACCAACTCCTGTTGAAGAGTTGCAAGCGTTTCCCCTTGATGAAAGCTCCCCTGAGCGTACTATACAGCTTGGCACTGAACTCAATCTTGAACAACAAGAGGAATTGCTCAATCTTATCAAAAGAAATTTGGATATTTTCGCCTGGTCAGCAGAGGAGATGTCTGGAGTACCACGGGAAGTCATGGAACACCAACTTAACGTGAGATGCCTTCTCGTCTGAGACTGTTGGTCGCCGCCGCCTCCCCGGGACGAGGTGGTGCTTGGATGCTCACCCCAGTCGCCTTCGGTGATGTCATGTGCTTCTATACTCGGGACATGGTCTTCGCTAGTGTTCTCAGTTGAATATGTTGAAGCTCCGTTAATGTGCGCCGCTGTTCACCTGATATTGTGCCACCTCGGAGCTTATGTTTATCATAAATTTTTCCTGGAATCCACAAAATAACTCTCAGAAAATTATTGTAAGCCTGTAAAAGTTCATATCAAATCAGTTCAATAAAATTATTTGGTACAAATAGTTTTGTTCTATAACATGGCCATCTATATCTTTCTCAATAGTTAAATGTTAGTAACCCATGCTTCACAAGTGTATTTTTAAAGAGACTTTAATAATATATATATATATATACATTCCTGAGGAAAATTGAATGATCGAATTTAAATGTTACGATTCATAGTACTGTAATATTGCTCATGTGAACAACTAACGGCATAACACTGCAGGTATTTACAAAAATGTTAATACTAGTAATTATTTAGGAAGAAGTGCTTAATTATGCCCTAAAAAAAATCTCTTACTTATAAAACTGACAACATTAGAGTTCTATATGTTATATGTGAAACTTGGGTTCATTTTTCTTTAGGTTTTATAATTAAACCACCTTGAAGAATATTGTAATGTCAAGGAAAACCTTCATCTTATGGCACATTGATTTTCAGAAACCAACCAGATAAAGAATAATGGAATGTCAAAACAAATCTTTCTAATTGCCACATTGTTCCTATTAGAGATGCCTAAGGCACACTACTTTATTCTTTTTTCAAATCATATCAAACACTAGTTGAAATACAATAACCCTTCATATAATCAAAGAGCTGCATGTCTTTATCTCTGATCATGTCCACTTGTGCAAAGATTTCGGTTCTGAAGGCCTATAAAAAGAAGCAGCACCCAGGTCTAGCTCTTCAATGGCAGAGCCTGAATTACATATCCAAGGCTATGGTTGTTCACTCTCTCCCTCAAGGGCTTCCACTCTCTTCTTATATGACCAGTGATGTAAGCACCATATGTGGAAGTGAATCACTGGAAGAATTGAAATGGTTGGGGGCTCTTGTTGGAGAGATTGAACAACTGGTCTTGCTTTTTGTCCGGGGGTTTTTCAACTTCCCCCAGTACTGCATCCATGCATGGATCCCTCTAGTTCAATGGTACTTAATTTCCTACACTGCATGAGAGATCGATCATGCAAGGTAAGAAGGATGTATAATACTTGTGCATTGCATGCTCCTACTTGCATTTGCCGATAGCTGTTTGCAATTCATTTTATGCATTAAACTTTGGTTTAAAAATGATTTTCTTGGTTTTTATTTTTAACTTGAACTTGTCATGTTAAAGAATTGTCCCTTTTGGGCATATTTTATCTTTTTATTTAAGAGAACAACCCAAAATACCGTAGAACACCTCCCTCAACCCGTTTTTCAACTATTAGTAACCAAAAATACCAAAAACCGCAAGAACAAACAACCCAACCAAAGTGACAAAAACGAACGGCTTAAAGACACAAAACATTTAAAGAGACAAGTTTCCGATGAGACACATCTCATGCCACCTATTTTCAATTAATAGAACAACACAAACTATAATGCTAAATAAAGTCATAAAATAACACAAACTACAAAGTAAAATAAAATAAAACTTAATAGGACACAAGTATCACCACACAAGATATAAAACCCTAGATTATAATAACTAAAAAAGATTATAATAAGCAGGGAGATATATGTAAAGCAATAATATTGAACACTTTTAATTCATTGTTGAAGAGCTTCTTTCTCAATTTATAATTTATTGTTAGTATTTAACAAGCTACTGATATGCACCTATAGTTTGAAAATATATACAATAATTCTAATGCTAACAAATCCTTGATCCAAACTGCAAACACAGCAATCTATATATTTCCAAGATATATAACGGAACCATGAACAAATTGAAATCAAGTTTTACTACCAGTGCCGAAAACAACATCCTCTTGTGCTACTTGAGAAGGAGCAGGCCTTGTTTCCTCTCTAGGGTTTCTTCTCCTATCATCCTCCGAGATTAAGGGAGCCTGACCCTCCCTCCTTTGCCTCAGCCTTTCCTGAGCCCCACCTCTGAGTTTCTCAAGCCTCATCCCATCCATTTGCTGTATTTTGAACACCTTCACTACATTCATTAGTCCACCAAGAAAAAACAGTAAGCTTCCAGCTATCCCAAACCAAATCCAGTTCCTCCCCTGCAAATCAAGTAACCAAGAACTCTATACTTAACCTTTTTTTAAAATTCATAAGTCATATCATAAAAGAATAATGGTACCATTACTCTGAACACCTGGTGTTTGGACATGAAAACATCATGCCTGTCAAAAACTCCTCCAACTAAAAACAGCAAGCTTCCCATCAGTAAAGGAATCTGGACACCCTTCTGAAGGATTTGAACATGGCCATCAGCTCTTTCATATATCTGACACAAATCAAGAACGGAGCCAAGGAGCCAGAAGACTGGTCCAGTGATTAGCATGCTCAATCCAGAGCTTTTCAACTTGTGACTACTGTAACCTCTCTTGCTCTGCATGGAAATTAAATCAACGCATGCAATTAATTTCACAATGGCAGAAGCTAAGCTATTCAATTTCACGAAGGTAAAAAGACACGCTCACCTGAATCAAAAGAAAAAGGATTCCTAAAAACATCAAGATGGACCCAACCAAGTGTACCAATGGTGCAGTGAACTCCACCAGTCCAAGCTGCACATCAAGCCCTACCAAAGCGATGCAGTAGTCAACCCCAGCAATATGAGCAAAGAGATCATGAGCATTCACAAGAGCGACGAATACAATCCCTATCAACAGCAGCACGAGTCCCTGCTTGAACTCAGGAAGAGAATGGAGTACTACGAAGGCGATGACGAGGATGAAGGCGGCGAAGAGGTAGAGGCCGGCGTTGATGTACTCCCAGCGGTTGCGAGATCGGCGTGGGCCGTAAGCACGGCTCTCCCTGGCAGTGGCGAGCTTCACCATCGTTGAAATCACGGAGGCTAAGTTCTCATATGTTAGAATGTTTTACAAGCAGTGGAACACTGGAAGCGGTGATCTTATCGGCATCGAGAGACGACTTTTGGGAGAGAGAGAAGGGGGATGTGATACGTGGCTTCATGCATGAGGATCCATGCAGGCTTATGATGATCCGTGATCGCATGCACCTACACCTCAGCTGATACTTCGTAAGTTGTAACAAGACTTTTCTAATTTAAAATTACGTCAGATTGACAGGTTTGCATGGGAATTAGTGATTTTTATAATTTTATATACCGGGAAGTAATGAAAGGTCCCCTAAATCTAAATTTGAGAAATCCCTAAAAAATCCCTGTAAGTTTGCTTATTCCTCTTTAGTCCCTCCTTTATACAGGGATTTACTTTCTAGTCCAAACAGTATCAAACGGTGTTAAAAACCCTGTGAAAAGACGCTGTCACTCGAGTTAATGGGTCGTTCGGCGCTTCACACGCTATGCAGTCGCGGCCCGGAGTGAAATGACGCTGTCCCGCCCCCCGCGACTTCTCCTATTCCCTTCTTCAGATCCCCATCTTTCGAGAAAAAACCCTAAAACGGAAACGGCACGTGAGACACCGAGACCGCACCGCCAACCCTCGCTGAATTTCCTTCATATTCTCTTCCAAAGAACGAAATGATGAGTTCTCGGGGAGTTCATGAAGAAGTTGTATCAACTGCAACGCAACCCTAAACCTTCTTCTACGAGGAGATTAGGGATTCACCACGGTGTTCGATTCTATTGTTTGCTTCTTTTTGAGTCTATTCTTTCCTTTTTCTTATCATCTCAGAGTGTAATACAATTTGTGCATGTGTATTGTAATCAAATTGTGGAGATTTACGGGTTAGAGTTTTGGGGTTTGATCCTTTCTCATGTTCCTTACTGAATGTGTTCCATTGTGGGTTGTTGTTTTAGAAATCAGTAACAAAGTGTTTAAAATCACACTATTCTGTTTAGTATTTGCCTTATGTGTTTAATATTTGCCTTATGTGTTTAAAATCATATGTTTCTGTTTAGAACAATGCACATGACTGAATTGTTTGTATGTATTTTGGCGTTTTCGTTGTAGATAACCACACCAATCTGAGAATCTGGTTAATGGACGATGTTGCATGGGTCCAATGGTTGATTGCCTCACTAAATTGAACAGACTTATGAACCAAAAACACAGGCAACTCATTAACACTACTCCATTTGCGCCCCTGCTTGGTATGAAGCGGGTAGTACAGGAAAGGGTAGTTCTGGACGCACTCATGAGGGCCTATGACATTCGCCTTCAAAAATTTAAAATCGGGCAAAGCTTGGTGACTTTTCGTCCAGAGGACGTCGCCATAATACTTGGGCATAGCGTTGCGGAATGCCTGTGGATTTCAAACGGCCCAAAGCCCGATCCGCATTCGAGGCAGAATACCTCGACAAAGCCTACGCTAGGAATCGGGACTGCTCTGCTGGATTTTGTTCATAGGAGAGGCGAGGAGGAAAATTTTGTCAAATTGCTAGTAGTGTATTTGATGGGCGTCTTCCTCTTTCCAACCACAAACTGCACGGCCTCAAGTTGGAGTGCACATTATGCTGACAACCTTCAGGCGCTGGGTACATATGCATGGGCACAAGCCGTGCATAAATTTCTCATGGACGACGTCCAACTGATATCTACTCGAGTAGTAGAAAGGTGTTCTGGAAAGAAGCCCAAGAACACGGGCTATCTTAGAGGCTGCTCGATCGTCCTCATAATCTGGTTCTATGAAGTAACCCGTGCTGGAAAGAAGCTGGAGTTCGGGCGGACTCCAAGAATTCTATGTTACGGAGAAACCAGCTGCAAGAAGACCACCACTGTAAAGACACTGATCGCATCATTCGAGGGGAAAGAGGTAAGCTTACTTCATCATTTCAACTCTTAAGTTTTTAGTTGCATGCGAAAATCTTCAGTTTTTTTCAAAGTCTTTAGTATTACGTTAAAGTATTTAGTATTCGTATTAAGTATGTAGTATTATGTTAAAGTATTTAGTATTGGTACAAACGCTTTAGTATGATGTTAAAGTCTTTAGTATTCCTACAAAGGCTTTAGTATTACGTTAACGTCTTTAGTATAAGGCTACACCATTTAGCATTTTACTTTACTTTTGTAATATTGTTCATTATTCCTACAAAGGCTTTAGTGTTACTAATGTTTTTGTAATATTGTCTCAGCCGTGACCTCGCCCCTGCAGAACTCGTAAGAGGCATCCTCACCAACATTCACCTACTCCATGGCACGCCATGGAAGAGAGAACTAGTAGGGTCAGCTGGTCCAAGCTACAGATGATCAGCGCAGCCAGCAGAGGAATGAGAAAAAATCCCGGCACCGAAGGGCCGTGGAGCCGCCGACCGTTCGTCCATCTCCCTCCAGTTGGAGGAGCCCTTCCCCACGCAACGACGATGTAATGCTGCGCTTGCAGACAGCGTACGATACTCTGCTGAGCGAGGTCTCTACAATGCGCAGGCAAGTAGATATGTTGCTTTCCAGGGAGCAACAGTCGGCTCAGGAGCAAGGAGCGACAAAATCTCCACAGCAGGCCCCACCGACCAAACGAAGAAAGGCAACTGTCGGCTCAGATTCATTGGCGGATATCGTCAATGAAACAGTTGCCCGCAAACTGCGGTCGAGAAAGAAGAGGAAAGCTCCGGAACCAGCTCCGCAAGAGGGAAGCCCGCAGGCTACAGAAAGAAGAACTGAAGGCGAGGAACCAACTAAAAGTGTCGATGAAATAATCGAATCTTTTTCGCTATTGAAGAACGCGTCAAGAATCGGGATGCAACGACGCTGATCCCCATTGGAGACGTAAGCTCCCATAGAAGGCCCCACGCTATTGTGGATATGGTTCCCCGCCACAATTGAAGCCTAAGCGGGCCCCAAACCGTCGCTACTATGGAAGCCGACAATCTCTGTCGGCTTAACGGACCCTGCCCATTGGAGATTCACTCATTGGCGACCCATATCCCGGCCAAGGTCGAAAGTGCGCGGTGGTTACCAAAGAAGCGGAGGCGGACCCCTTGCCCGCTATCGTTGAAGGCGGAAGATCCTCAGATGAAAAGATGTACCGCCATCCTGGAACCCATCATACCGCCGCCGGAGTCAGTGCAGGAGGCCCCTGTCGATGAAAATGTTGTTGATGCAGAGACGGCTGTCTACGCTGGAGAAAATGTAGCGCCGGTGCCGACAAATTTTATTCCTAGAAACAAGCGGCCAACAGGGTTCAAGCAGCTTAGCAAACAGAAGCAAGCAGTCATCAGTTTCTATCTTAACTGCTTGATGGACAGGTGAGAACAATGTTCATACTTGTTGATCTGTTTATTATTTAACACAAAGGCTTTAGCATTACCATAAAGACATTAGTATTAGAAGAAAGTCTTTAGTATTACACTAAAGACATTAGTATTTGTGGGATCGAAAATAGCCGCCTGGCATCGTGTGACACCAGACGATATATCGAAGCACAAATATCATTTTTGTTTGTTTGTGGGTTCTTTTATTCCTAATAGAGGCAAGCCTCTATTATTAATTACTCCAGACAAAGTCGTGGGAACCTCCGATTAAGGGCAAAAATACAAGTAAAGGCAATGAAAAAGAATTTTTATTTATTGCAGAAGTTTATTACATATACAAATATTTATCATATGAATATGTATTTTATTTATTTATTTATATAGACGACGTCGCCTTCCGCCTTGGAAAATGTGTTTCGCCACCGCTTTCAAATTTGCGCCGCTATTTCGTCGCCTCAAGATATGTACTTTGTTGTCACTATTATATTTGCACCATTTCGGATTTGCATATTAGCAACATTAATATGAATGCTCCCATACCACCGCTCGAGATTTTGCATTTTACTTTTTAGAACTTGTGTTTGATTGTCTCGAGATGAATACCCCATCATCACTCCAAAATGCATGTCGCTTTGAAATTTATGTTCATCGGCCGCCTTTAAAGTAAGTGCTTTATCGCCTTCCTGAGATGTTTGTCTCATCACCTTAACATACACACGTTTGACTACCTTGGAACATATATTCTATACATATCATGCTTGGGATTTGCCACTTTCATTTTTATTGCAATTACCCAAATCATTTTTTTTAGTGATTTATGGAAGAAATCAACCGAAGTAGCTAATGACTATGCCATGTGTGTGGGCCCCATGATATTAACTTCACTTGCTTATCATCTTTGTTTCCCCTTTTTTTATGTATTTTTTTTTTTCATTTCTCTCAACATAGGAGTTGAATAATTCTCTGCACATCTATTACTTCCCCACTATTACAATGATGTCCCAATGGATAATGAGGTTGCATAGCCATCATTTTTTTAAAAAAATAAATTCTTTAGAGCCAACGTTCTGTCAACATGTTTGACAAGATGATTTGTGTCAGTCAACATTTACACATGGCTCCTATGACCTTTTAGCTCATATCATCTCATAAGACTAAATAGTCTTTATTTATTTGCCTCCATAACTAGACATATCCTCCAAATTCATCTTGAACTTTGCCATTCCCATTTGTCATTTCAATTCGTACACTCTCATGACTGCTACTTATAGGCTTTCTTAGCATAAATTGGGCCAGCACATCAAGCAACCTCAATATCCCTATTTTATTAAACCTGTAGATAAGAGGTCTTTAAAGTATTACATCAAACAGGCCATAGGCATGTTTCAATCTCATCAAATCCCATAGCTTATCAAAGAAAAGGATGTACATAAATCTTCTTTTATATGCCACAACTTCCCCATTTCTCCAATGGAAAATTTCAATGCTTATATGTCAGTAGCTCCTGCAGATCTGGTTGAACATAAGCTCTTCTGTTTGGCAAAAAAAAAAATCTTGTTCATCACCAATAGTCATTGTATGGACCTGAACCTTCTTTGAAATGATGAAACTTGTTCCGTCCAAATTTTGCTAAAAGAATGGCGGCCATCACAAGACTCTAAGGTTCTTATTTTGAAGAATTATAATCCTTGAACTTGAAACTAACAATCCCTCTTTTATATAAAATATCGAATGAATTTGGCTCAAATTCCAATGTTTTAGTCAAGTCTTCAATGGCCCGCGCAATGGCTCATGTGATCTATCTCCACCATTTTCATGCCTCTCCATGGATACTCAGAACCTAAGAATAATGTGTAGCTTTATCTTCATCTTCTCATTTCTTTTCAGAGCATTAGCAACTATCCTTGAAATTTGCTCACCATATTGAAGTAAAGGTCTCCCAAGCATCTCTTCGAGCAGGTTATGTGCACAACGTCTCTATCAAATTATTCAGACTATTGATATTTTCTTTGAAAATTTTGTTTACAAAGATGTCTCATATCAAACATCTGTTTGTAAAGCTTCAAATCTTTGATGGCTGATTTTTTTTAATTCTCTTCCTCCATTTCTTCCTATAGCTAAATTCTTGGAGCTCTTTTCCATTAATTTTCTTCTTTTCACAAAGACAAGCTTCAAAGATCGCCAAAGAAGCGGTCGGGGAAGGGGCATCTTTTACATGAGTTCTCGAGGCTCACATCATGAAACTTCAAGGCATCGAGATCATCATTGAATCCCCTGTTCTATTGCTTCATCTTCATAACAGCAACAACTATTTGATAGCAGCTCTTCTTTGTGGAATTTCTTCATGTATCACCAGTCTCATCTAGAAATTACTCACGTAGATTGCATAATTTCCACAAGTTCTGAATATCACCATACAAACAACTTTTCCTTCTCTGCCATCTTATTTCTCTTCATAGCCTCAGCTTGCTAGAATGCATTCTTAGAACTGAGTAACTTGACTAGCTGCAGATGGTATAATTCTGAATTCTTTCTTCTTGCAACAACACAGTAACATCTTCCTTGCAAACCAACATTTGTTCTCTTACGCTTAGACTCCTTGGTTTCAAGATCATGCTTTTTGAGCGTGCATAACACTGGGATGATCTTAAGCTCCAGCATCTTCACCTTCAGGCATAGTAGATGCCTCAACCATAGACCCAGAGGTAGAATCATCAAGTTGTACTGAACTAGTTGAATCTTGTTGCTTAGCAAGTGTCTCATGCTCCAATTTCGACGTAACCAGCGGCCTTCGTTCTTCTTCTTTAACTCCCCTTTTTTTGTTCCTCATCTGCAGTTTCTCCTTCCTCGAGTTCCTCTAGATCCATAAGCAGAACCTCTTGTCATCCGATTTGCTCTCCTTTGTCAACGAAACCTTGATACAAACTTTCCAGATGGGCTTCTGTGGTAGGTGGGAGTAATGATGGAAAAGGGATGTAGAAGGTCTTCAGAAGCTTGACGATGGCGGGACGATCTTTGGGAACCTCGTCAACAGACGATCAGAATGGCGATGCTTGAAGCAACGACAGCGATAAAAGCAACGGGCTTCTCCAGTAGCTTGGGCGGATCGGTGGAGACTGGTTGCGCTGACGGCGGCGTATTGATAGGTAGGCGAACTGCGGCCGGGTCGGCAGCGGAACTGGGTATGTAGAGCCGGGCGGAATCGTGTGCGTAACTGGGAGCCGGGCGCCGTAGTGGCGTGGGAAGCTGGAGGCGGCTTCTCAATCATGGGGCTTCTTAGCCATGATCGGGACGACGGCAGATCTTGCTTCCATCTGGTGGCAGCTTGACGAAACGGATGCGCTGGAGTTTCCCCGACGGTGGCTAGAGGTTTCTGAGGCGAATCAGCTGCGATTGGGGCAAAGATCTCCGTGTGGATGCGTAAGAGGCTTAACGGGAGCGTGGCTTCTCGAGATATCGCAGATAGGCTTCTATGATGGGATGGTGGCCGGATGCCGGGTCTCATATCGGCGGCGCGAAGTTTCATGTGGTGAAAAGAGAAAGGGGTGGACCAGCCGCGGACGCCGGGCCGCCGGCATGTGCTTCAATCTGGAGCTTCAATGACGACGGCGGTGACCGGATCCGTCCTGTCGAGGGCGTGGCCGATCGGCGGCCAAGTGCGGTATGCGCAGAGAAGGAGAACATCTCTTTTTTTTATTTTTGTTTTATTTATTTATTATTTTTTTTTATAACATATATCACTCTCTTTTTTTTTTAATTTTTTTTTATTTCCTGCTTATGACTCCCGCCTCACACTCCCTCATATCTACGTTTAGTTATGTCCCCTTGAAGCTTCACGATGAACCAGAACCGGTGCGGGATCTAAGGCTTTATTATATTATCATATAATAATGAGAAAAAGAATATCACCTTCTTTGCTTTCCTGGCTAAAAGACAATCGCGAGGAATACAAAAGTTTTTCTTCTCTTCCTTTGTGTCTGTCTGAGAAAAAAAAAAAAAAAGAGATCCTCCTTTTCTCCTTTCCTTTGTCTCTTTTTATCTCTTTTTTTTTAACAGATTTTTCTCCGCCATATTGTAACTCCCTAACAATAATGATAAGACCAAAGGAATTTAAATTTGATTTAAATTTAATTTTAATTGGTCTGACAAAATCCACCCGTCGAACAAAGGGATAAGATCAATTCTTCTTCTCTCTCTTTTATTTTTTTATTTTATTTTTTTCATTTGTTATTATTATTATTTTTTATTTTTATTCATTTATTTATTTATTATCTTTACCTTGGGATTGGTATTCTAATGATGTCTTGGGATTCGTGTTTTTCCCCGAGATCGCCTCGAGATATGTTCTCGGGCCATTTTGACATTTAGGATCACCTCAGGATTTGTGTTCGGGCTATCCTGAAATTCGGGATTGCCTCGAGATATGTTCTCGGGTCAAAATTTTTTTTTGTAATTTGCATTTGCCTCGAGATATGTTCTCAGGGGCAATTTCATAATTTGTGATTGCCTCGAGATTTGTTCCCGGGGGCAATTTTGGTATTTGCCATGTTGCCTCGAGATATGTTCTCGGGGGCAATTTTGGTATTTGAGATATAACCCAAATAATTTATTTGAAGAGGGAGTTTTAAATCAATTAAGATTAGTACATTTAAATTTTAATTCTAAATATATCCACATTAGGATTAAGATATATTTGAATTCTATTTAAATTGGGATTTGGGTTCTATTAGGATATATGTTATATTATTTATATATAAACAAATGCCCCCTTCATACTTTTCTCACGAAATCCTCTTTGGTGAGATTGAGTGAGAGAAGTAGGAATCCCCAACCCTTTCTTTTGTCATGGCCAATATTTCTCAACCTTTTTGGGATATGGCCCAAAATTGTAATGAGGTCCCTCAAGGTCAAGTCTTCATGAGCCACACCCCTATCTTTGACTCTGAAGCCGAGCCCGCAATCAGATATGAAGGAGAAGAGTGATCAGAGTGGGTGAAGCGCTATCCAAATCGTATGGCTATTGCTAAATTGCACACAAATCGTTGGTTTGAAGACGGCTTGACCGATGCAATTTGTCTGAAGCCTGAAGGAGAAGTAAAGGATTTGAGGACGTTCCAAACCCTCGGATCTAAGATCATTAACCACCATCCGGGATAAAGGGGTAAGGAGCCTATCCAAAATAGTTTAATTGATCTTCCATACTATGCAGAGTGGGCCAAGCACATGGTCAATAACTACTCCAAGGAGTTATCTGAAGCAGAGTTGGTGGGCGGGATTGTGGCTTCAGTCGGCCGCTATGATTTTGACTTGAATTTTTATAAAGCATTAGTAGAACTATGGTGTCCCGAAACTAATACTTTCCACTTCTTGCATGGAGAAGTTGAGATTTCATTATGGGATATCAAGGAATTGGGAGGACTTCCAATTACTGGAGACATCTATGATGAAGTCGTACCTCCTAACGACACAATTTGCCGAAGGTATGATCCTGAATTTTCTGTTTTGAGAAATCTTTTCGACATCTTTCAGTGGCTCTCAAGGCGGCCGCCAAGATGTATCTTTTGAGGATTGGGTGGAGTTTTTTAAGAAGTCAAGACTTAGTTCCCGACATGGGTCGACTTCCAATCCCCCTCCAAAGCCCGTTTCCAAAGCAGATTTAGTTGCTTTTATAGCTCTTTGGATCTGCTTTTTTATTATGCCGGGTAATCGCAAGGTGATTAGACCGGGAGTTTTTTTTTATGGCATGCAATATCGCGCATGGAGGTAAGGTAGCTTTTACCCCCGCAGTGCTGGCGCGCTTATACTTGGGCTTAAATGCCATGGTCAATCACAGGAGAGGGCCCGGATCTTCTACCACAGTATTCCCTGTTCGCTTTTTGTATACTTGGGCTGGTTATTATTTCCGGAGCATATATTTTAAGAGGAAGATAGATGATAATACTTTGAGTATCCCTGGGTTGCTGAGAATACCAAAGATGTTGCAATTTATGAATGCCGCCGCAACTCCATTTATCCATCATGTGAGTGTGAGGAAATTCATCCGTCATAAAGATAATTTCATATCCCGCCCTTTCTCGTTCATGCATCATAATGACGAGGTAGTGCGAGATTCCGAATATCCGGGCACAAGTATTGGATTCATATACCATGGAATATGTGATGAATCTTCGCTAGGAGTCCTTCCGCTTGATGGTGCGTGAGATTTCTTTGCAGAGCCTTACAATCCGCATCGATTTGGGCGCCAGTTTGGATAATGCATCAACATACCCCTACAGATATTGATGTTCCCTGAGGGCTCCTTCCCTCGGTATTCTTGCGGGTTATTGGCTTCATCTTTCTCGCTGTAAGACGCCTAGCTCATTCTACATCCCCGAGTAGCATGGCAGAGGGGAGACTTATACTTGTCTATGCAATGTAAATGGTTGAGGACCTGAAGCCTTTTTCCATCGTGACTATTCGCCTTTGATTCGTGATGACTTGAGACAGGAGAATTATTAATAGGGGGCGAGGGCAATCTTCAAAGGGCTACAGATTTATCAACGAGAGCATATTCATTGATCATACTGACCCTACTGTTGACCCAGTTGTTCCAGCAAAGCGGCAAAGAACTGAAGGTATGTCAACTTTATTTATTTATTTATTTATTTATTTATTTTATTATATTTTTTTTGAAAACTGAAAGTTTTGCTTTTCTTTATAAGCTTTTTCCAGTTTTTTTTTTTTAAAAAAAAACTGAAATTCTGCAGATTTTCTTCCTATTCAGGATTTTGTCTTCATAATTACGTCTTTTTTTTTTGAAATTCTAAAAATTTCTTTTTCTCCAAGATTTTGTTTTCCGTTTTTTTTTTTTTTTAGTCTGAGTTTGACTCAAAATTTGAATCTTTATTTGACTTGAAGGCTGAATTTTAATTGTAAAATTCAGAAATTTTTTATTTGATTCAAAGTCTTAATCTTTACTTGACTCAAAATGTTTGGTCACCAGGCATACAGATTCGTGACACCCCATTGGACAATGTCAGTGTTACTCACAATCCTCCAAGGATCGGTGATATTCCTTCATCAGGTCTAGGGATGCTTCTGGACTCTCACGTTGGTAAGAAATATCTCTTTCTTTTTCGCTTTCTCTTTCTCTTTCATCCATACATTTTTGATGAACTTGATGACATCTTATTTCCAGATCAAGTAAACCCACAAGGTTTAAATGTTGGCGCCGAGGAGAACGTTGGAGTCGGCGAAAATGTTGGGGTGGGAGAAAGCATTGGAGTAGGGGAAAATGTTGGGGTTGAGGAAGCTCTTCCCAATCCACCACAAGGTATTATTATCATTATTTTTTTTTAATTTCTTATTTTTGCCCCTTATTTATTTTCAAATTTTTGTTAGGGGATATACCGGTTGCCTTGGAAAATGAGCCACCGCAGAACCCGCCAATTATCCAAGAAGGTTTTTTTTTTTTTTTACCATAAATAATGAATTTTTTTTGAATCCCAGCTATTCAAAGTATGAAAGTACTTCATCTTTTAATCAAATTCCTTCTGCAAATTTTATAAGAGATGCCCCCTTTTCAATGGAAAAATTGGAGAGTGATGGCGGCAATGCTGATGTTGAGAGTGCACCTCGGGATGGTGGAAATGCTAACGTTGAAAGACCACCTCATGATGGCGGTGACGTTGATGTTGACAACACATCTTCAGCAATGCAGAACAAAGGTGGTTTTTTTTTTCACGAAACCATGTGAATATATATGTATATATTTTTAGTTGTTCGAGAAGTTGCCAAGGACATTCATACTCCCACGGAGGAATTGGAGAGTGGTGGCTCTAACGCTGACATTGGGATTGCAAACTTGCCAAAACAAGATCAAGGATTTTTTTTTTTTTTTTTTTTTTTTTTAAAGGGAGAGAAAGAGATATATTGACAACTTTTTCTTGAAATCCAGTTGCCCGAAGAAACAGTGACTCTCCGTCTTCGCGACAGACTCTTTCAAAAGGAATTGTTGGGGATGCTCCTTCTCTTATGGAGAAATTGGGAGATGATGACGTTAACACCGACACTGGATTTGCAACTTCACCAACGCAAGACCAAGGTTGGTTGGTTTTTTTTTTTTTTTTTTTGAGATATGAATACTGATAGGTCTTTTTTTTTTTTTTTTTTTTTTTTAGTTGCCCAAAAAGGTGACGATCCTTTGTCTTCGAGAGAAAGTCCTTCAAAGAATATTGTTGAAGATACTCCTATCCCTATGGAAAAGTTGGGAGGTGATGGTGTTGCTGCCGATGCCGGACCAAAGCAAGACCAAGGTGGTTTTTTTTTTTTTTTGATTTTTTTTTTGATTTTTTTTGATTTTTTTTTTTTTTTGAATTTCGAATTTTATTTGTGTATTCTCTTTGTAGGTTCAAAGAATATACCAAATGTGGTGTTACGCCTGCGAGACGAGATGATCAACAATATCAAGTCCCTCAACTATCACAACTACCAAAGCATTATCAATAAAGTAAAGGAGTCAAAATCACTCTTTGACCCTTTCGACATTGATTTGACCAGTCTAGAGCCTTTCATAGAGAGAGTAGCTCGATGTGCAACCTACGCCAAAGAAGCTTCAGAGGACCCTAGCGTACGAGCTCATATCCGTACTCAACGAGCCAAGGAGTGTGTGCATGAAAGGACTTTGGCACTTGAGCGTCTCAGCAAACGCAGGATGGATTGGGCTAATGACATAAATACAGATAAAGAGGAATATCAAAAACTTGTTGAGAGGGAACATCAACTTCAGGCCGAGCTATGTGAGATTCAAGGTACAAAGAAGACTTTGGGCGAAAAGATAGCGGCTTCAACTAGCTTCTTTGAAGCTTCCAAAGACACACAAGCGAATCTTCAAGTTGCGTTGGATGAGGCAAAGACACAGCTTACCGAGGATCAAGGGGATCATTCAGATACTCATCTTATAGCTATTTTCACCAAGTGGCTTGATGAGTTGGAGGAAGCAAAAGAATCCTTGTTGAAATTTGCTGGGCATTAAAGAGTCTTTCTCCTTTCTTTCTTAGTTTGCTTTCCTCGTTTGTTTATGTTTTAGTAGTTGACTTTGAGACATTTGTTATGAACACTAGACTTTAATAAGTTTTAGTTCTTTTCTTCTCTTTCTCTTCTTCTTCTTCTTCTTCTTTTTTTTGATTCTTATTTTTATTTTTTTGATTTTTTTGATTTTTTTTTGATTTTTTTGATTTTTTTATTTTTGATTTTGATTTTTGATCTTTCTTTTTTTTTTTTGTTGAAAAATTAAGGGGTCGATGTGTTTGCCTCAAGAAGCACATTTAATCGTGCATGACCGATTTGCCCCCAACTAGGAGCCGGACGTTCCATCGTAGACAAACACATGCCTCTTTATTTCATTGAATGAACTTAATACAAAAGTACATAAAATTAATGTTTTGCCTCGGGAAGTACATTTAATTGTACATGACTAGTCTACCCCTATAAGGGACCAGACGTTCCGTCATAGGCAAACATTTTTTTTACATTAAGCATAATATTTTTTTAGAAAACGACCGTTGATAGGTGGCATTGGTCTTTCTCCGTTAGCATCAATGAGCTGGTACGCGCCTCCTTCGTAGACGATCTCCACGACGTATGGACCTTCCCAGTTTGCTTTGAACTTGCCCCCAGCCCGCTTATTGGTGATGATAGGTCTTCTTAGGACAAGAACCATTTCTCCTTTGGTAAAAGTCCTAAACCGAGCCAATTTGTTGTAGGCCTGAGACATCTTGGCCTTGTAGACTTCGAGATTCTGTTGTGCTCCCAACCGTTTCTCGTCAAGAGAGTCCAACTCATCCAAGCGAAGCCGAATATTATCTTCATTTGAAATTTCATTTTGTACTGCCATTCTCAGTGAGAGTATCTGAATTTCGAGGGGTAAGACCGCTTCGGTTCCAAACACCAAAGAGTACGGCGTACATTGTGTTGGAGTCCTATAGGTGTTGCGGTAAGCCCACAGCATCTCCGGGAGTCTTTCATGCCAATCCTTTTTATTCTTGGACACAGCTTTCTTCAATAGCTTTGAGAGGGTCTTGTTGAATGCTTCCACCAACCCATTTGCTCTAGCATTATAGATGGAGGTGTATCTCCAATCTATTTTATAGTGCTGCGCAAATCTCCAGACTTTGAAGCTTCTGAAGGCAGGGCCGTTATCTGAAATGATTCTCCTTGGAGTTCCAAATCAGAGCAAGATATTCTCCTCAAGAACTTGATGACATTTTCAGCCTTGACTTCTCTCGCTGGAATCTGCTTCTCGCCACCGTGAGAAGTAGTCTCTGCTGTGCCAATATGAACCGATGTCCCAAAGATGATGGTGGTTCGATAGGACCGATTACATCCGTTCCCCATATCTCAAAGGGCCATGAAGAGACTGTGGGGTGTAGAGGGTTTGGGTGTTGGTGAATGAAGTCACCATGTATTTGGCATAGATGGCATCTTTTGGCATAATTGATGCAATCTCCAACCATAGTTGGCCAGTAATATCCCAAGCGCTTGATCTTGAGTCGCATCTTGGGTCCGGATTGGTGTGCACCGCATATCCCGGAGTGTACATCATGCATCACTTCTTGGATTTCTTCAGGTGAGAGACATCGCAGGAGTAATTGATCGTATGACCTGCGGTATAATATGTCATTTATGAGGGTGAATCTTAAGGCTCTTCGCTTTATCTGAAGACCTTTTGATTTATCCTCTGGGAGTTTACCATATTTCAAATATTCTATAAGCGGTTGTCTCCAATCTTCCTCTGGCATTTCGAGGGTGAAGACTTCCGCTTTGCCCCAGTACTTTCCTCTTCGACATCATCAAGGATCGTACTTATGGGCCTTCTATTTCTTATGGTTATATGGATTTCTTCATAATCTGGATTCGCCAACTCCTTTGCAACTTTCGCCAAAGAATCAGCTTCTCCATTTTCTGATCTTAAAACCCTCCTCAACTGCACTTGGGGGATTTTCTTCATCAGATCTTTGACCTTCTTGTGATATTTAAGAAGTTCGGGTTTGTATATCTTGTAGTCTCCTTCGACTTGCTTGATTATGAGTTGTGAGTCTCCAAATATGTGTATGTGTTGGATTCCCATCTTGATTGCCAGTTCCAAACCAGCTATGAGAGCTTCATATTCCGCCTCATTTTTTGTGCATGGCTCCGTAAGGGAGAGTGCATATCTGAGGATTCCCCTTTCCGGTGTGACGAACACAAGCCCTATCCCAGCTTTGATTTGCGGAATCGTGGACCTGAGTGCCGGCTTTATAGATGACGCTCCATCAAAGTATAGTCGCCACCTTGCTTCTTCCAATCAAGTAATGTCTCTTCATCGTGGAGGTCATAGTTGAGTGGTGAATCATCGTGAGAGGATGTGCTGCTAGGAAGTCCGCCAACGCTTGCCCTTAATAGCTTTCTCGTAGGAGTGTATGTTATGTCAAATTCCATCAGAATCAACGCCCACTTTGCGAGTCTTCCCGTAAGCAATGGCCTCGTCATGAGATATTTGAGGGGATCAATTTTTGATATGAGTATGACTTTATGTGCTAGCAAGTAGCTCAACTTCTTGACTGCAAACACTAGAGCTAGACAATGTTTTTCAATTGGGGTATATTTACTCTCAGCTCCTATCAACATTCTGCTGAGGTAATATAATGCATTTTCCTTGCCATCTTCATTGTTCTGGGCCAACATAGCTCCCAATGACCCTTCCAATGCAGCAGTATATAGAATCAACGGCTTTCCGGGGATTGGGGCCGCCAACACCGGTGGACTCAGCAAGTATTGTTTGATGTCTTCAAAAGCTTTCTGGCATTCATCATCCCATTTGAATGGTGTGTTTTTCTTGACCAGCTTGGAGAAGGGCTTACACCTTCGAGAGAGGTTGGAGATGAATCTTCTGATATATGCCAAACGCCCCTGAAAGGACCGCAGTACCGCCGCGTTGTTTCGAGGAGGTGGCATTTCCAAAATTGCTTTTATCTTGGAAGGGTTTATCTCTATTCCCCGTGCCGCACTCATGAAGCCTGTAAACTTCCCTGAAAGGACTCCAAAAGCGCATTTCATGGGGTTCATTTTCAACTTGTATTCTCTGAGGCGTGTGAAAACTGTCCTCAGATCATCAAGATGCTTGTCTTTGGAATTTGTTTGACCACGAGATCGTCCACATAGCATTTGACAACTTTGTGAATCAAATCATCGAATATTCTGGTCATGGCCCTTTGATATGTTGCCCCCGCATTCTTTCGTACTCAAATGGCATTACTCAGAATAAAGATATGCCCATGGGTGTCCTAAGGTCAGATGCTTTTCATCATCTGGATGCATTTTGATTTGGTTGTATCCAGAGTATCCGTCCATGAAGGAGAACATCTCGTACCCTGAGGTGTTGTCGATCATGATTTCCATAACTGGTAGGGGAAAATCATCTTTAGGACATGCTTTGTTCAAGTCTCTGAAGTCTACGCATATCCGTATTTAACCATTCTTTTTCTTCACAGGCACTATACTGGCCACCCAGTCAGGGTATTTCTCTCCTCTGATGAAATTTGCTTCAATCAGCTTCTTTGTTTCTTCTATCACCCTTTCTTCGAGGTCAAATTTCATCTTTCTTGGTGCTTGCTTGACTGGTGCAACGCTGGGGTCGATAGTTAACCTGTGAATGGCTACCTCATTGTCCAACCCTGGCATTTCATTATAATTCCAGGCAAAACAGTCGATATGCTCCTTTAAAAGGGCCATGATGGATGTCTTCTCTTCTTCTGACAATTGTGCGCTTAGGAAGGTTGGCCTCGGGTCTTCATCGCTTCCCAAGTTGACTTCAACTAGCTCGTCAATTGTTGCTTGCCCCCCGTCCTCTAGTTCAAGTGGCGCACTTTTCATTTTAATTTCTTCTTCTTCCTCCTGGGACGTTGTCATATAACATGAGTGCCTGGAAGGTTCGAAGTAGCCTATCCCTTTCTTATCCACATGCGCAGGGTTCCACAGCCGACGAAAGCTCTGATATGACTTCCTCGACCATTTGATCTTGCCCCCATACCTCTCAACTATTGTCTTGAGCTTGTTGGGATAATGGTTGGGGAAGTTTATGGGTTGAGTTTCATCATCTTCTAAGTCTTCAATATTTATCATATCATCTTCTGAAATCTCATTGCTTTTGGCTTCATAGAAGAGGATGCCTCTTTCCTTTCTATGCCGAGCCGGGACATAGAATGTCTTCAACTGCTCAATGGTATTAACACTCAGATCATCCAAGGATTTATAGAGCCCATCAGGAATCCTTGTGATATGGAATGCGCTTTCTTGGGAAGACCCTTTAGCTTGTCCTCTGCTTTGGTGTGTGTCTTCATCACTTTCATCTTCTGAGGACTCGGTGTCACTACCAAAGTGAGGCAGTATTGAGGCTTTCCCTTTGGAGGCAGGAGTAGACTTGGGTATCATCGCCAGAGACTCTACCTTTGGGCCTGGGAATTTGCCCCCTTTGGATGGCTTGAGGTAGTATCTCGCATCTTCATAGTGGACTTTATGGATGCCGAAGGATTGAATTTCTCCATCAATCCTGAATTCTTCCCCATCCACCATGTATTTCACACATTGATGGAGTGTTGAAGGGACCATTTGGTTTTCATGGATCCATGGCCTTCCCAAGAGGGCTTTGTATGAGGCATCTGCGTCGATCACATGAAACGTCACATCAGATGTCTTCTTTCCAAATTTAATTGGGAGAGTGATGGATCCCAATGCTTTTTGGCTATGCTGGTTGAAGCCCTGAATGATGATCTTCTCCTGAGATAAGTGGCATATTTCGAGAGCCAATGCCCGGAGAGTGTTGAGGGTCATTAGGTTCACCGAGGACCCTGGGTCAATTAAGACTCGGTTGATTCTCATCCCATCACAATAACCTGTCACATATAATGGTCTGTTGTGTTCTGTAGTCCCAAGCAACAGATCTTCATCCGTGAAGGATACTAAGGGTGCATGAAATGCGTACAAAGCTTCTTTCATGTTAACTTCAGCAAAGTAAGCTTGATACTCCTCAGGGTTTTGTAGAGCATGTATTAGAGACTCCCTGACTTCAGCTGACATCATCAAGTAAGGTACATTATACTGAGAAGTGCCGGGACTTTCTTCAAGTGTGCCAAAATATTATAATTCGGCTTCTTTGAAGGTTTCTTTGGTGAGATGGCTCTTTCTTCAATCATCTTTCCTTTGTTTTTATCATTAGAGCTGGATGCCTGTCTTGGCTGAAGTACTTTCCCAGCTCTGAGTTGCATCTGATGCACATGGTATGGCATTTCATCTTCTTCATCTGGGAAATTTAATTCCTCCTCAGAATCTTCTTGAGAAGTTATGGCCCGGCATTCGCCCTTTTCCTCAAAATAGTCATCAGTGAGTGTCAAGTTTCCCTTGGAGACCTGTTTTTGTAACCATTTTTGGAAATTTTGGCACTCCTCTATAGTGTGTCCCACGAGTCGGTGATATGGACAGTAGTTTGGATGATTGTCAAGATGCATCAGGCGCGGTCTTTTAGGGTTAGGCAATTCCAATCCCATCTTTACGGCTTGATCAAAAAGCTCCTTCCTCTTACTCTCATTAATCTTGATGTTTTGGAGAACCGACTTCCCTTTATCATTGGCTGCTTTTGTTGGAGGCGGAGAATCCACGACCTCTGAAACAAAATTTTGCCCTGATGCTTCTGGAGGGTATGTCCCCGACTCGTCCCACTCAGCATCTTCAATATGTAACTGCAGTAGCCTGTTAGCTGACTCCTCTGTCACCCTTTGAATGAATGCGGGAATTTCTTCAGCAGGCATAGCTTTCCTCAAGACCTTGTATTTTGGGGCCTTTGGGGTGTAATATGGTGTCTTGGGCTCTTCTGGTTGGTGTGGCTCCCAGAGTTTGGCGTTCGCCTTATTCACTCTCTCCTTGAATGCCATCTTCTTCTTCTGTTTTTTACTGATGTATGGCCGGCCGTGACGGTCATATGTCTCTTCCGGCTCAGCAAAACTATCGTCATCCGAGTCATACAAAGGGTATCCTCCAGAAATTACCCTACAAGTTTCCACTTGCACATCTTCATCATCTTCTTTGACTAGTTCCCCTAGTAATTCTTCGACTTCTTCGGGAAAATAGTCTCTGAGAGTAATTAGGACCCTTTCTTTCTGCTCATATTCGTCGAGGGACTCAATGTACTCTTCAATAATAGATTTTCTGCGCTTTGATTGTTCGCGCTTCTGTTTCTTTCTCTTGTTCTTCTTCTTTGTCTGTTTTGTCAGGGGTCTTTTAGGAGGTTCTTGAGAACATTTCCAAGCGATCCCTGGAAGCTCAGCCAACCTCTTCAACATTTTCATTGACTTCTTGGTTATAAATACTTCCCACAACTCTTCTGGAACGGCAGGAGGCCTGTCGTCTGTTGCTGATGGAAGTATTACTTTATTACCCACTACCATGACTTCCCCTTGGGATGACCCCTCTTGGCCTTGGGTGGTCACATACCGGATATGCTCGGCTGGTTGCTCCAATAAAACATTCTTTGAGAGTGTAATCTTGCCCTCTCGATATTGTCGTTCAACCCAATCCTTGAAAACATAACAATCTTCAATTGTGTGTCCCAACACTCTATGGTATGGGCAGTAACTGGGATGATCCTTCTTGTTCTGCTCTTCTGGCCTTTTGCATCAGGCAATTACAGACCTTCTTTCAGAGCATCTTTGAAGATCTTCAACACCTTATCTCTCCTGAAAGAATACTTCTTATTCATCCTTTCTTTCAAAGAGGGAATAGGTTTTGATTCATTGCTAACTGCACCTAAGGTGGGTGGCTTGGCCTGCTCCGGCTTGTGAGACTCCGCAGTGCCTTTTCCTTTGTCGATGTTGAAGGTTGTAGCAGTATACTTGACACCTTCTGTCCTTTTTGGCTTTTCTCTGTCATTCCTTGGAGCTTGAAAATTGGAGAATATCTTCGGGCTTGTCCGTTCCAATTTCTTAGCTTGTGAAATCAACTCCTGGAATGTAGTAATACCGGATGTACTCAAGAAGGGTGCCATCCAACTATCAATATTCCCGAGCAGTAAACCCACCGCCTGTGGCTGATCAAGGGGTTGTTCACATTTGATGCTCAAGTTTCTCCATCTCATGATATAGTCCACCACTTTTTCATCTTTATTTTGACGAGTGGCCGCGAGGTCGGCGATTGTGATTTTGTCACTTACGCCCCCAAACCGTACCCGAAATGCATCTTTCAGCTGCTGCCAGGTTTGGATTGATTCGGGTTGTAAGCTGGCATATCACTCAAACGCTACCCCTGTGAGACTTGCAGAAAACTGTCTGAGGAGAAGTGAGGGCTTAGCACTTGTATCTCCACATGCCGTCACAAAATGAGCGAAGTGTTGATCAGGGTTGCCAATCCCAGTGAACTGCTTGAACTTGGGTACATTGTATCCTTTAGGGTAGGGTACCAGGTCATGATAGCTAGGATAAGGTTTATCTCCATCAACCTTTATCTCCTTCCCTTTAGCTTGCCTCAATTCAGCTGCCACTATCTGTTGTATCTCCTCCCGAGTCATTGCAACTGACTGCTCTGGAATAGGGGCATATGGGATTCCCTCTTGGTCTCTTGGCCTAGGGATTCCTCTTATAGGAGCATATGAAGTTCCCTCCTGTTCTATTGGCCTAGGAACTTCTCTCGGTGGTGAAGGGATTGTCCCTTGCTCCACTAGCCTGGGGGTTTCTCTTGGCTGTGGATTTGGACTTGTCGGTCTTTGTGCTTTTTGGCTCTCCATTAGGGCAGCAATTTGTCTCTGCATTTTCACCATTGATTCCATCATAATTGTCATATTTTCATTAAGCCATTGATATTCAGCTTCTCTATTCTCCATTTGTCGAAGTCTTTCCATTTGCTAGACTCTCCTTGTGATATCATCTCCATTGTAAACAAAGGCAGGTTCATCCTCCGCTTCTTCATTTGGGGGGTCTGCTTCCTTGTAATTCGTCGGCCTGCGAAATACTGGAAGGCTCCCTGTTCTCTGTCCCTCATGCGGTATTTGGCTTGAGCCTTCATCTCCAACTCCACTGTGAGAGTCTGTGGCCCTTCTACGAGACCTCGTGAACACCCCCGGTTGTTCTGGTTCGGGTGCTGGATCTCCTCGGGCTTCAGTGACCATCCGGACTGTATGTACTTCTACATCCATATCAGACGTCTCGTCATCCTTCATCTCTCTCCTCCACTGAAACTTCGATCGGGAGGTCTTAGCTTGATTCTGTGCAGAAGCTATCCGATCAAACACCGTCTTCCGTGTATTCGATATTAGCTGCTTCTTCTTTTGGTAGAACTCCCTCGGCGTCATCTTCTCCATCTGCAGCTTCTTTGACGCCGTGTAAGTTTTGTAGAGATTCTTGTTGAAAGAGTCTTTATGGTGGGACTTTGGGGGTCTGCCACCTTTGTTTTCATTTGGCTGAGGCCGCATCTCTGCCGTAGTTGAGTTCTTCTTCACCAGCTTGAGTGGTTCAAATGAGTTATTGAAGGAACCCATTTGGTTATGTTTGTGCTCTTGGAAAGACACAAAATCCAGCTTCTGCTTTGGAATTTTGACTTTCCTTGGTGTGAGTCTTGAGAACACACTCTTCTTTTTGGGTGTATCCTCGTCAGACTGGAATATCCCACTCTCCCGTCCCTTTGTGGTGACAGTGAAGGTGGGTTCATCATCATCATCATTCAAAGAGACTACCTTCTTTGGATGCGACAGTCTTTTGAAAGCAGATATTCTTAATGGTTCTTCATCAGCAACGTCTTCGTTGGTCTTTGGGACGATCACATTCGGGCGACGACCCCTGGATGGTAGATGAGGAACAGTCAGGGTCTCCTCCGTTGGTGAAGCCTTCCTTACGAACTCTGCATTCGCAATTGTCTTTGAATCTTAATTCGCTCCGGCAACCCCGATCTTTGAAGGTGCAATTGGGGCCGGACTTCATCTCCTCTCCGAGGAAAAATGGTGAGCTTTGGGCTTCCGGGTGCGGTTGAAAATTTGAATGCCATTTCGTTCTGCAATAAGAAAATAACCACGTTAGTTTTCTTTCACAGGATGTAGGAACAATGCCTCTACTTGTACTTTTGCCTCAAAGATGGGAGGAGGAATATGTTCCCACCGGGCGTGCCAGAATTTGTGGGATCGAAAATACGCGCCTGGCATCGTGTGACACCAGACGATATATCGAAGCACAAATATCATTTTTGTTTGTTTGTGGGTTCTTTTATTCCTAATAGAGGCAAGCCTCTATTATTAATTACCCCAGACAAAGTCGTGGGAACCTCCGATTAAGGGCAAAAATACAAGTAAAGGCAAATAAAAAAAAAAGAAATTTTTATTTATTGCAGAAGTTTATTACATATACAAATATTTATCATATGAATATGTATTTTATTTATTTATTTATATAGACGACGTCGCCTTCCGCCTTGGAAAATGTGTTTCGCCACCGCTTTCAAATATGCGCCGCTATTTCGTCGCCTCAAGATATGTACTTTGTTGCCACCATTATATTTGCACCATTTCGGGATTTGCATTTTAGCAACATTAATATGAATGCTCCCATACCACCGCTTCGAGATTTTGCATTTTACTTTTAGAACTTGTGTTTGATTGTCTCGAGATGAATACCCCATCATCACTCCAAAAATGCATGTCGCTTTGAAATTTATGTTCATCGGCCGCCTTAAAGTAAGTGCTTTATCGTCTTCCTGAGATGTTTGTCTCATCACCTTAACATACACACGTTTGACTACCTTGGAACATATATTCTATACATATCATGCTTGGGATTTGCCACTTTCATTTTTATTGCAATTACCCAAATAATTTTTTTTAGTGATTTATGGAAGAAATCAACCGAAGTAGCTAATGACTATGCCATGTGTGTGGGCCCCATCATATTAACTTCACTTGCATCGCCATTCTTTGTTTCCCCTTTTTTTATGTATTTTTTTTTTCATTTCTCTCAACATGGGAGTTGAATAATTCTCTGCACATCTATTACTTCCCCACTATTACAATGATGTCCCAATGGATAATGAGGTTGCATAGCCATCATTTTTTTAAAACAATAAATTCTTTAGAGCCAACGTTCTGTCAACATGTTTGAGAAGATGATTTGTGTCAGTCAACATTTACACATGGCTCCTATGACCTTTTAGCTCATATCATCTCATAAGACTAAATAGTCTTTATTTATTTGCCTCCATAACTAGACATATCCTCCAAATTCATCTTGAACTTTGCCATTCCCATTTGTCATTTCAATTGCATACACTCTCATGATCAAGTACTTATAGGCTTTCTTAGCATAAATTGGGCCAAAGACATCAAGCAACCTCAATATCCCTATTTTATTAAACCTGTAGATAAGAGGTCTTTAAAGTATTACATCAAACAGGCCATAGGCATGTTTCAATCTCATCAAATCCCATAGCTTATCAAAGAAAAGGATGTACATAAATCTTCTTTTATATGCCACAACTTCCCATTTCTCCAATGGAAAATTTCAATGCTTATATGTCAAGAGGCTCCCGCAGACCGTTGAACATAAGCTCTTCTGTTTGGCAAAAAAAAAAATCTTGTTCATCACCAATAGTCATTGTATGGACCTGAACCTTCTTTGAAATGATGAAACTTGTTCGTCCAAATTTTGCTAAAAGAATGGCAACCATCAAGCTAAGACTCTAAGGTTCTTTCACCAAGAATTATAATCCTTGAACTTGAAACTAACAATCCCTCTTTTATATAAAATATCGAATGAATTTGGCTCAAATTCCAATGCTTTAGTCAAGTCTTCAATGGCCCGCGCAATGGCTCATGTCTATCTCCACCATTTTCATGCCTCTCCATGGATACTCAGAACCTAAGAATAATGTGTAGCTTTATCTTCATCTTCTCATTTCTTTTCAGAGCATTAGCAACTATCCTTGAAATTTGCTCACCATATTGAAGTAAAGGTCTCCCAAGCATCTCTTCGAGCAGGTTATGTGCACAACGTCTCTATCAAATTATTCAGACTATTGATATTTTCTTTGAAAATTTTGTTTACAAAGATGTCTCATATCAAACATCTGTTTGTAAAGCTTCAAATTTTTGATGGCTGATTTTTTTTAATTCTCTTCCTCCATTTCTTCCTATAGCTAAATTCTTGGAGCTCTTTTCCATTAATTTTCTTCTTTCACAGCAGAAGCTTCCAAAGATCGCCAAAGAAGCAAATGTGAAGGGCATCTTTTACATGAGTTCTCGAGGCTCACATCATGAAACTTCAAGGCATCAGGAGATCATCATTGAATCCCCGGGTTCTATTGCTTCATCTTCATAACAGCAACAACTATTTGATAGCAGCTCTTCTTTGTGGAATTTCTTCATGTATCACCAGTCTCATCTAGAAATTACTCACGTAGATTGCATAATTTCCACAAGTTCTGAATATCACCATACAAACAACTTTTCCTTCTCTGCCATCTTATTTCTCTTCATAGCCTCAAATTTTGCTAGAATGCATTCTTAGAACTGAGTAACTTGACTAGTCAGCAGTATGGTATAATTCTCAATTCTTTCTTCTTGCAACAACACAAGAATATCTTCCTTGCAAACCAACATTTGTTCTCTTACGCTTAGACTCCTTGGTTTCAAGATCATGCTTTTTGAGCGTGCATAACACTGGGATGATCTTAAGCTCCAGCATCTTCACCTTCAGGCATAGTAGATGCCTCAACCATAGACCCAGAGGTAGAATCATCAAGTTGTACTGAACTAGTTGAATCTTGTTGCTTAGCAAGTGTCTCATGCTCCAATTTCTGATCAGAACCAGCGGCCTTCGTTCTTCTTCTTTAACTCCCCTTTTTTTTGTTCCTCATCTGCAGTTTCTCCTTCCTCGAGTTCCTCTAGATCCATAAGCAGAACCTCTTGTCATCCGATTTGCTCTCCTTTGTCAACGAAACCTTGATACAAACTTTCCCGATGGGCTTCTGTGGTAGGTGGGAGTAATGATGGAAAAGGGATGTAGAAGGTCTTCAGAAGCTTGACGATGGCGGGACGATCTTTGGGAACCTCGTCAACAGACGATCAGAATGGCGATGCTTGAAGCAACGACAGCGATAAAAGCAACGGGCTTCTCCAGTAGCTTGGGCGGATCGGTGGAGACCGGGTTTCTTGGCGTGTGTATTGATAGGTAGGCGGAGCCGTGGCCGGGTCGGCAGCGGAACTGAGTAAAGCCGGGCGAATCGGGGAGCTGGCGCCGGTAGTGGCGTGGGAAGCTGGAGGCGGCTTCTCAATCATGGGGCTTCTTAGCCATGATCGGGACGACGGCAGATCTTGCTTCCCTCTGGTGGCGCTTTGAAGCGGATCGCCTGGAGTTTCTTCCGGCGGTGGCAGGGAGGTTTCGAGGCTTAATCACGGCCGATTGGGGCAACAGAACTCGGTGTGGGCCAGCTGTAAGAGGGGAACGGGAGTAGGGCTTCTCAAGAGATATCATCGCGGCATAGGCTTCTATATGATGGGATGGTGGCCGGATCTCGTGCATTATCGGCGCGAAGTTTCATGTGGTGAAAAGTGAAAGGGGTGGACCAAATGAAGCGACGTCGGCCCGTCGACATGTGCTTCAAATCGGTGGAGCTTCAATGGCAGCTTGACCGGATCCGGGTCTCATTGATAGAAGGCGGTGGCGTATGACGTCGCTTGTAGAGTAGGCGCAGAGAAGGAGAACATCTCTTTTTTTATTTTTGTTTTATTTATTTATTTATTTATTTATTTTATAACATATATCACTCTCTTTTTTTTTTATTTTTTTTTTATTTTTTATTTTTTATTTTTTTTATCTGCTTATGACTCCCATCCTCACACTCCCTCATATCTACGTTTACTTATGTCCCCTTGAAGCTTCACGACGAACCAGAACGGGTGGGGGATCTAAGGCTTTATTATATTATCATATAATAATGAGAAAAGAATATCACCTTCTTTGCTTTCCTGGCAAAAAGACAATCGCGAGGAATACAAAAGTTTTTCTTCTCTTCCTTTGTGTCTGTCTGAGAAAAAAAAAAAGAGATCCTCCTTTTCTCCTTTCCTTTGTCACTTTTTATCTCTTTTTTTTTTTGAACAGATTTTTCTCCGCCATATTGTAACTCCCTAACAATAATGATAAGACCAAAGGAATTTAAATTTAATTTAAATTTAATTTTAATTGGTCTGACAAAATCCACCCGTCGAACAAAGGGATAAGATCAATTCTTCTTCTCTCTCTTTTATTTTTTTATTTTATTTTTTTCATTTGTTATTAGTTTTTTTTATATTTTTATTCATTTATTTATTTATTATCTTTGCCTTGGGATTGGTATTCTCATGATGTCTTGGGATTCGTGTTTTTCCCCGAGATCGCCTCGAGATATGTTCTCGGGCCATTTTGACATTTAGGATCACCTCGTGATTTGTGTGTTCTGCTATCCTCTGAATTGGATTGCCTCGAGATATGTTCTCGGGGCAAATTTTTTTTTTCTAATTTGCATTTGCCTCGAGATATGTTCTCAGGGGCAATTTCGTAATTTGTGATTGCCTCGAGATTTGTTCCCGGGGGCAATTTTGGTATTTGCCATGTTGCCTCGAGATATGTTCTCGGGGGCAATTTTGGTATTTGAGATATAACCCAAATAATTTATTTGAAGAGGGAGTTTTAAATCAATTAAGATTAGGACATTTAAATTTTAATTCTAAATATATCCACATTAGGATTAAGATATATTTGAATTCTATTTAAATTGAGATTTGGGTTCTATTAGGATATATGTTATATTATTTATATATAAACAGTATTTGTGGAAAGGCTTTAGTATTTAACATAACTGCTTAGCATTTGACCGAACTGTTTATTTAATGTGCCTTCTGATTTCTCTTGTAGCACAATTGTTTGGAAGAATGAATGGGCTTTTACTACTCGCGCCCACTTGTACCCACTGGTCGAGGGAAGAAATCTTGTCCCCGACGATATCATGGACGTCTTCGTCTACATGTTGCTGGAAGAACTGAAGAAGACGCCTTCCCCATTCAAGAGGCGTGGATCCATCACGAGGCCTTTTGCGTTGATACTCGCGAAACAGCACCACACCTCAAATGAGTCCCTGCATGGCTGATGGCGATCACGGTCAAATCTTTTCACTCATTGGAAGTTGTTCTTATGCCTCATCATTCGACAAGCATTTCCACCTACTTGTCTTGGATAAAGAAAAGCGGCAAGATATTCACTACTCATCTCTCAAATGTAGGACATATGATGTGGCCAGTGGAAATGGTAAGTGACTCACTTTCATATTTCGTATTCTCCCCTTCGCATCTAACTATAATTTTTTAAAACGCAGATGGCACTTTTTGAATCTGGACTTAATATCGAGCATGGGGAGTGCTTCGGAACAGATAAGTTGGAACTCTCTCATGACACAGACTGCCCTCAACAGAGTGTAGACTGCCCCGTTTACGTCATGCGGTTCATGGAGCAAATACTGAATGATGAAAATCTTCGCCTGAATCGCTCTGAGGTTTTCAATTCCAAATATTGGGTCTATCCTGAAGGGTCTGTCACAGGTACATGCTCCTAGAAATAGAATTTTATTTTAATTTTATTAGGGATGGATTACTATAATTTTTAAGCTAGTTTTTATTTTGTTAAATGGTCTTTTATCCATGCTAAATATTACCTATATCCCAATCACGGAAATGGCTTCCTATTGTGATTATTTACATTTTCTGTGCAAAGTATCAAGCTATTTTCTAAGAATCTACAACTTTCAGTAACATTTTCCTTTTAAAAACTTTGAAGAGGCAAAAAGTTTTTGTTTTGTTTATTATTCATGCCATCAAGTGTATTGGCAAATATTAAGATGTTTTTACTTTCTCAATCATGTTGTTTTCCTCATCTTTAACAACAGATACATTCAGCCTCAAAAGGTTAAATAGCAGATACTTTCTATCTAAATAGCATGAGTTGAGAAAGTTATTAGTTTAGTATTTTGATCATCTTGAAGCATCTTTCCTTGTTAGTTCATTGTGAAATAGAAAGTTGCTTATGCCAAGAAATATTTTTTTAGAGTATTAATATGCTGTATTATTTATCATTGGATGTCTTGTTGATTTCTTTCCTTTACTGATGATGTGTTTTCACTTATGCTTTAAGAAAGTTTTACGAAGTTTCCGACACTTTTCCAATTTCCTCACTTTGATGAGTTATTCGAATTATGAGTTTCTCACTGTGTGGGGAAGAGGTCCAAGTCTGCCAAGGTGTTCCATGCTTTGAGTTGGAGCTGGTCTTCCAAATCTCTTCAGTCTTGTAGAGATGGTCACTTTGGAGGCACGGGTGATACTTGCAGGCCTGGAAACCATTGCACAACTCTTGAAAAGATTTACGCTGAGGAACAGAGGCTATACAAGGAAGTTAAGGTAATTTATGAGGGCTTGCTTTCCTTTGACAAGATCCACTAACTTGCTTAGAGTGCTAAATATTTCGTAGAAGCTTTAGCTATGGGATGCGTATATAGATGAGTAAAAGGTTAATGTGAATAGAGCATATGGTTTCCTTATGCTATGCATGCACCTTGTATCAGTTAGTAAACATTTTTAGGGGTTAAATAGCTTCTACTTCAAGATGTTGGATTCTTTTAACTTGATCTGTATTGATAGCTTGCAAAAGATGCTATATATATAGTGGACCGAAGTTTTTTTCCCCTTTTGTCGCATTCTCGTTGTAATCTATTCTTTGTTCTTTTGAGATTAGAGTTGTCCTCTTTGAATTTAGAATGATTTGCACAATTAAAATAATCCGGCATTCTTTGCCGGAGAACAAGCTCATCGCTGTACCAAAGGTAACAAAGCTTTGTGGTGAAGCCTCGGCTGACAAGGTAAGTGTTCTCTGATTCTTTAATCCTTAATATGTTCATTCATACAAGACATTAAACAATGCTTTGATTCTTATTTTCTTGCAGGAGAAAAAAAATGCATGAAGATTAATGGGTTGTTTTCTATTGATTTTGGAATCATTTGGTTGTTGATTTTCCTCAGGGCTATAGAAGATTGTTCCATATCTTTGTAAATTTGTATGAACAAATGAGAATTTAATTTTGTAATAAATTTGTGAATTATTAATAAAATTTATTATTTTTTTCTAAATTTGATTTGTATGGTGTATACAGTTTCAAATTCTTATTATTGTAAAAAAAATCAAAAATAAATAATTGAATTTAAAAAACATTTGGCACTAGTGGCGGTTCAAAACCGCTGCTAAAATATTGTTTTTTTAAAAAAATATCCAAAAAAAAACATTTAAAAATACTAGGACACTAGCGGCTGTTCAAAACCGCCGCTAAAATAATATTTTTTTCCAAAAATTTAAAAACTATTTAAAAATAGTACACAATTAGCGGCGGTTACAAACCGCCGCTAATTGCATGTAATAAATTTGCGACGGTGCTTACGGCGGTTTACGAATTGTCGCAAAACGCAAACTCATAGGGTGCTTAATTACATTTAGAGGCGGTTATTGCGGCAGTTATAAACCGCCGCAAATTGTATCCTGCGTATAGCGGCGGTTGTACCGGCGGTTGTATAAAACCGCCGCTAATTGTAGTCTCGACGCTGAGTTTTGCGGCCGTTGATTAACCGCCACCGTTTACATTTTGCGGCGGTTCTAACCGCCTCTAAATGCTTATAAAACCGCCGCAAAACGCCTAGTTTCTTGTGGTGGTCAAAGGCTGGAGTATGTCGCACGCATAATTGCTGACGGATTCAGTCGAACAACTCCACCGGGGAAACGGGAGAGACAACAAACTGAAGAAGCATCATCGAAGAATATCTAGGTCTTTACAATCATAGGCCAAGTGTTTACTATCATGATTAACTGTTCACTATCTGGCGTAATACTTTAATATCTTGTTATAAGTGTTTATTATCCGACTAAGTCTTTAGGATTTTGAGTGCTTGCTATTTTGACCGTGTGTTTATTATCAATCATGTGAACATTTTATAAATGTATATGTGACACTTTCTACTTTAAAAAATGGTTAGAATCACGTATATTTACATTCAACGCCCAACTATTCATCAATCACAGATATTTACATTCAAAGACTCCAACCATTCATTAATCATCTATTATCAAGGCTGTAAGTCCTCCGGTTGTGGCGGTGTTTTTGCGTGGCCGCGACCGCAACTCTCTCACGCCTAAGGCCCGACTCAATTCTTGTCCGCCTCGGGCGCCTGTGCCATCTCTTCGTAATAGGTGGCCGAAATGGAGGACGCTGGATGTATCTATTGGCTTATCGTGGCCGGGACCGAGAAATATGGTTCCGTGATATGAATTGGCTACATCCGCATAAAGAAGTAGTCATCCACGAATTGATGTACACTTGCCTCTGAAGTCACGATTGTCGCGCAAGCATGCGTGCAAGGTATTCCATGGACTTGCCAACGTCTGCAAGAGCATATCCTTGTCCGCAAATTGACCGCGTAGCTGCACTGGTCAATAACTTCGAATTGTTCGCCATCCGAACGGCCAACGCGGAGCAAGCGACTTGACTCGATTGTGTCTTCGAGCTTCCGATGTATTGCTGGGCAAAGATGTGTTCCCCAGCGCCGGACATGCTCGCGCCTGGCATACATCATATTCATGAGTTTGTACCTGCGAACAGTAAACGATTGTAAAATATAATCAACCTTGTGGAGAAGAGTTATGCAGGATACTAAAGCATTAAGCAGGATACTAAAGAGTTATGCAGGATACTAAAGCGTTAAGCAGGATACTGAAGGGTTATGCAGGATACTAAAGCGTTATGCAGAATATTAAAGACTTTAGCCGGATACTAAAGCGTTATACAAGATACTAAAGCGTTCCGTCTGATAGTAAGCGTTAAGCCCGATAGTAAAGAGTTATCTACGATACTAAAGAGTATCCCAAAAATAGTAAAGCTATCTAGTCGCGGGTCAATATTACCTGATTGAGTTGACCATTTCCGTGACCAAGAGGTGGCGCGCTTCCTTGATCCACGCATTGAACGACTCTGCGACGTTCGAGTACATCTCGCACCACCTTTGCCCCTTAAACAAATAATTCGACCAATGGGCAACATCAAACTTTTGGATTAGCCAACGGTGTGCTTGTTCCGATGCGGCCAGAAGATCCTTCACAGCGTCATCGAATTCTTTAGAAGTACATGCGTATGCGATGCGGGTAAAGAAGGCCCAACACTCCTCCTTCAATGCTTTCCCAAGACTTGTATTTCCCTTCATGAAGTTCGCCTCTAGGTGTCGCAAACAATAGGCGTGGTACGATGAAGGGAACACCCTTGCGATGGCATTAACTAGACCTTTTGATCTGTCGGATATGAATGTAATGCACTTGTCGTAATCCTCATCGCCATATATTGTATCCCTCGGAAAGCGTGAGGAACCAGGTCCAATTATCGCCGGTTTTCATTGACCACTAGCGGCGAACGCCAGCCTTGGAAGAATCCATCATTGCCGTCTTTGCCCGTCGCTCCTAACAAGATGCCACCGTATTTCCCAAGCAAATGTGTTCCATCAATGAACAACATCGGTCTATAACCCAGCTTGAAGCCGACGACACAGGCACGGAAACAAAAATAACCACGTTTGAATCGCCCGCCATCACTTTCAATTGTGGCAACGCTACCGGGATTTGTCTCCATCACCTTTTCAATGTACCATAACAACAAATCGTAGCTTTGTACCTCACTCCCATGTAGAACGCTTCGGGCAACCTCTTTTCCCATCCATGCTTGCTTGTACGGAAGACCAACGCCGTGCTCTCGCAGAATATCCAGTTGAATGTCCACAGCCCGATACAAGGGACGATCCTTGAGCTTTTGGATCACACGATTGCAAACCCAATTTTTGGATGCTTTCGGGTGGGAACTCGTCCCGATACCGCCACCACACACATGTGTGGGCTGCAATGATATCTTTATTCTAAAGGTAATGCATATTTCCCTCTCGGTAAGCATAGACCCTCCAATTGGCAAGATTCACGCCTTAGCACATCTCGCTGTCACCCTTTCTCTGTCATTTTTTATGAAGGTGAAATCAAACTTCCTTTTGATAGCAAGGTCACGGAGCGCATTCCTGGAGTATTCCACATTCTGAAATCGTTGCCCGACACTGAGCACTGCAATCTCGTGAGTTTGAGAAGAACCCTCAATGTTTAAGGATATGCTCTCGGCTAGAGGATCCCTATTGATTGATAAGAGACTCTAAGTGAGACGATTTCTAAAATGTAAGAACAAAATACTAAACAGTTAAGTCGGATTTTAAACACTTACAAATGATACTAAAGGGATAAGCATAATACTAAAGCCGCTTTGAGTCTATACTAAAGAGATAAGATCAATTCTAAAGACTTTGAGAGAAAGTCGTAGAAGTCCTACGTGTTTGTATTACACTTCTACGGAAATAATAAACACATACTAACAAAGAAAGTAACTTACATTGGAAACTAAGACTCGCAGCTTGTCGCTCTACAAATACTTCACCTCGGCCCACAATAAGGTCGACCATATTTTTGTTGAACGAGTGAAAATGTTGCACATACGCACAAAGTAATGGAGAATTGTCAATTGGACAAGTTGTTCGACGATCGCCCTGCAGTGCTATATAATGCACTCTCACGCCGTAGGGGTCAAGGTCCCACCGCTCACATATATCACCTATTATCGACTCCCAACAAGTGAAAGCACTGAGCTCCAAGGCTAGACCTTCTCCCCATATTGCGCATCTACGAAAATGGTTTCCATCAAAATCCTCGCAACAAGAACGCTAGCTTGCAAAAACAAAGAATTATACTACGCACGCTATGAAACCACGCCCTGGGAAATCTATTACCTTTGCAGCTTCTAGTTGAAAGAGTCTCCTCATTGCCGGGCCAAGTAGACTCACTCACGCCGTAGCTTCTCTACAAGACTAAAACCCAAACACAAGCTCTCCGCAGAAAAGAACAAGAGAAAGGAGACGCAATGAATCGAGACGAAGAGGACCTGACTTGCTTCTGCAAAGAAGAATGAAAGTACACAAAGATGGTCTCAAAACCAAAAAGCTCGGCCCTGCTCCCCTCATGTCGACCAAAAGGTGGTTTTTGAGGGGAAATGGGAGGGGTATTTTCGGGTTTTTTTCTTAAAGTAACGGGGTTGTCTCACGGCAGGGACTAAAAAGTCAGAAGTTTAGAAAGGAGGGACTGAATAGTATAGTTTTTGGTCGAGGGACTGAAAAGTCAGAAAGTGAACAGTCAGGGACTCTACAGTAATTTTCCCTTTTATATAATTACACTTAAATCTTATAACTATTTTATATTATACGTATATTCATACGCAAGATGAACTGTGTCTTCCATCCATGAATATTTCTTTGAGATTTGTGCATCATGGGTGAAAATTTTGGATAATTGACATTCTCTTTGCTAATTTGTATTACAAAGGGCTCCAAATGATATTGATATGAATGTCTAGTGAGACAAATTAAGAACATTTTAAAATTATGAAAATAAATAATTCAATTGTATGAAAGCTGCATATAAAAATAAATTTAATTTTTTTTTTGCAAAATTAAAGATTTAAAGATACTAATAAAAAATTATAAATATAAATAATTTAATTAGCAAAATTAAAAATTAAAGATCCTAATAAATCTAAAATATTTAGTTAATATGATAGTTTATTCTCTCTTATTTTTATAAAAACGTATCTGTCAGAAATTACCGTCTTATTTATAGAAGAATGGGTGGTTATATTTTAATAAAATTTGGTGAAAATAAATTTTAATTATTATAATATTATTAGTTTCTACAGGTTTTTATATAACAAAATTTTAAAAAGTAAAAAAAGAAAAACTAAATTAACCAACAAATTGTCTCACTTTATTTCATTATTAATGTTTTTCAGTTTAAAAAAGATATTAAAATATTAATTTTTAGAGAGAAGTAATGAAAAGCCCCCCAAAAGTTTTGAATTCCATATATAGTCCCTACAACTTTAGGTATCTATATTCAGTCCCTCTTTTATACAGGGATTTAATTTTCAGTCCCTGCAGGTAGCAAACGGTGTTAACTGGGCTGTGAAAAGACGCTGATGGCCTTTGGAGAAGCCCAGCGGTTGTGATACTGAGGTACAACACACCATTTCGTGAAAAGACTAAAATGCCCTTTGAGATCGTCTTCTCCCCTTGAATCCGCTGCTGCTCCAAATTAACTAAACCGCTGACACTCCCTCTCCACACGAAGAAGACAGTCAGCACACCGTCTGCTCCGCCAGGTCATCCTTCATCTTCTCTTCCAGCAGCGATTGCCGGAGTGTGCAAACGAGGTAGCAACCGAAACCCGAACTCTAAACCTTTTGAGATCAGGGCTTCGCCGCCGGGCTTCGATCTCTCTTTTTTTTTCTTTTTTTCTTGCTATTTTTCTATCCTCCGCGGTAGAATGCAATTTGTGCATGTGGATTGTAAACTCATTGTGGAGATATAAGGTTTAGGGTTTTGTTCATGTGCAAGGATTTGTTATTTTCTCAGTTGTAACTATAGACCACTAGTCATGTACACCGGTGGTGTTGTTCATTTGCTTTTGGTCGTAATTTATGGAATGTGTTTCATTGTGGGTTGTGGTTTTTAAAATCGTAAAAAGTGTTTAAAATCGAGCTACACCGCTTAGTATACCGGAAATCAGCTTGATATTCGCCTTATGCGCTTAAAATCCGTGAGCAACTATTTAGTACAATTCAAAGGGCTTAATTGTTTCTATCTCTTTTCACGCTTCGTTGTAGTTAATCGCACAATGGCTCGTAATTTGGTTAATGGACGATGCTACACGGGTCCCCTTGTTGGATCAGCCTCGATGAATTGAAGAAACACATGAACAAAAATACAGGCAATTCATCAACAGCACGCCATTTGCTCCCCTGCTTGGAATCAGGCGAATAGTACAAGAGAGGGGCGTGCTCGACGCACTGATGCAAGCTTATGACGTTGGCTTGCAGAAATTTAAAATCGGGGAAAGCTTGCTGAGCTTTCGTCCGGAGGACGTCGCCATAATCCTTGGACTCCCCTGCAGTGGAACTGCCGTGGAATTCAAACTGCCAACCGCCCAATCCACATTTGAGGACAGATATCTCGACAAAGCCTACTCAAGGAATCGAGATTGCATTAAGAACGCTCTGTTGGATCTTGTTCATAAGAGAGGAGAGGAGGAAAACCTCGTGAAATTTCTGATAGTGTATTTGATGGGTGCCTTCCCCGCTTTCCGACCACAAACTGCACGGCCCCAAGTTGGAGTGCGCATTATGCCGATAACCTGAAGAACCTAGGGACATATGCATGGGCACCGGCCGTGCATAAATGGCTCATGGACGACATCCAACCGGCATACCGCCTCGACTACGTGAGAGGTGTTCGGGGAGAAAAAGACGAAAACAAAGTTATCTTAGGGGTGCTCCATAGTGCCGATAATATGGTTCTATCACGCCACCGGTTCTCGAAAGAAGGTGGAGTTCGCCGACTCCAAGAATTTTGGGCTACGGTGAGACCACCTGCAAGAAGGTTACTACTGTCAAGGCAATTATCGAATCATTCAATGGGGAATCAGTATGCTTACTTCGTCCTTTCATCTCTTATTTCTTTAGTTTTATGCCCCAGGCTTTAGTATTATGCTAAAGTCTTTAGTATTATACTAAAGCCTTTAGTATTAGGATAAAGTCTTTAGTAATCTTATAAAGTATTTAAAATTAGGCTAAAGTCGTTAGTATTTTTCTAAACTCTTTAGTATTAGGCTAAAGTCTTCAGTATTCTTCTAAAGTCTTTAGTATTTGGCTAAAGGCTCTTGTATTCGTGTAAAGTTTTTAGTATTCACTACATGCTTTACTTGTTTAAACTACTTATAACGTTACTAAAGATTTTGCAATATTGTCTCACAGTTCCACCACCTCGTCCCAAAACCGCGAAAGAGGCTGCCCTCACCAATAACCGGCTACTACATAGCATGGCCATGGAGGAGAGAACTAGTACGAATGCAGGTCCAAGCGTGGCAGAAGGTGAGGGCAAGCGCAGACTGAAGAGGATTGACAAGAAATCCCGCGATCAAGTGGCCGAAAAATTACAAGTTAGTCCAACTCCGCTCATACGGAGGACCCTGCGACATGACGACTTTATTCAGCTGGCCAGCACTTATAATGCATGTACCGATGAATGAGGTCGTTATAATGCGCTGAAAAATTGATATGTTGCTTGCCGTGGAATCGCCCACCAAGCCCCGCCACCAAACGCCAGAAGGCACTTGTCTCCAAGCCGGCAGAAGCTCCCCGATACTTCCACAATCCCATTAGCGGATATCACGGGCGTAAACAATGCTTGCCCGCATAACCGAGGACTAGAACTGTTCGGAAGAGGATAGCTCCCGAAGTTGTTGAGGGAAGCCCGCCGGCATCGGAGAAGGAAGGCGAGGAACCAGTGCGCATCGTCGACGCACTAATTGAAACTTGTGAGATATTGAAGGACGCGTCACCAAGTGATGCAAGGATGTTGATTCCCACTGGCGCGGAAGGGCCCATAGAAGCCCCCCACATCATCGTTTCAATGGTTCCCACCGACGAAGCCCCCACTGAAGAAGCCCCGACGGAAGAAGCTCCCACTGAAGAAGCCCCCACTGAAACAGCCCCCACCGAAAAAGCCCCCGTTGAAGAAGCAGGCCCCCTCCCCGTCCCTATTGAAGCCCACGCCTACCAGAATCGGATTGATGCAGAGGCGTTCGTGTACGCGGGAGAAAATGTACAACCTGTGAGGACAAATTTCATTCCTAAGAACAAGCGCCCAACAGGGTTCGGGCAGCTAAACAAGGAGAAGCAAGCACTCATTTCATTCTTCCTAAACTATCTGATTGACAGGTGAGAACAATATTCATAGTATTTCTCGTAAATGCTTAGTATTGCACTTAACCGCTTAATATTTCTCTTAACTGCTTAGTATTTGGCTTAACTCTTTAGTATTTCTCTTAATTGCTTAGTATTTGGCTTAACTCTTTAGTATTGCTCTTACATGCTTAGTATTCATGTTAAACGCTTAGTATTTATCTTAACTGTTTAGTATTTACCTTAACTCTTTAGTATCTTTCTTAACTATTTAGTATTTCCCGTATCGGTTTAATATTTCTCTTAGCCGCTTATTATTTCTCTTACATTCTTAGTATTTATCTCAATGCTTTATTTTATCTTTTAGTACAATTGTTTGGAAGAATGAGTGGGCATTTACAACTCGCTACAGCAATTATACCCATTGGTCGAGGGAAGAGATCTCAGTGGTCGACGCACGCCATGGACGCCTTTGTCATGATCTTCTTTGGAGGAGTCAAGAAGACACCGCCGAAGTACAAGAGGCGTGGATCCATCACTGTGCCTTTTGCAATCGCTACCGGGCCGGCAAAGACTACACAACCGATGATTCCTCAAACTAATGACCGATGCAGTAACATCTTTTCAAAATTTGGTAGTTGTTCTAATGCCCATCATTCTGAACAAACACTTCCACCTACTCGTTTTGGATAAAGAATCCAGACACTACACTCATTACTCATCTCTCAACGGCCGGGTGTATGACAAGGCCGCTAAGGACATGGTAAGCCAAACACCTATCACCTCCATATTTCGTGTTCTCCCCTTCGCACCAGCTTAACCATCTTTGTTCTAAATGCAGAGGGTTATTTTCGAAAACGCACTTACCATCGGGCATGGGCATTGCTTTGAAATAGATAGTTATACATTCTCACATGACCGTGACTGCCCACAACAAAGAGAGGACAAAGGTGGACTCGCCCCTGTTCGTGATGCGGTTTATGGAGCGTATATTGGGTGGTGAGAAGCTCCACCTCAATCGATCCAAGTTCCTCGTCTACTTCTAGAGTATGTATGTCGCATACTTTGACGGATTCCGTCGAACAACTCCGCCGGGCAAAGGGAAGGACCCAAAATTGATGAACCAACGTCGAAGGAACTCTAAAGACTTTTACAATCATATTCTACCAGTATAATATCAAGACTCTCATTGTCTACTAACTGTTCACTGTTTAGTATTTACCTTAACCGTTTAGTATCTGCCTTAACTATTTAGTATTTGGCCTAACTGTTTAGTACTCATTGTTTACTAAGTGTTCAGTGTTTAGTATTACAAGAAGAAGAACAGTTTCAAACAAAGACGAACACACTCAACAAGTTCAATCACACACACAAGAATACCAAAGACAAATTTATTTAAATATTACGATTTTATTTGCAAGACAAATAGCTACAGACTACCGTCTGTAGTTACACTTGGGCGAGCAGAAACAGAAGACATTTTCAAACAACTGTTGTGTCCGAAAATGTGAACATCAAAATCTTTATCCTCGCGGAGAGTGAAGATCAACAGGTCCCCCTCACCGAGATGATGGTCAGCCCAAAAGGCAGGCCACCCGTGCTGGAAGATAGCCTCTCCGCAGACTCGCCCAGCCCACCATCACCGTACCAAGGGTTCCTACCTGCCGTCTCCTACAAATACCGCACCGGTCCATTCGGAACGTGGTGCATAAAGCGGTGGAATGACTGAGGAATCCACAATCGACGTGGCGAGTCAGTAGGAGAGATGAACCGGTAGAAGGAGGGGCGACTGTTGCAACTCATGATGGTGAAGCAATGGTAGAATCCCTCATTCCCACCACACCTATTTAAAGCCAAGTCTCAGAGAGAGAGAAGCGATATCGGATATCTCAGTTCTAAATGCTGCCGCCTTCGTTCCCAATAAGCACCCTACGCTTCATTAAAGTCGCCCGGTTTCCAATAACTATTTAATATTTTTCTTAACTGCTTAGTATTTTTCTTAATCAAGCTTAGTACTTCCTTTAACCGCTTAGTGTTTCTTTCCCACAACACCTATTTAAAGCCAAATCTCAAAGAGAGAGAGAAGCGATTTCGAGATCTCGGTTGTAAATGCGCCGCCGGTTCCCAATAAGCACCCTAAGGCTTCATTAAAAGTCGCAACCTTCTTTCCAATAACTATTTAATATTTTTATTATCAAGCTTAGTATTTTCCTTAATCGCTTAGTATTTTTCTTATCCCGCTTAGTATTTCACTTAACTCTTTAGTATTTCTCTTATCCCATTAGTATTTCTCTTAATCGCTTAGTATTCTTACCATCTCTCGATTACTCATGTAAACATTTTATAAACGTGATAATGTCAAAACTTCGTAAAATCACATTATTTACATTAGGCAAAATGTAAACCTTATGGCCAAGACGGATCAAGCTAATCACCTATTAGCACAGTAAGTCCCGCGGTTGTGGCTGCTGTTTTGCAAATGGCCGCATCTCAACTCTCTCACGCCTAAAGCCTCGTGACTCAATTCTTGTCCGCTTCGCCGCCTGTGCCTTCTCTTCGTAATAGGTGGGCGATTCCGAAGGACGCGGGATGCATCTGGCCGTTTATCGTGGTAGGGGATCGAGAAATATGGTCTGCGATATGCATTGGCGCACATTTGTACCGCGGAAGTAGTCATCCACGGTTATGTACACTTGCCTCCAAGTCGCGATTGACGACACGCATGCATGCAGTGGTATTCCATAGACTTGCCAACGCCTACATGAGCATGTCCTTGTTCCGCAGATTGACCGCCAGAGTCGTGACCGGTCGATAACTTCAATTGCTTACCATCCGAACGGCCTACGCGGCGCAAGCGGCTTGACTCGGTAGTGTCCTCAAGGTTTCGATGTATTGCTGGGCAAAGATGTGTTCCCCAAATACGGACATGTTCGCTCCGGGCATTACATCATATTCATATGAGCTTGTACCTGCAAAGATGTTTTATAGAATATACTAAAGCCTTACAAAAGATACTAAACAGTTTACACCTGATACTAAAGACTTACGCCTGATACTAAAGGGATATCTCTGATACTAAAGCGTTATCGCTGATACTAAAGAGTTACGTCTGATACTAAAGACTTACACCTGATACTAAAGGGTTACCCCTGATACTAAAGCTTTATGGACGATACTAAATAGTTAAGCTAAATAGTAAAGTCTTTTATTCGCGGGTGAATATTACCTGATTAAGTCGACCATTTCGGTCACAGGGAGGTGGCGCGCTTCCTTGATCCACGTATTGAATGACTCGGCGACGTTCGAGTACATCTCACCCCATCTTTGCCCCTTAAACAAATAGTTCGACCAATGGGCCACATCAGACTTTTGGATTAGCGGTGGTAAGGCGCTTTGTCGATGCGGCTAGGGAGGTCCTTCATCGTGCCATCGATCAATTCTTTAGAAGTACATGCGTATGCGATGCGGGTAAAGAGGGCCCAACACTCCTCCTTCAATGCTTTCCCAAGACTAGTATTTCCCTTCATGAAGTTCGCTTGTAGGTGTCGCAAAACAATATGCATGGGGCGTAATGAAGGGAACACCCTTGCGATTGCATTAACTAGACCTTTCGACCGTCTCGATATGAATGTAATGCACTTGTCATAATCCTCATCTCCGGATATTGTATTCCCCGAGAGTGGTGAGGAACCAAGTCCAATTGTCGCCGCTTCATTGTCCACTATTGCAAATGCGACGTGGAAGAATCCCTCATTGCCGTCTTTGCCGCCGCTCCTAACAAGATGCCACCGTATTTTCCAAGCGGATGTGTTCCATCGACGAACAACAAGCCGCCCGCAAACCCAACTTGAAGCCGACGCATACACAAGCACGGAAACAAAACCACGCCTCAATCGCCTCCATCACTTTCAATTGTGGCAATGCTACCGGATTTGTCTCCATCACCTTTCAACGCACCATAATAGCAAATCGTAGCTCAGTACCTCACTCCCGCGGAGAACGGTTCGGGCAACCTCTTTTCCCATCCATGCTTGCTTGTAAGGAAGACCCACGCCGTGCTCTCGCGAAAATATCCCGCTGAATGTCGGACGGCCCGATACAAGGGACGATCGCATCCTTGAGCTTCGGATCACACGCATCGCAAAACCCATTTTTGGATGCTTTCGGGTGGGAACTGCGTCGGATATCGCCACCACACACATGTGTGGGCTGCAATGTCTTTATTCTAAAGGTGTGGAGATTTCCCCGAGAAGCATGAACCCTCCAATTGCAAATTCTGTTTGGGCATCCGATCACCCTTTCTCTATCATTTTTATGAAGGTAAAGTCAAATTTCCTTTGATAGCAAAGGCACGGAGCGCATTCCTCAAGTGTTCCACGCTTAAAATCGATCGCCAATTTTGAGCACTGCAATATCGTGAGTTTGAGAAGAACCCACAATGTCCAAGGACATGCTCACCGGCTCGAGGATCCCCGCTGGATTGATAAGGTACTCTTTTAAGTGAGACAATATACTGAAATAGAACGACTTAATACTAATTAGATACGCCGGATTTTAAAAAATTTTCGTAGATACTAAAGAGATAAGCGGTAATACTAAATACTTTTCAAAGAGATACTAAAGAGATAAGGTAATACTAAAGACTTTCAAGAGATACTAAAGAGACAAGGAGAATACTAAAGACTTTAAGTTGATACTAAAGGGATAAGTCGAATACTAAAGACTTTAAGAAAATCCTCGAAGTCTTACATGTTTATAATACACGGTTGCGAGGAAATAATAAACACATACAAAAGGCTTACGTTGGAAGCTAAGAGCCGCACTCAGAGTCCACACGGTCACTTCACCCGTGTCCACAATAAGGTCGCATAATATTTTTGTTGAACGAGTGAAAAATGTTGCACATATGCACAAAGTCCATAGAATTGTCAATGGGACAAGTCGTTTCTACGTTGATCCGTGCGATATAACTCACTCTCAAGCCGAGGGGTCAAGGTCCCACCGCTCACATATATCACCTATCACCAGATCCCAACAAGTGAAAGCACTTTGTGAGCTCCAATGCTAGACCTTTCTCCCCATATCATACCTGGCCGTAAAAGGGTTTCCATCAAAATCCCGCAAGAAGAATGCCATTGCAAAAATGAGAGAATTATACTACGCATGTTATGAAAAAACAATGGGTAATCTATTACCTTTTCGCTTGTCACAGACTCACTCACGTGGTAGCTTCTCAACAAGACTAAAAGCTCAACACAAGACTAAAAAGCTCAACAAAAGCTCTCTCAGAAAAGAACAAAGGAAAGGAGACGAAGAGAAGGAGTAGAATTGGACTCTTCTCTACAAGACTAAAAACAACACGGGCCCTCACGCGAAGAAAGAAATGGGAGGGAAGGAGACAAAGAGGAGTATAAGAAGACTAGCTTATCTTACAAGCATGGAAGTACACAACCCGCCTTTTCAAAGCAGTAAAGGTTGTTTCTTGGCGAGAATTCAATGGGTATTTTGGGGTTTTTCAAAACCTAACGCTAGTGTGTCACGCAGTGGACTAAAGAGTAAGTAGGTTGAAAAGGAGGGACTGAATAGTATAGTCTTTAGTCAGAGGGACTAAAAAGTCAGAAATGAAACAGTCAGGGATGCTACAGTAATTATCCCTAATTTTTATTCCTACCCTCCTCATTCTTAGTACACATGTCAGGATCCGTTCCCGTAGCCCACACTGATCGTACAATACGAGGACGGGTCGTCACTATAAGAAAATTTGATATTATTCCATAAACATGTTCAAGGTACAAAACAAACTAGTTCACACATGTGACCACGCTAATTTAAGAATTGAGACAGTAGTTCACCATCATGATTACTGATAAAAGTTTTATGAGTCACTTATGAAAACTCATGCAATTATCCTATTAAGATAGTAGAGATGAAAGGAAATATACTGATATGTTTAACACAGATAGTTACAAACACAAGACATGGTAGAGATAGTAGAAATTTCTTACTACATTAGGTATATATTTAAGTACTTTCCTTATTATACATATTTTATATCCTCAAATTCAACGGTTGAAGTAAGAAAAAGAGACAAGGTGCAAGAATCCATTAATTAAGTCTTGCAAGAAGAAAGACAAAAAAAAAAAAAAAGAGTTCCACAAAAACAACTAACACAAAAGTGAAGTGTCATATATCTTACTTGACATAGACAAGGTCCAATGTAGGTCAGTTATGCATTAAATAAAAATAACAAAGAAAGTTGTGAACACTTTTTTTAGTAAAATAAACAGTTGTAATTAATTCGCTAAAAGTGTTAAAATATAAAAATTTTGTGATCAATAGGTTCTCTATATGTTTTAGCGCGCAAATGCTTCAGACCTTCTTTTTTGGGACCTTCCCTCCAATGGCAGTTGGTTCTGAAGAAGACATTCTATAAACATTGGGAACCCCTGGATGAGTAGGAAGTAGAACACCTGAACATCATAAGATCAAAGAAGTCAATACCTATAGCAAATTAACTCAATACCTAAGCATCATAAGATCATAGGAAGAGTTAATACAACAGAATTCATCTTTCTTTCAATAATAGAAAATTCCACCACTTACTTCTCCCTTTCTCTACCTTTCGTATCTATTTCCTGCTAATCACACTATTGGACCCTATCATGAACATGAGGGTTTGAAGGCAAGGTTAGAGTGGGGAAAATAAATGCTAAACATACGGCAATTAAGAACTACAAGGACTACCTAAGTTAGATAAAGCTTTCTAATGAAAGGCTCCTCGGCTTGTTTGCAAGTGATAAGCCTCCACTTAAGACACAATGGATAGTCATCATAGTGCTAAGAGTATTATCCAACTGTAGAATGAGCTCTAGAAATGTTAACAGATAAAGAAATAAAACTCTTTGATATTATCATCAGTATCAACTGTCGTTCTGTATTTGCCAAATCAGAGTCTAATGATTGGTCCACCAGAATTGCAATCAACTTAGTAATTGTAGTTTTGATTGCATCCCTCATGTCATTTGTAAGTGTGTCATGATAGACCTTCGAGACAGTAGGAAGCTTTTCCTTAAAAAATAAAGAAAACATTGCATTTAGGTAACAATGAAACCATGATGAAGCTACCATTGCACAAGAGTGCAAATTTGGATCTATTGTTTACAACTAGTATGTAATACATAACTAAGTTCAAGTCAAGCCAGCTCTAGCCAAATAGTTGACCAAAGGTTAGCTTTTTAAAAGAAAAAATAGTAGTCCATGTTGTTTAAGGAACAGTAGGAGGATTAGTTAAGCTTTAAATAAGTGCATGACAGTTGCTCCAAGTTGCCCTCCATCTCAGAATTCAAATTGTAGTTAGTTTTTTCTTTTTAGTCATATGACATTTCAAAAAAACTCTCCAAAAGAATACAAATTTCTAATGAAAACCAAAAGACGGGTTATGCATCCAACATATAGCTTGTTACAAGAGTAGAATAACAAAAGTCATAATATAAGCCAAGAGAAACCTAAGACCATTCACAAAGATAACATATAAAGTACAAACAACAACTATAAAACTATAAATTACAATGGAAAGATAATTTAAATCAACAAGAGCAGGGCTAATTGTACTGAGCAGACCAATGATTAGAGGAAGAAGACGATCTCGCAATATAGAGCTTTCATCATCATCCAAAATAACCTGCAAACAATTGAACTGTGATTGTTAGTTTGATATGTCAAAAACCCTCATGTGGGTGGCAAAATAACCATAGAAAAAAAATGATGTACAAGATATGCAAAAATGCCAGTATACAATATACACAGTACCATGTTCTTCATTATTTAAAAAATTAAAATTTAAAGGGCTTTAGAAGCCACAATAGTTGTGGGAATACACAATTACAACTAGACAACAGTGAGAAACAAGAGACATAAAAGGATAGACCAAACAGCTTTGGCCTTATAGACAGCCGCACGCAAAAATTCTACCGAAAGAATGCTACAAGAATAAATGATAACAATCAGTAAATTCACATATCTTATTTAAAGATCATATATGGCTAGAGTAATAACCTAAAATATCTAATAGAATAGGATAGTAAACTAATGAAAGATTGAAATGACTTTAATAAAAAGTAAAACATCGAGAACTTAACAAAAGCTAGCGAGGATTTAACAATTTCCTTCTAATTTTTTTGTATAAGAACATTAATGGAGAAGAAAGTAAACACACCAAAATCCAGTCATGTATGCAGAGATAAAATATTTACATCTTGCTCTTTGACTAATAATTTTGAACATTTAAAATTATGGGTCATATAATTACAATTTCAATTTTTGTGCCATATATACACAATGAAGAAAAATAGGTAATACAACAGCAAGTCAAATTGACTGGCTTGATGAGAATTGTAGATTTAGACCACAACGAAATAAAACTCTTCTTTTAAATAGATTGGAATTTGGAAGTCAGACAAAACATAGAAAACTCTCAAAAATGAATCAATACAAACACTTCCATATTCAAGAATCAAAAAAACCCTATCAAATCTCAAAATACACAAACAAAACAAACACAAAACCTTATTTTGAGAAGTTGTGACCACAAAAACTAGGACATAAACAAGAATCTAGAAACCACAAAAACTAGGACATAAACAAGAATCTAGAAACTCCAAGAAAACTCCAAAAAAAAAATCAGGGAATCAATAAAAGAACCGTGAAATGAAAGGAAGCAAAACCTTATTTTGAGAAGTTGTGACCACAATAACCACCGCATCCTTGACATCAACCACCTCTGCCTCAACCCAAGCGGCATCTTTGTCCTTTACACCCACACCGTAGATAGGGATGGAAATGGGGCGGGGCAGGGGTGGGGTAGGCCTCTACCACCACCTCCCCGCCTAAATAGTAGCGGGGCGAGGGGCGGGCTGGGCGAGTCGCGGGGCACCAATATGTACACATTCGAATAAAATATTACATTCAGACCATAGAATGAAGATAAATTTACCGATTAAACTCGAATAAAATAAACTTAACGGCAATATTGTAAAAGCACTTTGATATACAAGCTCGAGAGAAGAGTGGGAAAGAAGCCACCAAAGTCCAAAAACTCCAAACAAAGCTTCATTGTAAACCCTAAAACTATATAATTTAATATATATAAGGGTATTTTTTGTATGTTTTTAGTGGGGCAGGGCTGGGCGGATTTTAAAGGATCTTTACCATACCCACCCCGCCCCGCATTTCTTCGGGGCGGATCTGGTCGGATTGGGTCGGTAACTACGGATCGGCTCGGGTATTGCCATCCCTAACCGTAGAACCCTTCCAATAGCTCATCTTCAATTCTTGGAAACCCTAGAAAACCATAAGACATCAAGAGATGCAAGATGAGAATCAAGAGATGGATAGCAAAGGAACCCTAGGAGAGAGAAGAGGGCATTTCGTATTGAGGTATGGTACAAAACCTATTTGCCAGCTTCTACATCTCGTCCTCGTCCTCAAACTTTGGCTCCACCTCCGGAACCATAGTTTTCCTCCCCCGGCCCCATCCCACCTTCTTCGGCTCAGCAATCTCATGTTAGTGGATGGAGATGGAGATCGAGACGGAGGTAGACTCGCCCGATCTTGATAGAATCACCGTCGGAGAGGGGGGTGGTGGCAAAGGGATAGATGGGGTCGCCGAGATAGATCGATCGAGAGAGAGGGTAGGATTGGGATATTGGGATCATGTGAGAGAGATACCGCCAATTAAAAAAAAAATTAGGTGGCATTTATGAAGAAATGAAAATTCTTTTGAAAGGGGGTCATGCAATTCACAACGATTTATTGAAAATCGTCGCTAAATGCATGAAATAAGTGGCGGTAAACCCAAAACCGCCGCTAAATGGATGGGTTTAGCGACGGTTTTCCTTAAACGCCAGCAAAATGCAATAATTAATTTCATGCATGTATCAGCGGTTTTCAATAAACCGCTGCTAATATTGCATTTTGTGGCGGTTTTGCGAAAACCGCCGCTAAATGCTCTTCGGGAAAAGCGTGTTTTCTTGTAGTGAAACCTGACATTAGCCACGGTCAGGTAGTCTTGTACCCTAGCACCTAATACCAATTTCTATATGATAGGTATATTACAACAATAAAATTAACAACCAAGAAATAGAAACCATTAACCTGTCATATATAATTAACTAACCACAAGAGTACATGTCTACATAAATTCACATAACACATATAATCAATAACACAATATACAGTCTGGACATCACTCAAGTTTATAACATACAAATAAAAACATCCATGCTCAAAGCCTACTACCATCTCCTAAGTTTATGTATAGTTGGTGCAAGCCTCATCCTAGTTGGTCAATAACCTTTACTCTGTGTTGTACCAGCAATCTATGAGAGGGGAGTAATGAACTTTCACTAGCTCAGTGAAAGAAAACATCCCCCTCAAGGGTTATCATACAAAAAATATATCATTCTGTAAAAAACATATCATGCATAGGAAATATATAAGATCCTTGCATATAAATCACCATGTAATGCTGATCACAATCCATGCATAATCAAGGTAGACCTATAAGTTACTTCCCATATCTCCAATTCACATATAATGCCAAGCAGGCGATAAAATATGATATTGAATTGTATAATATAAACCACAACATTACATCGTAATACAAGTCATGTAGTGTACTTCACAAGCATCTATGTCTCATATGCACCCATTCCCATCACCAAAGTTATTTGCCAGCATATAGGTTGTACCCAACACATAGGTTGTGCATTATATATCCCAGCTCTTAGGTTGTATTCATCCCAACTCTTAGGCTGTATTTACTTTGTACGTATGGAATCATAATTAGGACATGTGATGGGATACATATAGACATATTCCCCAATCGCCCATTAACATATTTATTTCCATGCATTTACTTATTCATTCAATTTGTAGTAACGCAACACATAATGAATGTCATAGTCACTCATCCCACAATCTGGGGTTGTTATATAGTCACATGCATTATTCCTTACACAACACTCCATCTAGTGTTGTTACATATGCAACAATATAAAAAATCCGTAGTGCATATACCCTATGTATAAAAATACAGTAAAAGTCATACATCCACCCTAAATATAGGAAATCACATCATAGTATTTAGAAACATTCATAGCATTGAAAAATATCATAAAACACCAATTAAATCATATGACCTAGGGATCATTCATTTCCTACTCACCTCGGTGTAAGTGTGCACTATTTACTGTCCCGGCTCCGGCTCTCTGTTGACCGCCGGCTATGAGTGCAATACTCAAGTGTACGTTGTCGAAAGTAATAAATCCGGTGAGTACCTAGTAGAATTCATCAGGGTATGAGAGTTAGGTTCTACTGATCCCAAGTGTTCTAAATAATTGAAAAGACAGTTGATTAAGTGATTAAGTTGTGAAAGTTGTGTTGAAGTCCTCAAAGAGTGATTGAAATTAGAAGGTTGCTAGGGGGAATTCTCAATTATAAGGTTCTAGGGTTGTATGGCTCAATTGACTTGTAAAGGTTTTCTCCTATGCTTGCTAAGATCTCATGAATGTGGATAAGGGTTTGTAGTGATAGAACTTGCACTTATATGCACTCTGGGTGCATCCTACAGGCCCTTAAACCTAAGGGACATGCTCTCAACTCCATATGCCTATGGTAGCAATGAGGAGAATTATGGGGCTAAGCTCTATCACAACCATGGAATGCCAATGCCTATACCTAAGTTAATGGTACTTACGGTGTTACTTCATCCACCCTATGATTCTAACACTTTCCTCTCACGCATACACCTATGTGTGGTGATGCGATGCAACCGCAAGTGTACGGGTCGTAATCAAGTAATAATAGTGGACTCAAAGGTCGGGTTATCGATCCTCAGGGAGATGGAAGTACTAGTACCCACCACTTGTCTACTATCTAATCGATCCAAGATGTCAGTGATTATACTAAACTTTAAACTAAGAAATTGTAAAGACAAACAAGGAAATAAATTTGTTCTTGAGATTAGACAATCATAAAAGGAGGATTGTTGGATAATTGAATCCCCCTTGGGCTTCCAAGGGATGGATGATGCTCTCTATCTTGACACGTGGTTGATTCTGGGCCAAGGGTTCCTACGGTGCTTTCATTCCCTCTCTCGAGGTGAATTACTAATCCTAGTGCCCTTACTAATGATGTTCTAGGCAACCTTAATCTTTGAAGGATTATGGGAATAATAAATCTAAATGACTCGCTTTCCTTAATACACGGGTTCCTGGTGTATTCATAATCCCCTCTATTGGAGATGGCCTACACGCGGGGAGGCGTTCGCTTCTTCCCCCACATGGACTATGAAAACCCCTCCGGGCTATCGCAATGTAGAGGGATTCATTTACATTAAAACATCCAATAGACTCATGAATTCAACGAAGCATTCAAGAATAGAGAAACAACATCAATTAAACCATGTCCAAGGGTTCATCAATCATCCAAGCATCTGCAAAATTAGCCCTCCATAAAGGAGGAGCAACAATCCAATACAAAGATGAAAGCAATCAAAGAAATCATAATGAAAAAGATCTTTGCACACACCGTTGATGACTTCCTTGATTTCTCTTCATATCTTCCCCTCTTCTTGCTCCAATGGTTTGAAGATGGAAATCCCCCCAAACTCTACTCAAGACCTTCAATCCTCTTCCCAAGCTGCCCCTTTAACCCTCATTAGTCAGCCTTTTATACCTCTAGGGTTTTTAGGGTGAGATTTACCATTTTGTCCTTTTCTAAGTTTGTAGAATCGCTGAGAACTTACAATATACAAGCCCGTATAGCTTCCAAGTGCCTCCATATGGGCGTACGTCAGCCCGTATGAGCCATACGGGGAGCTATACCGGTCCAAAAGAGGCCACTTGTCTAGGCCTCGATTCTCCAGGTCCATACGGGCCGTATGAAAGCCCGTATGCCTGAGTTTTTCCTCCAGGAATGCTTTGTTTCGGCCCTAATTTCCCTCTAAAAGCTTCCTTTCTCCTGGTGTTTTGATATCTTGCCCTGTTCATCGAAATAAACACATTTTAAGTATCAAAGGGCCAAAAATCCTCACAAGAATCCATACAACCCTAGAAAAGATGTCTACACTTCCGTTACAAAGGATAATTCAAAAACAAAGGCAATGTTCATGGAAACATCCATGTCTAAGTATAAAGAGAATCGATAAATATTCAACAATAGAATATAAGTGCTTTCCCCCTCATACTCAAGTAGCTCCAGCTCCAGAACGCTGGTGCTCCCCACCGCAGCTGCCGTTGATACCAAAGATGCAAACCCTAGAATTTTAGCTCCTTTTTGTACCCTCCAAGACTGTACATCACGATGTCGTATCACACATCGCGATGTACATTGAACCTGGGGAACTTCTGCACTGAACATTGCGATGTCATCCCAGCACATCATGATGTTGTCACTCAGGCCTGAGAGGCTGTCGAATCCAGACATCGCGATGTCCTGGGAGAGCATCACGATCTCAATTTATTTCCATTTGAACGTGCCAAGCCTCTAATTAACATTGCGATATAATCCACGCACATCGCGATGTAGACCACTTAGCTATTTTGATTCACTTGTTACAAAGAGATTTCACTCAATTTAAAATCTATCAACCTCAAACAGGTGTAAATCTCTATTAAATAGCTATTATGGCTGAGTAATACACTTTAGGGTCAGGGCGACGTAATATTCATTCAATGATAAGTATTTCGACCATAAATGGTTGGTAAACCTCTATTAAAATAGTTCTCATCCGAGAGCTACACTCTCCCACCGAGTCCACAATGCCTTTATTGCATCCTAAATATATATGTTATTAAACTATTTTTCATCAATACATATGATTTAGAAATGGTTTGGATAAACGCATGTAATGGCTATGCAAATTCCCAAAAATGTAGGCTTTTCACACTATTTGGTACTCTAACTTTCCTCTCTTTCCCTTAGCTCATTTCATAATTCCTCAACACTTTCCCACACTATTTATGTTCATGTTTGAGTTATTAACAAATGCACAATTATTATTTTTCCAAAACCTCAAAAAGTCAGCTTTTTAATCCATAACCGATGAACCTTGGCCTTAAAACACTTGCCCACACTATTTTCCCTTCTTTCTATCATGTCTCCAAACTATGGGAATATCATAAACCCATTCTGAAGCATTTCAAAACATCACAAATTTTATAGACTTTGTTTTTGTAGTGCTACAATAATCTATAGGGATGTCGGCATAATCCCTTCAAATTGGAGCTGTAAACCTACATTATTCACTCCCAAACTTCCAATACATTATTTCATAACCATTATCCATCATTTATACACAATTTATCCATCAAATCCAAATAGTGGGAACCACAGAACACTAATAATACTAATGCAGTTGTGTGGCAAAGTCGTTGTATGGGACTAGGATTTGGTTGAACCAGATATTAGGGTCAAACTATGTTAGAGTTCTCAACGGTCCAAGAATACATCAACTAGATAGCCAATATTATGAAACTAGTCAACAAGGGATTCTTATGGGGATAGAAATCTGAGTTGCCATGTCCTCTTAACTTATTACCCTTAATTTGCCAATTGTTCATTTTAGTTTTAGTTCTTCTTTAAATTGCTTAGTTAGGATCACAAAAGCACAAAAAATATTTTAGGCTAGATAATAGAAGATAAATTAGTACTAGGTCTTTCGTTCCCTCTGGATTCTACTACCCATTCTTTAGGGTACTTTACTACTTGAGCGATCTCGTGCACTTGCGGACTAGGAACACATCAATGGACCATCAGAACAACAAATTGTTCCCATCGACAAACTGTCAGTTAAGAAAAGGAGGTCGACAATCTAAAAAAACAGTTCTAAAATACCTTTATTTTAGTTAAAGTAAGTTGGGAAGCTAGCCCTTCATCGCTCAACTTCTCAAAGACATCAGGGTCGTCATTCAGGAAAATAGCCTTGACAGTCTTGGTGGCTTCTACATCATTATCTACCTGGGACCCACATCAACCTCATGGGGAGCAGAAGAATTACCCTTCAAGGCCTTTCCGCCGTCGAGGTGGCCCCGTGGCTGAAAGGATGTGGGAGGTCTAGAGCTCGCTACCTCGGTAGCTAGGGTATCCGAGGTCCGCACCACAAGGATCAGAATATCGGAGCTCGGTATGTCAGGGATAGGAGAAGCAGTTGGGGAGGACTTATCCCATGTGACTTCTTTAGAAAAAGGCCCGACCACTCAAGGGTGAGACGTAACCTCTACGGGAGCAAGTCAGACTTCTTTTGGATTCCCCACTGGGAGCATAGTGTCTCTAGGGGCAGGTTAAAATTCATATGACCCTTGGGTAGGGGCTAGGGGTATGTCTGCTCTCGAGGATCAGGTCTCCTTGACAGGTCGACAATCCGACTGTGTCCTTGACCTCTTGCTTTGGGGAAGATGACCTTTATCAAACCGTCTCTCCTTTAAAGGGTTTGAATTGCTCAAGGATGGAGTCTTCGAGTCCTTCTTCATCACCCACAACAGACACTCTTTACTCAAAGACATCTCTGTACAAAAGAAAAGCACTTCACAACTGAGAAGGTTAATGGGTCGAATAAGCGACCTCTTAGCCATATAAAGAAAAACCCCTACCCTCTACAATAGTGGGCTTAGGCTCTCTAAGAACACCATCAGCTAACCGGTTGGAGAGGTCTAACAGGATAGATTTTTGAAGAATGGCTAACTGATCTGCCTCCTCGCCAGACAGGGAGGTTTCATCACCAGGATTCAAACGGGGAGCACCCAAGCCATTGTTATTGGAAACAAAGAGAAATTGAGATTTTATTTAGATATATGAGTCAGAAGTAGACCTATGAAAGATCTATCTTGTCATGGTGAGAAATAGAACCAGCCCTCAGAATCTTGACTCTTCAAGGAAAAAGGTAATCGAAAGCAGAGGAGATTACAGACTAAGCGAAGTCTATGAAAAAAAATAACAAAATCACACATGATTTTCCAACTCTTCAGAGAAAGTTGGAAGGGGAAAACACCATAGGAGTAGAGGATCTCTCTGAAGAAAGGGTGAAAGAGAAATTGAAAACCTGCTCTAAAGGCATCTAGATACACGACAATCTTTCCCTTATTAGAATCATTGGTTCTCTCAGAGAAGGAAGGAATTCTTGCAGGAAAAAGGGACAGGATACAATAGACTTTCGGAATTTCATGATAAAGAGAAGCTTTAATGGCTCAGGAAAAAGATTCTACGCAGGCACTGGCTTTCCTAGAGATTAATGACTGGGTTTCTGTTACCTGGATTGTAGAATCAACGAGAAGGGCGATGCTGGACAGAACTGGAGATTTTGGGAAGTATAGGTAATGGAGTTGAAAAGCGCACGGAGATGCCTGAAAGGTTTCTTGAAAGAGAAGGTGTTAGGTACGCTCTCTCCCTCTCTCTGAATCATAGCGGTTATGATCTAAGGGTCCTAGATGTTTAGCAGAAAGTCCCCTCCCCAATAAAAGACAAGTGGGCCATGAACTCTCCAATACTTTAGGATAGTCACATAGAAAATGGCACTCATCATGGCTTTTACCGTCTTCCTTTTAAAGGAGGCATATCATTGAGCAGTCACGAGCTCAAAAATGGACAATAATACAAGATACTCATTCCGTTAGCAATTAGTTTGTTTCAAAAAATGGGTCAATACTAATGGCTAAAAACTTATATATACTTCATAAAAGCATGTCGTACATAGGTAGTTACTCTTGGAATGGATCATGCAGATGACTCGACTTACTAGGTTGACTTAAGAAGAAATCTTATCAAATTAACATGGCTAGGGTAAGGAAGGCGGGGAGGGGGAGGGGGGAAAGTGTTATAGGGGAAATCTGACAATACATGAGGCATGAGCCTAGGGTCCATGAGCAACAAGGCTTAACCAACAAAGCTTCTAGAAGAGGCTCGATGGTTAGGGCAGAAGGTGGGGGACTAGCTCCAACAAGGCATGCTAGTAATCGCTGAGTGGTTGATTACTTGCGACACAAGCCAACAACGTAATAGCCTCGTTTACAAGTACAAAAGGGACAAAGGAAAGAGAATATGAGGGTATCTGATGCACGCACAAACATATGCGACACTTTTCTCGTACGTATATGGGTTTGATCAAGTAGTAAAGTACCTAAGGGTGGGGTAATCGACTCCATACGGACTGGCCACTAGTACTAATTATCCTCTATTACCTAGCCTAAACTATATGATGAATTGTGTGATTAAACTAATTGAATATCCTAACTAAAAGCTAATGTTAACAATTGGTGGATTGAGGTTAATCAAAGATGAAATATACCTCGGATCATAATCCCCTATGATTCCCTTGTTGATGATCAATTGCCTATTATTGGCTAATTACTGATAACTCCTAGTGGTTGTAACAATGCACTTCTCAGCTCAACACCCAATGTCTCATGATACTCATGCACACCCTAACACCTGTGACTGACTGAAACCTATCTAGAAGAATCTCCGGGCTAATGCTATATTCTAACTGTTCCGAATCACCGCATAAACACTTGTCGTGCTAGATGCTCTAACCTACTAAGTTAGATGACTCGAGACTGACGCAAGGAAAAACCACACAAGGATATTTAGAAAGATAACAACTCCGAGCTAATACAATAACAACCACACAACCATCCAACATGAACACTAACATGCTGATGCTATCCCCTAAGGAGATTGATGATCAGGCTCATGCACAGGAAAACCATATAGAATTGCAAGCACAGACAATCAAGATGCTACACAGGAATTATCAATAAAGAAAAAACCGAACGTAATAGGAAATCAATAATATGTTCATCCTAGGGTTCAGGTGTCTGAGGCACCATAAAAGGTTTAGTCTCTCATTCTATGATCTACCATAACTAAGATACAAGAGGAGGTTATAAAATTAGACATAGAAATCTTCCCTTGATTATGCCTCCTCTACCTACGATTCCTCTTGTGAAACCCTAGATGTCGCTGCGAGAATCGCCCCTTGATTGCTTTGCCCAAAAGTCTTAAGCCTCCACAAAAAGATAATCAATATTTCACCATCATGAGGTTTATATAACTAGGAAAAGATGAAACATGACGTGCCTAAGTCGTGTTTATCCTATATTTATCTTTGGATAACTTCTGGATAACTTTGGGATTAAGTTAACACGTTTTCAGATAATTTTGAGGTAAGCACGGGCGTGCTGATCTGAAGCATGCCCGTGCTTCTCTTCTGCAATACTTTTTCTCGATTCCCGAGTGTTGCACGGGCATCAGCACGCCCGTGCTTCTGGCCGTGCACTTTTTCATCTCTGCGCAGTCTTCATCAAACGTTTGATTGGATATCTAAATCAACTCGGATTAATCTAAAATTTTAAATGGGTGTTTCTTACTCATTTTTCTTTAATCTGAACAGTGGTGATCGTCTTTAAATTCCTGTATCTTTTCTAATAATTTCTGGACTTCTACAGCTTGTTCAGACTGCTCACAACTCTATCTCCTCCTCTCTTTTATTGCTTCTTTGTTACAAAACACCTCTGAATTATCCGGTTTACACTTATTTACTCTTGAGTACCTATTTATCTATCCAATTATAATAAAATATCCAGAAGAGCACAAAAGTAGAAGAATTCATGCGAAAAGACAAGTAAAGTACATGCAAATATAGTAAGAAAATATGTATAATTATGCACTCATCAGTATCCTATCCTCTATAGAGGTTCACACACCCATAATTTCTCTCCTTTCCTCTCTCACTCTCTCATCCTCTATTTCTTCCAACCCCCCTCCCTTAAGAATCCATTATCTCTTTTCTTTATCATTCTCCTTCGATCACCTCACTGACTTGATCGATCATCGGAGGATCTGGGGAAGATCCCCTGGACTTCCCTTACAGGAGCGCAACCGTGGTTTTTGGGTTCGAGGCCTCTCAAGACAGCAATTGGTCATCCAACCGATGATTCACGCTTATTTTCTCCAATCAATCAATCAGAAGTTCATCATCTCTCTAGAAACTCCATTAGTTTATCCGGATCTGTCCTCGATCCCGTGGGCACTCAGATTCATTGAGTTAACATATATATATATATATATATATATATATATATATATATATATATATATATATATATATATATATATATAATCCTTCAAACATGCTCCAAGGGCCGAAATGGGCGGCAGCCCGATCTGCACAGTGAACAGACCGACCGCACAGTATCAGGCCTCTCTCTCTCTCTCTCTCTCTCTCTCTCTCTCTATATATATATATATATATATATATATATATATATATATGTATATACATATACCAGTAGTGTTAGGATCAGGCCGGTCGCACTTGCAACCGCTTGATCCTAATACTACTGTAATATAGTAAATATACATAAAAATTATTTTATCTTCAGAATACATGTATATATGTACATATAAATTTAAAAATTATATATACAAATCTATATATTGTTTAAAATATATAGATAAATCAATATATATCTAAAAACATTATAAAAAATATCTAATATATCTTTTATATATATATAATAGATAACAAAAATGTTACAATCAGGCGGCCGGACATCATGTCGGCCTGGTTGTTATATATAGGGCTTTTTGAAGGTGTACCTCTGAATAATTTTGAAATTGCGTATTTACCCCTAAATAAAACATAATTGCATACATACCCCTAAATAATAGGTATAATTATGTATATACCCCTGGGGTCAAAATTAGATGAAAAACCGTCAAGTTAACAAACGGTAGACAAGCAAAATGACTATTATACCCTTTACATATATTCCCCTAAAAAATTTGTTTGACGGTAGATTTAAAAATACCACTTTAAAAATCTGAAATTTAAAATAGTTGAAAAATATATAAAAAGGGGTATTTTGGACATTTTCCAACCCTTAACCTAAGTTGTAACCATGGTTAAGATTACTTAGTTAACTTTTGTCAATGGATCCTAACATTATGGGTATATCCGCAATTCAACCTGTTTTTCAGGGGTATACAAGCAATTATGATTTTTCCGAGGATAAATATGCAATTATGAAACTTTTGAGGGGTATATAACAAATTTTTCTATATATATATATATATATATATATATATATATATATATATAGATATATAGAAAGAGAGAGAGAGAGAGAGAGAGAGAGAGAGAGAGAGAGAGAGAGAGAGCAAACCAATTTGGCTTTATGCTAGGTAGATCTACAATAGAAGCAAATTTTTTTTGTTAAGAAGCTCGATGAAGATCTACAAAGAGTAGAAGGATCTACATATTGTTTTCATTGACCTAGAGAAAGCATATGAAGAGTACCTAGATAAGTCCTTTGGTGGGCATTGGAGAAGAAATGAATTCAGGTTAAATATGTAAATTTTATTAAGGATTTGTATGAACAAGCAATAATGAGTATAGTATAAGAACAGTGGGAGGAGATACATAAGAGTTTACTATTACAGTAGGTCTACATCAAGGATCATCATTGAGCCCATACTTGTTTATACTAGTAATTGATGAGTTAACTAGTTGACGCAGGGAAAGATAGCGATTATCCTTCAGGATAGTTGCGACCTATGGATTGGAGGAAGAAGACGGCAGAAAACACCAAAGAGAGAATTACTTCTCAAAGAAAATTTATTAAAAATCCAAGGTCCCCTGAAAACTAACCCACAACCCAGGTTAAATAGCCAAAAAAACCAAAAACTTATCCAAAACCTTATCTGATCCGAACATAAAATTTAAAATAAACTAAGGGGCGTTTGGTTTGTTTTCCATTTTCCGTTTTCTGAAAATGGTGGAAAACGTAGAAAATTAAAAACGTGGAAAATGAAAAACACAGAAACTTGAAAATGGAGAAGTTGTTTGGTTGGAAACTGTTTTCAGAAACAGAAAATGGAAATGCTGTTTGGTTTAATAGAAAACTGTGTAGTATGTTTTCTGGTGATTTTATCAAATATGTATAAACAATCTTTTTTTTAACTATTATAAAACAATATAATAAATGTAAAATAGAACTATAAACCAACATAATAATTGTAATAACAAAAGTTCAAAATATAAAAAATAACAAATGACAAACATGATATTTTTATAAAGTTCAAAATATAAAAATAACAAACATAGTATTTTTATATATTTTATATATAATAAATAAAATTTAATAAAATATATTTTAAGAAATAAAAAATGACAAACATGATATTTTTATAAAGTTTAAAATATAAAAATAACAAACATGATATTTTTATATATTTATATAATAACAAAAGTTCAAAATATATTTTAAAAAATAAAAAAATGGCAACCATGATATTTTTATAAAGTTCAAAATATAAAAAAATAACAAACATGATATTTGTAAATTTTTTCAATAACAAAAGTTAAAGAAAATATATTTTAAAAAATAAAAAAAATGATAAACATGATATTTTATATATTTTTATAATTAATTTTGGAGTTTGGTTTATTTACAACAATGCCACCGCCTTTTCCAATCGTTTTCCAAACCTAGAAAACGATTTTTTTTTTTTTTTGTTTTCCATTTTCTGTTTTCCAGACCCCCATTTGTTTTCCGCCTTTTCCAGAAAAGGCTGCAACTAAACTCATTTTCGCGTTTTTTGTGTTTTCTCAGAAAATGGAAAACGCAGAAAAAAAAAGAAAAGGCGGAAAAGGGCTAAACCAAATAGGCCCTAAATAGTTATCCAAATCCTTGATCAAACCGTACTCAAATCAAACCCTAATTTAGCAGATTAAGTATTTCTAAAAATAGTAAAAATAACTAAAAATGCAATGAAGATGATGTCCACCTGTTGTGTGCACCGCAAGGAGCTTTTCAAATTCGTGTCAAACTCGTGATTCTGACACCTGTAAGCAAAGTTATAGACAAATAACTAAATCGCACCCCAAAATGGTCCCCAATCGCGACTAGACTCAATCACTTCCCACCCTTCAAGTTGATCCACCAACTTGGCATTGTCTGACTCAATCTCTCTTACATCAGTCACCCCGGGTTGGAAAGAACTCGTCCTCGAGTTCAAAACAACATCTTTAGAATTGTCCTAAGTCTTCAAGCTTGGTCTAATCTTTTGCTCCTTTAGCTTGTTTAGACTTGCCAACAAGGTCAATCTTGTGTGGAATCTCCGTCAGTGGTGGAAGTCTGGGAGGGAGTTCCTCTGGCATCAACTCTGAGAAGTCTGTGAGCAGCTGCTGCACCTTTACAAGTATATCTTGCTCTATGTCTACAACATTTTTCTGGCAAGGCAATAGAGCATAGACTACATCTTCTTGCTCGATCCTACCTAAAAACATGGGCACAAAAAAGTAGGGTAGTAGTATTGTAACACCCTAATCCCAATAGGGACACGTGTCACACCAGCCAGCTCAGGAGGGTGTCCCGAGCCCAAGGCTGTCCAAAACTAAAATCAAAACCTGCGGAATAAACTGGAGACAGTGATAATAAAACATAGTAAGTCTGGAACTCATCAAAGAGAAGAGTCATATTTGGTACAGTACTTCACAGACTATACGTCTGGGTCTTGTCTCCAAAAGTAAAATACATAAATCTACAGAGTGCGCAACAAAATTAACATCTATGGGACGCCAGAGCCAACTACGTCATCGTATCTCACCGGATCTAGCTTCTACCCGGACTCCCGTCTGCTACCTGCACAAGGTGGGTGAGAAAAAGGGACTGAGCTACAGAGCTCAGTGATATGTGACCCCTACTGTCAGGTCGAATAAGGCCTGTGCATCTGAAAATATAATCTTGTATATGGAAAGTAATCTCTACTCATATACATGTAGAAAATACAGTAAAGCATGGACGTCTATGCATTATCTTCTCAGTCAGGAAGATCATCTAATGCAATGTCCGAGAAAACCCGAAAAGTCATCAGTCACTTACATGACTGTCTATGTCTCTATGAGATGTCTAGATAAGTGAGCGTCTATCGAAAAGAATGCGTCTCTGCATGATCACTTGCTAAGATCTCAGATAATGCCATGAGGTATCCCCCGTCTAAGCATATGTGAAGCCGCGAGGTTTCCTCCGATCTCGGTCTTCACTCATGGTACCGAGCACTCCAAAGAGTTGGGAAGGGGTTTTAAAGATAAATTCATTTGAAAAGAAAGGTTTTCAATAAACCAAAAGAAATTCCTTTGAAAGCAAGAAAACCTTTCCCCTACTCGGTATCACGCTCTGCATAGCAAGGACCGTCTAACAGGATGCAAACATCGAATGCCCATATCATATCTCTGTCTCATGATCTACATCTAATCATATGCAGAAAGCAACAATCTACAATAGCTGTAAATAATCGAAATCATTCTCAAACCCGGAATGAAACCATATCCGAAGAATATAAACTGAAAACACGATAAATCTCGATAAAACCCAAGAATATACAGTAGGTCCACTCACCTGTAGTCCTAAGCAAATCAAGCCTAACTCGGACCAACCGAAGTTCCCGATTTGCCCTTTCCTTCCCTCTAGCTGGCCGGAGACTGTGCTGGAGACCGCGCAGAAGCTGGCTGGAATCAACACAGGACAAGGGAACAGAGAACCTCTGGTGCTGTAGTGGAGGCTGGGAAGCGGGTTCGAAGCACGCCCGGTGCTTGTTCAGTCCTCCGCCAATACACTGCCCCACCTCTGTTCCCTTTCCTTCCCTCTGAAACACCAAACACAGCCGCCCTTTGAGCGCCTGTCGCAGCCACGCCTCCTATCTCTTCTCTGCTCGTCAGCGCCGAGGAGCTGCGTGGACGCTTCTCTATCATCCCCACATGCACCGCGCCACGTCCTGCTCCACCGGCCCCACCTGAGCGCCACCTCCTACTTCTCTCTCACTAACAGCCTTCTCTCACAAACCAGCACCTCCCCTCACAAACCCAATCTCAATTCAATGACCAAATCAGCCCCATAACATTTCATTTAATTACTTTGTCACTTGTCACAAGACTAAGTCTTTACGTTAATTAAGTTATTTCAAGTTAATATATTTAATACCTTAATGAACTTATTTTCTTCTTAATCCAAAAGGCATTAATCCACCTTCTACCATATTAATTCTCTTGATAGTTAAGATTTAACACCATTTATTTAATAATAAACTCCGACATTTTCTTTAATATTATACAATATTACAGGAAAAACCGGGGCGTTACAAGTATTGGTTACCAAGGTAGGAGTGGGTTCTTCCCGCCGGGATGCCAACACATCACTAGTCTCATCATTGTCATAGATAGGCGAGATTTTCTCGTATTTATCGTAGATGGGCGAGATCTCCTCCTTATCATCGTCGTAGATAGGCAAGATCTCCTCCTGATCATCGTCGTAGATGGGTCGGCTAAACGTCTTTTGATCGTTACAATCATGGTGTTGGACTTCCTCCTTCGAAACCTGCTCACGACAACCACGATTGAAATCGATCGCCCTCAAACGCTTGATAACTTCGTGATCTGCCTCTATAAATCCTTAATCATCAAGCGTCGGGTTAACTCCATAATTGGCTTGTATAGATCCTCGATCATCACCTCCCGTATATTACAGTTACGGTACTGGACTTCCATAGCCGGAACCTGTCCATCACCACGACCACCAGCCATTGATGTAGATGCCACAGGAAAGGGATGCTCTCTCATACCAACTGACACCGGGCAGGATAGCGATTATCCTCCTGGCTAGCTGCGACCTATGGATTGGATGAAGAAGACGACAAAAAAACAACAATGATAGAATTACGTCTCAAAGAAAATTAATTAAAAATCCAAGTCCCCTGAAAACTAACTCACAAGCCGGGTTAAATAGCCAAAAACAACGAAAACTTATCCAGAACCTAATCTTATCCGAACTTAAAATTTAAAACAAACTAAATAGTTATCCAAATCCTACATCAAACCGGACTCAAATCAAACCCTAATTCGACGGATAAATTATTTCCAAAAATAGAGAAAATATCTAAAAACACAATGAAGATGATGTCCATCTTTCGTGCGTGCCACAAGGAGCTTTCTGAATTGGGGTCATGATTCTGATACCTGTAGCCAAAGTTATGGCCAAATAACTGAATCGCACTCCAAAACGGTCCCCCATCGCGACTAGACTCGATTACTTTATGCCCTTTACATTGATCCGCCAACTCTGCATTGTCTGACTCGATCTCTCCTATATCACTAGTTGTATCTAAGATGACATCCCATAGTGTATGTTGTTCGTTGATGATATTGTCCTAGATGATAAGACTAGAGTGAGACTAGAGATGGAGTTAATCAGAAGTTAGAAGTGTGGAGAAACACTCTTGAATGTAAAGGCTTTGGACTATGTAGAAGTAAGACAGAATATATGTACTGTAATTCTAGTCTAAGTAGGAAAGATGGAGGGGAAGTGAAACTAGGTGGGGTGGTAGTGCCTAAGTGTAACTATTTTAAATATCTACGTTCCATTTTCCAAGATGATGGGATGATAGATTAAAATGTTACCCATAGAATCAGAAAAGGATGGTGGAAACGGAGAAGTGCCACCTGTGTGTTATGTGATAAGAAGATGCCTAACAAGGTGAAGGAAAAGTTCTATAGAATAACAGTTAGACCAGTCATGCTATATGAGAGTGAGTGTTCCGCAACTAAAGTTCAACATATTTATAAGATAAATGTGGCTTAGTTGTTGAGAGGTAGTGTCTAAGGGCCTACGTTTATTAGGTATTGAGCGAAGGATATATAAACAAAATCTATAGATTCACTAGTATGGGATTGAGGCTTAGTTGTTGTTGTTATATATATCGATAGATTTTCGTGTTAATTTTTTATATATATGTAAATGGAGTTTATTTCAAGGATAAAAACTCTAACTTAAACCATTATGCTCATTGATTTTTTATAGATGAGGTGTTTAGTAATTTTATTTTCAAAATGATAATTATGAAAAGCAATCCCGAAAAATCCGCAAGCTATGTTCTATTTAAAAGCCACTACTTATGTGAATTTTTGCAGTTTCATAAGTAAATCTGTAAATGAGAGCCGTATGCTCTATGCTGTGAAAATAAATTAAACTTTTAAGATTAAGATGGATCATTTACTGTTATTCAAATATTTCAATGTATAATTTGAGGTACATGATGGTACTCATTTTATACCTCATTATGCACATATATTATTTTTCCACAGGCTACTTCATGTATAACGCGCGCAATAATTAATATACAAAATGTTGGAGCATTAACTAATTGGATTAATTAATTCCAAGAAAATGCTGAAAGACTTGATTAATTAGGACTTTTTCAAGAAGATGAAACACAAGCAGTGAGAATATATATTATTGGATATGGTTCTTCATACAAACACTTCCTATATTAGCTGCAGAACCTTTTATTGTTTTACTAGTGCCGATATGTATATATATTTATATATATAGCTGATTAGGTCATCACTTGTGCTTCTTCCCGCCCTTCTGCGTTCCAATACGTAAACAAAAGAACCAACAAGTCATTAATAGAACAACGCATGCTGGTTTGAGATATGAAAATATGTTTATCTTATTATCTTGATGCTGTTGTATACTTACCTTCTCATCCTCACTCTCACTGCTGCTACTGCTAGAGCTGTCATCCTTGTTCTTGCTCTTAGTCTTCTTCTTCTTCTCCTTCTTCTCCTTCTTCTCTTTCTTAACTTTGTGGTCATCTTTAAGGGAGTCGCCTATGAATACAGTGTTAGGATCTGCAGAAACTGCAGTTTTAATGTCCTTCATTTCCTTATTCTTCTTCTTCTTCTCTTTCTCTCCCTTCTCTTTTTCCTTCTTCTCTTTGGGCTCCTTTGACTTGAGCTGGATGTCTTTGTTCTCATGGACAACATTTTGCTCTTGAGCCTCCTTCTGGTTTTTGTCACCTTTCACCATTTGTACAGCCATCTCTTTAACCTCATGAAATGCATTGTGCCCTGTATGTTGAGTATTGGCCTGAAGCATGGGTTCTTGAGGCCTCTCTTCTTGAAGCGATGCCATGGCTTTCCTTCTTGATAGTTTTCGTTTCAAACTTCTAATATTTATAACAATCAGTAGTATGGCATCTCAGAATTCCTTGCTTCAATTATTTTTGCTTTCCATGTCTCTGGATAAGAAAAGCATCAATATGTTCTCACTTCTTTTAGTTCATAGTACTACTTCTCATAAAAGTTATTCTATTCTTCTGATTTTCACAGAATACAATCCTTTGGCATCAAGAAAAGAACGTCGAGATTGGAGAGTGATAGATATCACATATTTATGATGCAACTTGCCAATATGGCACTATATATCCCTTAAGCTTTATGCTGGAGCCATGGCATGTATAATTCTTTGTATGACCAAATATACAGAATTTTTCAAAAAATAAAAAATAAAAAAAAAGAAAAGAAAATAGACACCACTCCAAGACATGATCATACATTAGCCAATGTTTTTTTTGGAGGGAGAATTTTTCTTTTCAAGATGCCTTTAGTGAATAAATTCTACTTCCAACATTCTATCTTTCAATAAATTTACTAGAGAAAAATTTTAGCAGTTTCACTACATATATGAGTTGTTGCATCCAAATTAATGTAGATTCTTGGTCCTTTAGTATCTTCTTCAGAAACAAGTTGGGGAGTAGTAGGTTATTCATCACATTCCTGTCCACACAAAAAAAATTTTCTTCTTTTTTCCATCCTTTCTTAAGAAACAACTGTTTGCATGATGACAAACTTCTTGCAATTAAAGCACCGAGTTTTGGATTTAACTGCATACTTACTTGAACCGCCTAAATGAAATCCTCCCTAATCTATGGACTTTTGATACTCTTTTACATGGCTTCCATTGATACCTTTTATAGTCATTGAAACCTTAGTACACTACAAGAAATGTTACATTCTCACCGTAAGCATGACTAAAACTTAATATATAGTCACACTTAGATTTATGCGTGACTATTAAAGTAATCTATAATCACAGTTATTTTATATGTGATTGTGGAGGCTTTTTTAGTCATACATTTTTTTATTTTTTTTTTATCATGACTATAGGTTATATATTATAATCATGCTTAGAATCATTCGTGAATATTAAAATAATCTATAGTCAAGGTTATTTTATATGTGATTGTAGAGGTTTTTTAGTCAAGATTTTTTTTTTTACCGTGGCTATAGGTTATATATATTATAATCACGCTTAGATTTATGCGTGAGTATTAAAGTTATTTATAGTCCGTTATTTTATATATGATTGCAGATTACTTATGGATTTGTTTTTTTCCTATTATATATTACTCATGTTTAGATTTATTCATGAGTCTTGGAGTAATTTATCGTCATAGTTATTATATTTTTAATGTAATCAAAATATAGAAAAAAAATCTATTTTATTATCTTAAAATTTTTATCATTAAGAAATCTCATATATTTTAAATATAGTTATCATTTCTAATAATAATTATAGGAGTAAAATTTTATTATAAAAAAAATAATTTGTAAAACAAAATATTAGTTAATATTACTCAACAAACAAAGTATACCCAATTTAGTCCCTCTGTACCAATTTGTGACTTTAGGTCCCTCTATTATAATTTGAGCCTTTTTGTCCCTATACTTTCACGATTGAGAAAAATTAGACCTAAGAGTATATTTAAATTTTTTTTTTAGCCACTAAAGTTGACGAAAGGGGAACTAGCATTTCTCAATCGTGAAAGTAGAGGGACCTCCAGGGCTCAAATTATAATAGAGATACCTAAAATCATAATTTGGTATAATAGAGGGACTAAATTGGGTATTACACCTAAAATAACTTCAAATTTGTTGAGATTAAGGATAGAGAATTATAAATATTTAACAATATAATTTCACATTTTATCAGGGTTTAAAATACAAAACACCAAAAGAAACCATAAACACAAAGGCGGGGCCATGGACGGTATTATGTCGTTGGGTTTTGGGTTCTAGCTTATGGGTTCTGGGGTGTAGCTCTTGGGTCCGAGTCTACCGTAGCAAAATGGTGGCACGGTACCCATAAAACACCATTTCACATTTTATCAGGGTTTAAAATACAAAACACCAAAAGAAACCATAAACACAAAGGTGGGGCAGTGGACGGTATTATGCTGTTGGGTTTTGGGTTCTAGCTTATGAGTTATGGGGTGTAGCTCTTGGGTCTGAGTCTACCGTAGCAAAATGGTGGCACGGAACCCATAAAACACCATATTAGAACCCAGAAAACACTACCTCAGAACCCCCACGGTCTCATACCTTGTGAACAGTACACACGGTATGTTAGAATTCACCCAAAGGCAGACGAGATCTTGAAAATGATCAAGCTTGGCTCCCATTTAAGACCTCTTATGTTCTTCTGTAAGACCACAACCAACTCCTCCTCCTTCTCTTTAATTCATTATCCAAAATGGATTGAAGATCCAAAATAACTGGAAGGTCGAGAAAGGAGTCCCTCGCTCTCCAATGGCACAAACTACTCAAGCATGTCTCTCTTTTCTTGATCTCTCTCCCATTTCTCGTTCATCAATGCTGTCCTCATTCTCTTCTCTCAATTTCTCATCTGGCTGAGACCTCTCTCAGATCACGCCGGCGCCAACAAACAATGCCCGGGCTTCATAGACGCCCCAGAACTTGGCTGCCAAATCTAATCCGTATTTCAACAAAGAAAAGGTGTCCATTAGAGGCCTGGTCACCGAGCTCCTCTCCTGAGCCAATCCCAAAAACCATTGGTCTCTCCCGGCGTTGCCGACTCCTCTTTGTACCCCTGCTTCCACCAGGACTCCACAGGAATTCTTAGGTCCACCATCTTCTCTGGTGATTTCTTCAGCTACACCCACTCATTCGACCTCCCCCCTGCACGTTGGTATGTTTATCTTTGTTTCTTTAGAGTTTAAATTTTCATGAATTGGAATTTTTTGGCTGAGAATGGTACGTTCTTCTGGCATATCGTTTCTTAATTGGCACGCATTTATTAGCAAATATTAAACAAAAACAAATAATAATATGGTTATTATATATGATTAGAGTATCAACTATAAACTATTTCTTTTTTTTATAAGTAACCATCGAATATTTCAATGACTGGTACGAATGCAACCAAAGAATTTTGAGGTAATAGGAGTTTTAACCACACTACTTATCTGGAGTTGGGCCTCTGAAGAAGAGTAGAAGAGCTAATAGGAGTTTTATTGACTGGTACGAATGAAGCCAAGGAATTTTGATAAATAACCATAGAATATTTTCTTTGTGACAGTCAAGAGAATCAAGACAAAATAATTTGTTTTCTTGGGTTTCGATTGAGATTTTTTCTACTGAAGATGCATGATGTAGTTGTCTTAATAAATCACTTCAATATATTAAGGCTGCATTGCTCACTTCCCCGATTTGTATTATCCTGCTTAGCTATCATTTCCATATTTTTGAATATAATTCTTTGAAGCTTATCATTCTAATTTCATGGCTCTCCTCTCATATACAATTTCAAACATGTTAATAGGACTGTGAACCAAAATTAAGAAACTTCACGTTTCATATCACTGGCATTGTTTAAGGATGTGACACATGAAGAATTGTATCCCTCCTCTTTGGTTGCATCTTGTTCATAAAAATACATTTTGATTTTCCATTATTTTTTTTTGTTCTTTTCTAGCTATGCATATTAGAATTAAGAGAGAGAATTGTTAGAGGTGGGGATCCCACAAAGCTCCCTGAGCCACTAGTTCAACTTGTTGTTCTGGACAGCAAGGAAGGTATAATAATCCTAACATATTTTTATTCTTTAAAATCATGCTTATTCTATTATCATGTCTAATTTCAAAAAGTGTTAGCAATTCTATATACAAATAAATTTTTTTTTCAATAAGAGAGATGAGAATGGCTAAATCTCTTTTGCAAATGAACCTAATCTTGAAGATTGTTGATCTAATGTGTTGATTTGACCTTGTTCTATGAGGAAACCAATTATTGTATCTACATGTATGTCAACTATATATATATATATCGGGAGTGATAAAGTAAGGCTGGCCGGATTACTATGCAAGTAAGGTCGCCTCCTATTTGGCAACTTGCACAGTATTTTAAGGATTTCCAACCGTATGGATCGAAAGAACATCGAAAAATAAGCTAGCATGTCAATTTTCATACAATTTGGGAACTTGTAGGGTCTTCATCTTAACGGGTGAAAATTTATAAAAATCTTACCGATTCAAAATTTCATCCTTTAAGATGAAGACCCTATAAGTTCCCAAATTGTATGAAAATTTACATGCTAGCTTATTTTTTGATGTTCTTTCCATCCATACGGTTGGATTTACTCAAAACACTGTGCAAGTGGGCCAAAACGAGGCAAACGCACTTACACTGTAGAAAGATAAGATATATATATATATATATATATATATATATATATATATATATATATATATATATATATTCTACATTAAATAGGTGCTTAATTTACATTTCCAATAAATTTTTTTTATATTTGTATTATACTGGTTGTTGGATTTTGACTGCAGGTTTTCACTGTTAGGTTAAGTAGAAAACCAGGAATGGCTCTTTTGAAAGCCCCCTTTAGATTTCACTTGGCATGAGAGGAAGATTAGGTACACAAGTGAACTAGAATGCAAATGCAAATGTTGAACGGTAATGCAAATGCTATATCCTTTGACATTCCTTACCAAGCAAGCTGCTAATTGTTTATATTCTATCTCTTATGTGAAAATGCATTGTTTGTCATAGTAAGGATCTTACTTGGTATATTCTTAAGTTTGCAATTCATACATTTCATTAATTTTTCAGATGGTTGATCCTGGTGGAATTGCAAACTGGTCAGTAACACATGTGGACTGGTCCGATAGAAGTGGCACGCCCAGGATATCACTTTTGAACTCCTGAAGAATATAACAGTATATATTGTTACTCACTTTATTTCTTATTTGACACCATATTAGTCTAGTCTCTTATTTGAGCATCTTCAAATTTCCTGCTACTCATGTCCCAACTTTACAATTTAAACTATTGTTTGGTGTTTTCCCCTCGACGGTAAGGAGAAAATTCATCTAGATAAGATAACTGTTATTCAATCTACACAATAGGTTAGTTAAACTTTTTATTATGCATTATTTGGTTAACTTGCAAGTTGATAAGAAATCAGGCCCAAGTATTTATGGGCTGAAAAAATAAATTTATAGAGTAATGATGCACCATAAGCATTGAATATATCATATAAATGATGTTAGTACAAGTTTTATCACACATTCATTTCAACATAACAATACATTTATTATAGTTGATGGCAAATGGCCTTAAATGATTAAAGCAGCCAGTGTAGGCTAGGAACATGATGTGATTTTTGTCTTATGTTAGAGAAGATCGAGTGTGAAGGTATTGAGACTTGACAACTTAGTTACACCTTCTTTAATCATTTTGTATATACTAATGGAACATTCCTTGTTTCTTTTTCACAGAAACAAGTGCAATAGAACCCTTGTTTGAGAATGACATGAAGAAACCATGCTATCTATTTGTTCATAAATTCTACCCTGAAGCTCTGGATAATCTGTTGGATTTATTCTTAAACTACACATCTATTTGAGCAAGACCACATTGTCAATTCTCCAATTGAATACCACCATCCAACCTCTACATTTTTATCAAAATCAATGCCAAAATGTTAAGTAATGTGTCTTCATTGTGTTGACTAGTCATGTATGTCTTTTAATATTATATGAATACTTTGACTTTATATGAATGTACTGTAAAGTTAATGTAAAAAAGGTGAAAAGAGGGCTTAGGTTAGATCAGTTGAAGCCCTGGAGTTTGGATGTTTTCCCTCTCTGCTTTCAATGTTAAATGAAGTTATGCTGATGATTTCTCCTCTATTGAAGTATATATGGATTTCATGAAAGCAACACTTGTAAGATTTGTTCTTTCAACTATGTTTCAATAGTTGCTCTGTTTTAGTCCTAGCAATTGATGGTTACTACAAAAGTTGTGGATCAACACTTGTAAGCAAGTGTAAAAGACATCAGAAATACTTCATGGTTGTAGTAAATCCACAACATAATCTGGTATCAGAGCTACAAGGTTCAATTTCTGTCTCAATTTGGGCTGATTTATAGAAGAAAAGCATGGCAAGCCAAAGCAGTGACAGTCCTCAAATTCCTGTATTTTCTGGAGATCATTTTGATCATTGGTCTGTTAAGATGAAAACTCTATTTCGAGCTCAAGACTTGTGGGAATATGTTGAGGAAGGATATGAGGAACCCCCATCTACCACAAATCTTAGCAATCAAGAACTTAAAGCACTCAAAGATCATAGAAGGAAGGATGCCAAGGCTCTCTCATACATTCAACAAGGTGTGAGTGCAAATATCTTCTCAAGGATCATGGGAGCAAATCAAGCCAAGGAAGCATGGAAAATTTTACAAAAGGAGTTCCAAGGGAATCTCAAAGTGAAAAATGTTACGCTTCAGACATTGTGAAGAGAGCTTGAAAATTTGAAGATGGGTGAAGCTGAAAATGTGCAAGATTACTACACAAAGGTCATCAGAGTTGTGAATGAAATGAAAACCTTTGGTGAGGAGATCAAAGACAGTAGAATTGTTAAGAAAATTCTTGTAAGTTTGCCTCCAAAGTTTGATTCTATGGTGTCTATAATTGAGGAGACGAAGGATATCTCATCAATGAATGATCAAGAGTTGATGGGTTCCTTGATGGATCATGAAAGAAGAATTGAAAGGCATGCTAAAAAATCAGTTGAAAGTGCTTTCCAAACAAAGCTAAATCTCAGCCCCAAGAATGATGAAGGTGGTGAATCAAGTAGAGGTGGAAGATATGGCCGAGGCAGAGGAAGAAATTTCAGAGGTAGAGGTAAAAATACTCCTCCAAGAGCATTTACTGCAGAAAATTTCAAGACTTGCAACATTTGTGGCAAGGACAATCACCTTGAGAAGGATTGTTGGCACAAGGGTAAGCCAAAATGCAACCATTGTAAAAGACTTGGTCATATTAAGAAGTATTGTCGACTTAAAGGCAATCAACAGTCACATTTTTCAAAAGAGGAGCAAGGTGGTGAAGGAAATTTATTTTTTGCTTGTCACATGGCAACCGAAACCAATAAAGATGTATGGCTTCTTGATAGTGGTTGTAGTAACCATATGACAAAGAAGAGATCTATTTTTGTTGACTTGGATATGTCTATAAAAACTCAAGTCAAGATGGGAAATGGAGGCATTGTACAAGCACAAGGAAGGGGAACAATTGGAGTTCAAACTAAGAAAAAGGCACAAAATTAATTCATGATGGACAACTACTTGAGTATAGGTATGCATTGAACTTTGATAATAATCAATACTTTATCTATGATAAAAAAGATGGTGGACAGCTGATTGCAAAAATAAAAATGGAGACAAACCAAAGTTTCCCAATTAATCTCAACTATGGAGGAAATCAAGCATTGAAGGCTCATGTTGATGAAGATGCATGGTTATGGCATAAAAGGCTTGGGCACTTAAATTTTCGCAGTCTTAAACTACTTCAACAAAAGGGCATGGCTTATGGATTACCAAAAATTGAAGAGAAGCATGAAGTTTGTGAAGGGTGTGTACTTGGAAAGCAACATCGGCAACCATTTCCTAAAGGTTGCTTGGAGATCCAAGAAGATGCTAGAACTAATTCACACCGACGTATGTGGGCCAATGAGGACTATCTCACATGGAGGTAACAAATACTTCATCCTATTTATAGATGATTTTACAATAATGACTTGGGTCTACTTCATGAAAGAAAAGTCTCAAGTGTTCTCAATTTTTCAAAAGGTTTGTTGAGAACCAAAGTGGCCATCACATCAAAATTTTGAGAAGTGACAATGGCAAGGAATATACCTCAAATGAATTTAAAAAATTTTGTGAAGATAAAGGCATGGAAAGGCAACTGACCGTTGGCTACACTCCGCAACAAAATGGTGTTTCCGAGAGGAAAAACCGAACAGTAATGGAAATGGCAAAATGCATGCTACATGACAAAGGTCTACCCAAAATTTTTTGGGCAGAAGCCATGTATACAGCTGTATATTTACTCAATAGAAGTCCAACTAAAGCAGTGTGGAACCAAACTCCAATTGAAGCTTAGAATGGAAGGAAGCGATCGATGAAGCACTTGAAGATTTTTGGAAGCATTTGCTATGCTCAAATTCCAAAAGTGAAAAAGCACAAGCTTGATGAAGTAAGTGAAAAATGCATTTTTGTTGGCTATAGCTCACAATCTAAAGGCTATAGATTGTTTAACTTGAAGACTAACAAAATCTTCATAAGTCGTGATGTGTTGTTTGATGAAAGTACTACTTGGAATTGGAATGAAAAAGATGCAGATGAGCACGCTGTTGTGTATCATGAAGAAGTGAAAACTCAACAAATGAAGAAGAAATGGAGGAAGAGTTATCACCAACAAGTAACGCACCATCATCTCCAAGTTCAAGCGCTAATGGCTCAACCTCAACTCCAAGGAAAATGAAGAGTTTGAATGATGTTTATGCTAGATGTAATTTCTGCATCCTTGAACCTTAAAATTTTGAAGAAGCAAATCAAGATAAAGATTGGAGAAAAGCTATGGGTGAAGAGATTCAAGCCATTCAGAAAAACAAGACATGGAAGCTAGTGGAAAAGCCTAAAAACAAGGAGATCATTGGAGTGAAGTGGATTTATAGAGTAATGCTGAAATTAGATGGTTCTATCCAGAAAAAGAAGGCAAAGCTAGTTGCTAAAGGCTACTCACAATAGCCCGATATCGATTATAATGAAACATTTGCGCCGGTTGCAAGACTTAATACCGTTAGAGCCATAATTGCCATTGCTGCTCAAAAAGGCTGGAATTTATATCAACTAGATGTAAAATCTGCCTTTTTAAATGGAGAATTTCAGGAGGAGGTGTATGTTCATCAACCCCAAGGTTTTGTCAAAGAGGATGAAGAAGACAAGGTATATAAATTGAAGAAAGCATTATATGGGTTAAAACAAGCACCAAGGGCACGGAAGAGTCACATTAACTCATATTTCCTACAGCAAGGGTTTTAAAAGAGTAAAAGTGAAGCAACACTATATGTGAAAGCTCAAGGTGCATCAAACATCCTAATTGTTGCATTATATGTGGATGACTTACTTTACACAAGCAACAATGAGATGATTATTGATTTCAAGAAAGAAATGATGAGAAGATATGATATGAATGATATGGGCTTGCTACATCACTTTCTTGGTATGGAGATTCATCAACAGGATGATGGAGTTTTTATTTGCCAAAGAAAGTATGCTAAAAATATACTTGCTAAATTTGGCATGCTAGATTGCAAATTAGTGGCTACACCACTTGTGGTTAATGAAAGACTTGTTAAGGAAGATTGAGAAAAGAAGATTGATGCTATCTTATATAGAAGTTTGGTGGGAAATTGGATGTACCTCACAGCTATAAGGCCCGATATTATGTTTGCTTCAAGTTTGTTGTCAAGATTTATGCATAATCCTAGCCAATTGCATCTTGGAGCTGCAAAAAGGGTGTTGAGATACATTAAAGGCACAATCAACTATGGAATTAAATATAACAAAGGTGTTGATGCAAAGTTAATTGGATATTGTGATAGTGATTGGGGTGGCTGCATAGATGACATGAATAGCACCTCAGGCTACTGTTTTTCATTGGGTTCTGGAGTGTTTTCTTGGGCATCCAAGAAGCAACAAAGTGTTGCACAATCTACAACAAAATATGAATATATTTCAGCTAGCTTTGCAACTTCTCAAGCTATTTGGTTAAGGAAGATATTTAAAGACCTTGGTGAGAAGCAAAAGGAAGCTACCATGTTGTCGTGTGACAACAAATCAGCCATAAATATTGTAAGAAACCCAGTTTATCACAGCAGAACCCGTCACATTGCAATCAAACATCATTTCATTCGAGATGCAATTGAAGATGGTGAAGTTGATCTTAAATTTTGCAATGGAGAAAAACAAGCTGCATATATTTTGACAAAAGCACTTCCAAAGGATAACTTTATCTACTTTAGAGAAATTGTTGGAGTTCAAGAAGAGCACATTAAGGGGGGAAATTATGTTAAGTAATGTGTCTTCATTGTGTTGACTAGTCATGTATGTCTTTTAATATTATATGAATACTTTGACTTTATGTGAATGTGCTATAAAGTTAATGTATAAGAGGTGAAAAGAGGGCTTAGGTTAGATGAGTTGCTACCCAGAAGTCTGGATGTTTTCTCTCTCTGCTTTTAATGTTAAATGAAGTTCTACTGATGATTTCTCCTCTGTTGAAGTGTATATGGATAGCAGGAAAGCAACACTTGTAAGCAAGTGTAAAAGACAGGAGAAATACTTCCTGGCTGTAGTAATTCCCCAACTCAAAATTATTCTTTGAAGGGGAGACCACTGGATGAGTTGATGTTTTCCAAGTTCCTTTTTTTGTTGAGAGCCACATTTGCAAAGCCAAACAGTGTTGTACACTCTCATGCTAGCCTTCCATGATCCAGGTGATCTATCTGTCCATCTTTATGTGAATTTTCTTTTTCTGTTTATTTTGGCAAGATTTCAAGTTGATAGTTTGGTTTTGATCAACATATTTTGTTATTCTAATTAATTATTGTGATTACATTCTCTCTCTCTTTTTTTTCCAGCGTAGAAATTCAAGGAAATTATGGAACTATACTTTGGCTCTTTTTTTGTATCTAATGTTCTTTGTTTGATCATATCTTACAAGGAAATCACATCCTCTGTATCTTTCTCTAGCATCTAGCTAGTCTATCATACCTTTTACTGTTTGCCTTTCCCTATGAAAGGTGAACATAAATAAGTTGGTATATTTTGCAATTTATAATTTAGTTGTTAGAAATAAAATAAATAAATGAGTAACTTTTGAACTCATCCTTGTTTCGTTGATCCAGTGGAGACTGTGACATAATATTTATGTAATTAATCACTCTTATTTTACAGGCAAATGCCAAGCCAATGCAATATCTGGGGTGGCTATGAATGATGATTGTAAGCTGAAATTTTTGGAACTGAAGGTAAAGAGGACTTATCGCTTCAAAGTTTTCAAGAATTATGAGAAGGTGAAGCAGGTTATTATTGAGAAGCTTGGTGAAGGATTTCATTGCCAGCCTTCATGCTGATGAATGCCCTCATGTAATTTATGACTTTGATTTTGTGACTGAGGAGAACTACCGGAAAAGCAAAATCTTCTTCATTGGTTGGTAATAATTATTTTTTTTATAATTAGCACCACCCCCCCCCCCCCCCCCAACTGTTTACTTTATCCCTTGGGGTCTTTGGGGGGGGGGGTGGTGGTGTAAGGATTTAGTATAAATAGGGTTTTGGGAGCGTGGTTTTGGTGGGAAACAGTGTATGAATAGTATCAGGGGGGTTTTGATAATTTTCTTATATTTTTAGCCCTCACTTGATCTCTTTGTAGGTAGATAAAATATCTTTTTTTGGATTTTTGCAGGTCTCCCGATACGTCGAGAGTGAGAAGCAAGATGCTTTATGCAAGCTCCAAGGACAGATTCAAGAGAGAGTTGGATGGTATCTAGGTGGAATTGCAAGCCACTCATCCCACTGAGATAGGCCTAGATGTCATTAGAGGCCATGCCAATTGAGTATGTATCACCTTGTTACTCCATGGAGGTTCTCTCCATACCATATACACTGATTGAGCTTTTAAACATAAGCATCTTAGATGCTCTTTGTAATATAGGTTATATTGTTACTTATCTCTAGTAGTTATTAATATGCTATGCCAAGCGAGTTGTTTTTCAAGAACTTTCTGGAAAGTGGTACTCTATGCAAGAGGTTGATGATATGGTGTCATGGTGCTTATTAGGTACTATTGATGATATATTTTGATATGATAATGTTGTATCAAACTACTTCAAATATTTTATTTGATTTTGTTTTGCCTTTTGAATTATCTGTTTGAATTGCACTAATTTAGTTTGCACTGTCTTGCCACGAGCGTTGGGCATTAAATTTTTATGTCATCAATTTTTATAGAAAAATTCGTGTGCAGAGCATATTTTATGCGTGAGAAAAAAATAAAAAATAATAGGATTAATTACACTTTTCGTCCCTGAAAATGGTGTCATTGTTCACTTTTATCCTTGTATTTTAAAAATGTTCAATACAGTCCTTGTGTAATGCGTAATACAATGTTAGGGACCCAAATAGAACAAAATACGCAATACACAAGGACTGTATTGAACATTTTTTAAAAATACAAGGATAAAAGTGAACAATGACCCCATTTTCAGGGACAAAAAGAATGAAATACGCAATACACAAGGACTGTATTGAACATTTTTAAAATACAAGGATAAAAGTGAACAATGACACCATTTTCAGGGACGAAAAGTGTAATTAATCCAAAATATAATAATGTGTTTTTTTTAATGCATAATATTCGTGAGTAAAAGTAAAGCAGAAGTAATAATATATTTTTTTTACTCATGAATAAAATCCATGAGTAAAAAATAAAAATATATATAATATTTATTTTTACTCATACCATGAGTAAAAGTAAAGAGAAAATAATAATATCTGTTCTTTTATCACATAATATTTGTGTAAAAAATTTAAAAAAATAAAAATCATTATTTTTACTAACGGATAATATCTGTGAGTAAAAGTAAAAGAAAAGTAATAATCATTATTTTTTTCTTACGCATGCACGAGCGTGAGTAAAAACTAAATATCTATTCATACGGAATTTTTCCGTCACAATATGGTTATACCGTCGCACACTTTTAGTCATGGAATTTTTAGCGTCCGTATAAGGTTTTTTTTCCCGTGAGTAAAAATATTTTGATCTATACTCACACTTATTGATACTTTTACTCACGCTTATAATGGGGTGAGTAAATGTAACATTTTTTGTAGTGACGTACTTTGTTATTTGTTCATCTTCTCATTCAACTTCAACTTTGATTGAATCCATGCTTTATTGAATCTTCAATGTTGTTCTTTATCTTTACTGATTTACTTGAAGTGACCCTTGTAATTGGTCAATTGAAAGAAATGTTAGAACCCCGACTAGGTTTTAAGTAGTTCCACATGGAATATGAAAGCAAACAATCTTGTGCTTACGTGTCTTGAACCAGAAAGGAAGAGGTGTCTTTAGTAGGACAAAATAGTAACACCAAATATACCAATGACCACTTGGTCTATTGGTATAAATTAATAAGATCCTTATAGGTGATCATGTAATTGGGCTGGGTTTAGTCAAGTCTGATTTTATTAATTTGATTAAGAGTTAATTGATTGATCCAAGTTAGCCTTGAGTTAATTAATTAAAAGGGTTAGGCTCAACCGAGAAATAGTTTAGGTCCAATAAGTTAGGTTGAGATTTTTAAATCAATCGAGTTAATTGATTAGTGGTTTTGATCAAGCCTAGTTGTACTGATTTGTGAATTAATTGAATTCAACCAATTTGTGAACTTGGGTTGGGTTTGGGGGGTTTGAACCATGAACCTTCCACTTGGGCTTGGTAGGCCTTAACCACCAAGCTATGTAGTTCTTTTAGACTAGACATGGGAAAGTGACTAATGAAGAGGCCGGAAGTTAAGTTTGTGCCAAATTAGTCAAACATGCATACCATACTAGAAATTTTAAGATATTACCGATATTAAATCGGGTTTTTATTACCAGATACCGACGTAGAGACATATCAGGAGTAGGAGTCCTGGGAAGATCCCAGATACCGTTGCAGAGGTAAGTTACCTTCGCCTTGTTTCCGCCCAATGCTTGGGGCTTCCTTATTTTGGTTGAGTGCTATTTGTTGGCATCTTCTCTTCATGATGTTTTCGGTTTAATGGATTGCATGCACATGTCTGTTTTTATTGCTCTCTTTCTTTACATGTGTGTGGTTGAGCGTGGGAGGTAGTGTTTACTAATCACGAAGATCCGTTGATCGGCACGTGGCCGTGGAAACACGTGAGCCTGTGCTCCGTCCGGATTGGAGTGTGAAGTTTCACTATCTGTTTATTGAAATACTCTTTTGGATATGCCCACCCATGGGCCGACACTTGATCATGGGCACATGGTCTTGTGTGCTGGCCGGGAGGTGTAAGCCAATTGAGTTTGTTCGTTTTCCGATTCAGTGGAGAGAATACTCAAGTGAGAGTGGAGCGTTCAGGGCTGAGGACACCCTGGAGTTTCTGATGGTTCCGTGCCGGGGGAAGGATACTCTGGCAGTCCAACCTGTCAGTGGGACGATACACTGACCGTGTTAACACGTAAGAGGGAGGTGGCGCTACCGAGGTACTACCAAAGGGTTGATTTCCAGCAGAGGCTGGGGGCTGACGGAAAAGTTTTGGTGTCGTCGAATCTTGGAATTCCATTTCGGGCCCGAGGGCTAGTGTTTGACTAGGAGTTCTTGCTTTGAATATTTTTAGACTCCTAGGTTCTTGTTTGTGCGGGCGTTGTCCCGGTTGCTTGTATTTATACTTATTGCTTATATTGCTTATTGACTGGCTTTGTTGAGATCCCTGCGGGGAACTTACTAAGCTTTCCTTTTGAAAGCTCATTCTTCTTGATTTCCTTTTCTTTTCAGGATTAAAGGAATAGTGAATTCAGACTCAGGAGCTACGCGTTGAGGTTCGAAGATTTCAAACCTTTTAGAGAGAGTCAATGTATTTTTAGGACCCTTGTAGGGCCCATAGTGTACTTTTAAATTTCAAATTTCCGTTGTGTAAATCTTGTTATTAATGGAAATAATGTTATCTGTTCTTTATCATTTAGGCCTTGTATTCGAGTGGGGTTCGTCTCCACTTGAATATGACCGGTCTGTGGACGTGTCCGAGGCCCCGGGATCCGAGTCGGGGCGTTACAAAGAGGTGGGCCTCGATCTTCGTGGACGGGTCCCGAGATCAAGCCCCTCCTCTTGCAAGGTATAGGCGCGAGTTAAACGGGTGCTACGCTGCCCATTGTTGACTTCCTACGGGGGGCGCTTGTCGCCTTTGTCACAATAGTAACACCAAATATGGGATAGGCTAAATAGGATCTTTTCTCAAAATGGGTGGGTCAGATCATTATATATGTTACTAAAGTTTGATCTCATCTAGCCGATTGGCTTTATTTTGTACCCATAATTTGTGATTTGTAGTGTGAGTTGGTTTAAGGACAAACCAATAATCCAAAGATGGCAGGCTTATAAAAACTAAGTCAATACTTTGACGTTTGTGTAGTATGCTAGAAGAGAATGAAGTAAATAATCACACATTGAAAGGAAGAAGAACGATCATGCGGTTAAATATATAACATTGATCATAATTTGAGGTGCCTTTTCTAGGGAAAAATTGTTACGCCCCGACCCCATTCCCAGGCCTCGGGCACGTGTACAGACCAGCCATACGCAAGTGGAGGTGAGCCCCACTAGGATACAAAGCCTAAATGAATCAGAAGGGTGCAATAAAATAAATTAACTATCAACAATAATCTGAGTTATACAGCGGAATTGAAAATAAAAATTTTGTTTCTGACATCCTACAAAGGTTATGGCCCTATAAGGGTTCTACAAAACAAACTCACACACAAGAAAATCTGAGGTCCTCGAACCACTACTAGGATATCCCGATCCCTCGCGTAGCTCCTGAACTCGAGTCACCAACTCCTCAAGACCTGAAACAAAAGAGGGAAGTAAGTGGAATGAGCTTTTGAATGGAAAGCTCAGTAAGTAACCTCGCAAGGAATGCAATGAGGTCAAGAGAAACAATGGTGAAACAATGAGCCAACACAAAGCAGATATAATAAGAACAAGACTAAGTCCAAACACACGAGGATCATTATCCAAGAACACAAACACACAGTAACGAGTTCAATCAATAAGAAGAACAATCGAGTCATCTCCCCGGCAGTCATCGACCTCGGCCGATCTTAATCACATCCAGACCCTCGAGTCCGGTAGCGCTCCTACATGTACGTACACAACCAACGTATCACCCCGTTGACGGGTGGACATCCAGAGTTTCCTCCCCCTTGTAGGACTATAGGACATCCAAAGTGTCCTCCCCCTGGACGCCCGCATCACAATCTGCACCGAGCAGGAGAATCCACAACAGAATAAGAGCTAGAACACCTACCCGGATGGAGCACTGGCTCACGTGTTTCCACGATCATATGCCGATCAATAGGAAGGCATAATCAACAACAAGAAGCCATAGACACAAAGTTACTCGGACGGAGCATAGGCTCATGTGTTACCACAACCACGTGCCGATCAAAGGGAAGACATGTTCAACGATCTCAAACATATTCAACAAAAGCTAGCACATGAACAAGCATACACTAACATGGGAATTCAACAAAGCAAGTTAACAAATTCGTGTATGCCAATCCAAGTAATAATATTCAAAGCATGTTTGTCCTTGTATTGTTTTGCGTTGGATGCTTTCATTAGCCCAAGAATGATAACCCTTATTAGGTCCCCCAAAGGGGGACATGAAAGAGTCCCCAGAAGGGGTTGTATAGGCCCCAATCTGGGTTCATACAGAGTAGCATATGGACCAACAGCAGTCCGTATAACCCCGCCAAAAGGATAAACAGAGTAGCATACGGACTGACAGCAATCCGTATAACCCCGCGAAGGATATACGGGGTAGTATACGGACCCGTATAGGAGTCCGTATGGGATCGGCTGAGATCGCCAATTTGGGGCACTATAAATAGCGCCCCCTCACCACTTTTCCCTAGTCGACCCCATTGCGACCCAACTTCGCCCTCTACTCCAGCGAGACATTTTCCTTTGAATTAAAAACTCCATCTTCCTTGGGTACGCTCGCATGACTTAATTTACCGATTGCATTTATTGTTTCTATGTTTAGAACTCTATGGATTGTATGGATTGTATGTTGAATGAGATTGTGACCAAATTCTTAAAATTTTGTTTGATTTTCATCATAATATCTTGATTCAAGGCATGTATGAAGTTTTAAGGGTGAAATGGATGTGAGATATGTAAACGTGAAACCAAGAACCACCATGGTCACTGGTAACCCGGTGGCTAGGCGTATACGGACACCCATACGGTTCGTATGGTTCTCTGGCAGCTCCATACGGACTCCAGACAGTCCGTATATAACCCAGTATAGGGGCAATTTTGGGCTGTTTAGCGGAAATTTTTATCCAATCTTGATGGTTTCACTTGCACTAACACCCCTCTCAATTGCTTTGCAGACATGCCTAAGAAGATCGTCGCAACAAAGAAGCGCCGCACCTGCGCGCGTTCCTCATCCAACGTACCCCAATTCACGGATGAGGAATTCCATCGCTGATGCATTCGAGCCTCCCAATCGTTCAGCTGTACGCGTATCATCGATTGGGGGGTCCTCTTCCAACTTGGCATTGCCGATCGAGGCTGGAAGATGATCTCTTTCGGAGGATGAGACTGCATTTTCTCCTTGAACAAGGAGGCGACATTGGAGGTGCTTAGCTCCTTCGAGGAAGACAGGAGCGCTGTGGGGGAGAAGCGCCATACCGCCATCTCCTTTCAGCTCTTCGGGGAGAAGCGGACTATGAGTTAGACCCAGTTCACACTTTATATGGGGCTGTATGGATGCGAGTACACCTACGAGCGCGAGTACTATGAGCTCCTTACTGCCTTCCCCGAGAGCACTATCTCCTTTGCGCGTTTCGAGGTACAGCTTGGCGGGCGCCACGATAGCAACAAGGCATCCTTGATGACGGATCCCGTGTACCGATACATCCATGCACTTCTTAATCGTACAATTGCGGGTCATAGCGACATTCAGTGGGTCGTCATCGTCACTGATCGCCTTTTTCTTTATAGCATTATAGAGAGGGTACGAATCCATCTGGGATAAGTGTTCACAGACTATTTGGCGCATCAGGGACAGAGCACCCGGCTCACAGACATCCACGCCGGACCATATATTACACGACTCATCATTGGCGACCATCCTCTCTCAGATGAGGCTCGTCAGGCATGTTGGCGGCCGTTACATACTCATCGGGCAGTCACCTGATAGTTCTAACGAGGACGCATCCGACTCCGAGGATTCTGATCCACCAGAGCCTACCGTTAGACTCCCCTCCGCATCCAGGAGCCGCGAGGTGCAGATCTCAGGGATACGCGCTGTCTAGGACACCATTCTTGCGGAGCAGCGTCAGCTGAGGGATCAGTTCACTGAGCTCTAACTGTTTATCGGTGGACATGTAGTGTTCACACCTCCTCCACCTCCAGCACCAGCAGATGATGAGCCCTCATTGGACCAGTGAGATATAGACTTTCATTTTTAGTTGTTTTCATATGATATGTTTGAGTGATTTTGTCATTTGGACTTCTTCTTAATTTCGTGCATTGCTGTGCTTTCTTTTAGCAAGGGCATCTCCCTACTACCCTATTTTTCATTTTCATTATGTGGATCCTACTGTTTTCCTATCTTTGGTACAGTTATGATGATTTTTCTCTTTCGCAGATTTGGAACATGGATCAATACTCCCTAATGTTCAACGACCTATCAATTCATACGAACTACTCTTTTCAATGGAATGTTCAGGGGAGTTTTAGTTCACCTTTCTCCCACTAATTACATGTTTTAATTTCGTTCATACATTTAGGACAATGTAAGTTTTTAAGTGTAGAGATGGGGGACTACCTATCTCTTCTTTTTTGGGTTATTGGAAATTTTTAAGTGTGGAGATAGGTAGCTATTAATGACCTTCATTGCAAATTCTTTTAATAGCATGTATGGTATGTACCGATAATAGCCTTGTTGAGAGACTACTTTGACATGATTTTTTTCCTAGTACACCATCATATGCTAAGATTTTGAAATTTTTGCTTTGAAAAACCATGGGCATTTAGAGACCATCCTTGTGACAATCATAGTTGTTAAGAACAATAGATAACCCATTGCCATGTTCTTTTGACGTTAATAGCTAAGCTTTGCCTTCAATGGCTACAAGAAATTTCGTGGCATTAGTTCAAACTTATTAAACCCCTAATAATATACATAGTGGACAAGTACAATAAAAATAAAATAGTTTTGCACAATAGTTGTCAATTAATAAAGACACTTCTCTGCTGTTCGTTGTGATGAACTAGTTTGGAGTCCTGGCTCCTAATCAGAGTGTTCTTCAATTCGAAAGGTCACAACTTAGCATGAACACCAATAGGTAGAGTTGTAACCACCTAAGTAGCTAAGGGTTCGGGTGCCTAATCAGCATGGATCCTCTGCAAAATGGAGGAACTACACTCTACCTTTATCTTTAGCACGGGAAAGTCGGATCCAATAGAGATGCCCTACCTGAATTAAAAAAATTAAAAAAAAAACTAGTTTCTTGTGAACTTGTGCACCACTCATCTAATAGGGAGGTAATTCTTTTGATCTCAAAGCCTCAAGGACTTTCTAGAGTCCATTGAGAGCCTGCTTGGCTTGCTATGACTTTAGAACATGGCATGTGGAGTGAACAAGCTTTTTCTAGAGGATATATTGAAATATCAAGGGATCAATCTAAGCTCCAGTGTGGAAATAGGAGCACATATGGTGATGGTGAACTTTGAATGGAATTCATGCATTAATCTTTATGACCCAAGGTCGAACACTTTTCTTCTTTTGTTGATTTCTTTTCTTTGCTTGAGGACAAGCAAACCTTTAAGTGTAGAGATATGTGATAAGTGTTCATTTGAGCGTTATTTTATACCATATTAATGCATGTTTATCATGAGTATTGGAGGAATTTTAGCCTACTGGTACTTAAAATGGGTTTGTTTTTGTAAACAGATTAAAATATGGAGACTCCATAAGAAAGGAAAGTTTTCAAGGAGAATTCAGACCAAAACAAAGCATTTCGGACAAAAATACCAATCCATACAGAGTACTATAAGGACCGTATGGACCTGGAAAAAGAAGGCCCTCTTCCTAGCCCGTATAGGACCTCGTATAAGTCTATACAGATTCCCATATGGATTAACAAATGTCCATATAAGGCCACCTGAGAAATATACGGGCCCATATACGACCCCGTATACGGGACCATATGCCATAAATTTCTAGCAAAGTTTTAATTCAGTCAAGGGCAAAATTGGAAAGGGACGCCCTAAAACCCTAGTAGGGGTATAAATACGAATCAAAAAAGAGGTTTTGTGGGGGCTGCTTGGAAAGTAGAAAGTGAGGGAAAGCTTCATCATCTTCTTCATCATCTAAGCTTTGAGGAGAAGGCTTTTGAAGGGTTTCTCATCTCAAAACTCTAGAAGGAGAGAAGAAGGGGCAAGAGCCCAAGGAAGGAATAAGGAGGACCACCAATGGTGTACGTAATAGAGTTTTTCATTATGAGTCCTTTGATTTCACCTCTCTTTGTTATGGATTGTTGTTCTCCATTGATGGAGAGCTAATTTGTAGATACTTGGGTATTGATGAACTCTTGGATAGGTTTTAATTGATTTTGCTTTCTATGTTGAATCCTTCGATGAATTTATTGACGTCTATTGGATGTTTTATATTGATGTATTAATCCCTCTTCGTCGCGAGAGCTCGGAGAGATTTTTGTAATCCATATGGGGGAAGATGTGAACGCCTCCCCATGTGTAGACCATTTCCAATTGAGGGGATTATGAGTATACCGGGAATCTGGATACTAAGGAGAGCGAACCCTTTAGATTTCTTATTCCCATAATCCTCCCAAGAGACGAGTTCCCCAAAACATCATCGGTAAGGGCACTAGGTTTAGTAATTCACCTCGAAAGAGGGAGTGAAAACATATTTGGAATCCTTGGCCAATAATTCTCCAAGTATTGACATAGTTAGCATTATCCATCTTTGAGAAATCCAAGGGGGATTCAATCACCCAAGTATCCCCTTCTATGATCGATTATCTCTAAGAGTAATTTGCTTCAAAAATTTACATTATTAATTTCAAGGTTTTAGAATTAGTTTAATCACCCAATCTTTGATCAACTTAATAATAGACAATTAGTGGGTACTAGTACTTCCTTCTCCCTTAGGATCTATAACCCGACTTCTTAGTCCACTTACTACTTGATTCGACCCGTACGCTTGCGGATTTTACGCATCAAGTTGTGGGAATAATCAATCTTAAAAAGTCGTTCTCCTAAATACTCGATCTCTCGGCGTGCTCACAACTCCCACCTATTTAAGTAGATCTATGGTTCAAAAGGGAAAATCTACCACTCTATGGATCTAGATTGACACTTACGGCTGTCGCAATTTAAAGCATCAATACCATACAAAACATCCAATAGGTTCTCAAACATTAAAGACATTCAATTAAAATAGAAATCCATATAAGCAAATCAAATATAAATCCAGAGGTTCATCATGCCCAAGTATCTAGCAAGTTAGTTCCCCATCAAGGAGAACACAAATTCAACACAATGTTCAAGAACAAAATAAGAAACATAATATGAACATGGTAAAAAGTCATTTTTGGTCCCTAATCTATGGTATATTGTTCATTTTGGTCCCTGTACTATAAAAATGTTCAATACGCTCCCTGAACTATGGGGCTTTTGGTAATTACGGTCGCTGCTGCTGACGTGGCAGACATCTTTAAATATGATCATTTTTATTGTGACGTGGCAGCCTATGTTGCGGGTCTTTGCTGACGTGGCGCGATGACGTGGCATAAAAAAATAATTTTTTGAAATATTAAAACAGGCTTACTGGTGATTCATCATGCCACATCAGCATGACATGCTGATGCCACGTGGCATGCTGACCTGACACATAAAATAAAAAATCCAAAAAAACCAGAAAAAAATATGGAATTTTTTCCTATATATTTTGTACCTTAATCACATTAGCAACATGGAAAATTGTTTTTAAAAATAAAAAAATCATAAAAATCAGAAGAAAAAAATAACAGTGTAAGCAACCTAGAAAAAATCTGGATTTTTTCACAAAATTAATTACTTTTAAATAAAAATAGATATTTTTATCACAAAATTAGTAATTTTAATCTAAAATTAATTTGCTATTTAAGTAATAAATTAAAAAATATAAGTCTTGTGACATTATTAATTAATAGATTAAATTAATGAGTTGCTACTTAACACCTAATTGTGTATTATTTATTAGGGAAAATTATTTTTTAGTCCCCGGAAGTTTGCAAACTTCCCCTGCATACCCTCCGACAAAACAGCTTCCTGCAAATTCCTCCTCTTTTGGTTTAGTTATTTTTTAGTCCCCGGCATAACTCCGTTAGTTAATCCAAATTCTTTAATACCCATTTTGCCCCTAACCGGAAGCAGCCTGCTTCCGCCAAATCAAAAGAGAAGAGTTCAAACATCACTTTTAGCCATCAAATCACCACTTTTACCATCTTTCTCACTTACTTTTGTACTTCGTGCCCAGCCTTTTTCGTGAGCTTCTTCTTCCTTTGTTCTTGTTAGTTCTTCTTTGTTCTCTTTTGTTCCATTTTGTTTCCATTCCTCCCTCAATGGGGCCGAAGTTCAAACCTCTCTTCCTCTACGCATCCAAATACTTACAGCCTAAGAAACGCTCACTTTAAGTCGCGAGTACCTTTCTCTCATTTTTTCGAAAAGTGTTTTCCCCACGCTTAAAACCCATGCCAAGCCAGTAAGGTACTCTCGCCGCAGGTCGAGACGGAGACCTTTTGTGCGGGCTGCATATAAGGGCGAGGGAAGAGTTTTGCATCGCAGTTGAGTTCATGGGCGCCAATACTAAATGAGATATGCTATGGGGTCTTGAAGTTTCCTAATGAAAGGTTCGTTTGTCACAACCGATGCACACAACCGCTTGCCAATTGAAACGGAGGTGGACTTCTCAAATGTGCCATATATACCACATGTTCAACATCGCCACTGGGCCGACCTTATTGTCGATACCGCTGAAGATGCGTGGATGGGCCCTCAAGCTCCCTCATTACCACCGTGAAATACTATGTTTTTTTTATTGTTGAACCATCCTACCCCGCACGCTACGGCCGAATGTAATCCTTCTTGTAGTCAGTATTTCGTGGTTTTCGCTTAAACTTATGAGTTTACTTTTTAATATAGTCTGCTGCTTTTAACATTGTCACTTTCGCTTAAAATTACTGGTTTCCATTTAGTATCGTGGTTTTTCGCTTAACATTTTCACTTTCCTAATAATATATCCCAATTTCATTTGTGACATATGCACCAAATGTGAGGGATTCAAACTCGGATAGCATATCGCTTAGCCGGCAAATCCATTCCAAAGAAGGGCATACCGGGCATTAGCCATTTCTACTCAACCTGGATAGTACCGGTAATTGTGACGCTGATAGTAGGTGACCGTTTAGGGACAAAGGACTTTTAAGGACGCGACTTCGCAGCCACATCAATCGGAATTTTGACTTCAACTTCATAAAGAATGATAAGAAGAGAGTGATCGTCCAATGTGCCGCCAGCTGGATTTCAGTCGCGGTCCACGATCGACGTAAGGTAATCATACAACATTTACAATCAAAACGATGCATCCCACACATACATGTGGAGGCGTGATCGGGTAATGACGCCGCATCCGAAAGCATCAAAGAAATGGGTCGCTGGTCGGTGGTGCGTAAGTCGGGCGGACCGCCTGCATGCAGTATTGGACTGGCTGACATTCATGCGGATACGCTAGTAGATCATGGTCAATTTGCCTTATAAGCGTGCTTGGTTGGGGAAAGAGGTGGCCAAGGGTATTCTTCATGGTAGTGAGGTGGCCTATGACTTGTTAGTATCGTATGCAAACAAGGTGATGGAGACAAACCCCGTAGCATTGCTATTGTGGAGGAGGACTAGCGAGCGGTTTAGACGTGCATTTTTCTCATTCTGCATGTGTTGACGGCTTCAAGAGAGGTTGCAGGCCATTACTTTCATTGATGGAACTCATTTGCTTGAAAATACGGGGCACGCTGTTGGGGTCGGGAATGCAAAGATGGAAACGAGGGGTTCTTTTCATGTTATGCTCATTGCCGCGCGTTGATAATGAAACCGACGCTTAACCTGACGCGGTTCCCGCCAAAACTCGTACGATGCCATTTACCGATGACATTAGTGGCAAGAGTATTACATTCGCTTTCGGACAGGTCGCGGTCTTATCAACGCCAAGCCGCGAAATGTTTTCCCTTCAAAGATACATATTGCTTACGCATACACTGCAAATGAACTTGCGGAAGGGAAATGTTAGGTTTGGGAAGTCTCTCAAAGAGCAAAGCCATTGGTCCATATTTGTGAGGATTGCTTACGCATGTAGCGAATAATGATGAGGCAATGAACTATCTTACTTGCCGACAAGACGACATCGCTATCGCTTCGTAAACTGACATGTTTCTCATTGGTCAAACTATATGTTCAACGCTAAAGATGGGAGAGATGTATTCTAACGTGAAAGGTAGTCATTCAATGCCTCGGATTAAGGAGGCACGCCATCTCCCATACAACGCAATACGGTCGATTCGATAAGGTAAGAAAGATTCGCTTAGTGTACCAATTTTATCGCTTAATTTATTTAGTTTTCGCAATATATTAACTTACCGCTTATTATAACATTTTTCCAGCTTAAAATAATTTTTTTTCATTTAATATTCCATGTTTTCGCTTAATATTATTCTTTCCTATGTATTTTCAAGCATTTCCGCTTAACATACCAAGTTTGTAATTAATATCTTTTCTTCTTAATTCCTAAAATGCTTTCTTTTGCCCAACAAAGGTTCAAGCTCACGGTCATATGCCAATCGCCGCGGAATTCTCAAAATGAGAAACCCACTTTACGCCTCAAGTACACAATAAGTTGGAGGAAATCGCTGAAGAAAGCCGCAACCTACTTGTTGGCCGCTCGTGACGGAGATCATTTTGAGGTCATCGACGAGAACAACCACGCCTAGTCCGCTCTCAGCGACATGTTCATGCCGGCGCGGTGTGTATGGCCTCCCATGCAAACACGCATGTGCCGCAATAACGCTAACGGACACAAGTGTACATCGCAGTATGTTGACAACTATTTCACGGCCTGAAGCTTACCAACTTGGCGATGTCAAGCTATCTTTCCCGGGCCCAGATGATGACAAGCCGATCGATTCAAACCGCTAACTACTTCGCGACCGCCATGCACAAAGAGACCTCCGTCCGCCCAAGACTAAGAGAATAGAATCACAGAACTGACGATGTGAGTTACGTACCAGAAGTCGATGCCATAAGGTTGACACAACCGAGATCTTGTAATGCACCTATTGCCGTCAACAATATGTAATTACTCTAACATTTATCAGATTTATGCTTCTTGTTTTGCTTGAATTATAATGCTTTCATAGTTATACCGTTTCCGCTTAATATTAGGACTTTCTTCAGATAATACTACAACTTTCCGCTTAATATTTCAATTTGTTGGGAGAGAGGTGACCATCTCATTCTCCCAATGCCCTAGGGCATATTTCGACGATTTGGCCTTCTTCTGTCGAATCAACTTAATACTCTTCGCGTCTTTCCGCTTTCGAGGCTCGGGCGCTTCCACCAATTCGCTGAATGTGGGCGACGAATGATAACCAAACTATCCGGTGATACTTTACCCAATAAATAAATTGCCTCAATCCTTCCTCAAGGCCGCCTCAATCCTTTCGCTGGCCGAATCAATCCCTTCCGTCGCTGGCCGACATCGCATGCCTCCTTCGCTTCTTTAAATAGCCCTCCACATGGGCACCACCACATCACTCTTTCCCTTTGCAAGAATGGATCCTCACAAAGCTTAGAAAATCTCTAAGAGAAATCGTCAAAGGACCTCCACCGGCACGACTCCAAGCTCATCAAAAGTCCAGAGGATGTCAAAGACGACGTCCGGCTGGCGGGAGGAGCCACCGCCAACGCTCCGCCTCCGAAAAGGATCCGGATGACGCCAGATCCTCATACAAACGATCGCCACTCTTCGCATGGACATTCGCCGCGCTATTGAAATCTACCACCTTTTCCGATGAGAACATGGTCATGAAGCGCCAGATTCACCGCTACAGGCAATATCCTCGAAGTTCAAAGAATCAATGACTTTCAACGCCTCGCTTGGCGTAGAGGGATCTAAAAGCTATCGAGGAAGGTTTCAAAATCTTCCAAGATATTTCACTCATCCTCATCTAGACTTGACTCGTATGGATTTCACCGCCCTTCACAAGATCTCCCCTCCCACCATCTGAGAAGATAATCGACAAGAGAACGTTGGTCATTTGCACGCCATGGACCCTTTCATTATGTTTTTTTTTTTTTACCCGTGTTGTTTAAATCTCTTTCTTTTGTTGTTGTTGTCCGTGACTTTTATGTTTGTTTGGTTTTAGCTGAACGCTAATTAATGTTATAATATTTTCTTCTTCATGCCCATTTGTGGATTGTCATTAAACGACTACGATTGTCATGCTCCCGCTTAAGCTAATGAGTTTCCATTTAATATATCACTTTTATGTTTACTATCTCATGTTCCCATTTAAAATGTAAGTTTTCCATTTAATATATTATGTTACCATTTAATATGTGACATTTACGCTTAATATATAAAGATTGTATCTAGGATTCAATACTTTCACGGTATTTAATTCATCATAACCATTGGAAGAGTTAATGTTTGTTCAACTTAAAATCTAAATTTAACACGCTCTGCCTTTCAAATTTTTAATGCCCACTTCGGGTTTCTTCCTTCTCCGCCTCAAGCCGCCCATTAATATCTCTGTATGATAAACGCAAACGTGAATCTTACACGCGTGTGAGGTGAGCTTCTCGCCATCGGGAGATTTGTTCTATGAACCGCATTACGGATTGGCAAATAACACTTCCGCGCCGCATGCGCAATTGCGGCTATATGGGTACTGCGTAATCTCCCAACTCGATTTGGATGCGCTGCCAAAGAGTCGCCACAATATAAGATTAAGGACCATTTAGAAAAATTCAAAAAAAAAAATAAAGTTAATCATGCGTTACCATTTCCCGCTTGTTTCAGATATAGCGCTCTCACTGAGGTGTAGTGAAATATACCTGCTTTTTTTTGTCCGTAATCTAGATGGTAATGCTTATTTAGAATTATGGGCAAATAAACCAACTCCACTTCGGGTATGCATGGACCGCATCCTCATCAGTAAGGGCAACATCTCCTATGCCGCTTGCTTCGACATTAAAAGCGCCAACGGTCTCAAGTATTGTGGCCCGCTTTGTAAGTGGGGTAGGGAGATTTGGCCATAGATTCAAGGGATGATCAAAGACATATACGCCCATTTACATCGCTATAGCCATCGTCCTTTACCGGCCCAAAGAATAGCCAGATACAGATGGTCCCGAGTGGTGTACGCCCACTCGCTCCTCCAAATAATTGTCCCTCAATGGTGAAGAACTCAATATTTAGCGTGACATTAAATGAAAACCATTTATTAAATGAAAATGAAAGCATACTAAATGGAAATTGATATTTTAAACGACAAATTACTATTCTAAGCTAAAACTCAATATTAAATGGAGAACTTACTTATCGATCCCGCAGCTTGAGATACATCCCAATTGTTTTCTCCAGATCACCACCTCATGAAACCGGAGGATTTTTAATTTTGGTATAAAGTTTGTCTTAACTTGCATTGTGTTCTCCTTTTGCCATTAAATCCTCCACCATGATCGCTGTTTTTCTCCTCGCCTCGGCTGGTCGATGCCGTCTTCAGCCGTATGTAAGGTGGGTCACTGTTCATTGGTGACACGGTGGTTCGGGGATAAGTTTGTATTCAGCCACGGCCATCGACGGGCCGCTGGTCATGGCCGCGCCTTTACTATCTCGCATGATCGGTGGTTCAAGATCGCGTTGCCTAAGTGGTTCAAGAGGTGGCACACGGGTTCGGGGATGTTGGCGGTTCAAATGACAGGTCGCCGGTCATCTGGTCACAAGCGGTGCAGGTTTGGGTCACTAGGCGCCAAGTTCTTCATCTCAAGGCTACACATTCAATTACCGCTAAGCGTGACCATGTAGTCATCGCTGCCATCTTCGCATTGGCGTATTACCGTATGGACTTTTGCTTAACATTTGCAAAGCCTTTTTTACTTTTCCCGATTTCCTCTTCGCGATCTTATCCTCATGAAGAGGGACCATCGCAGCTGAGACCGGTTACGGCTGACCGACGCATCGGGCCCGGATGCGGACCTTTCTTTAACCGCTTCATCGCGAATCGGGATGATAGAGATGGCGTTTTTGTTCCGGATACCGGCTGCCGCTGCCGCCATTGCCGGGCCGATATCGCACGGCCATGTCGATACCGCTGCCGCGTTGTCTCCTGGCTACCTCTCGCCGGAGCCCTCTCCCTCTCCCTCCATTTTGTCAAGTCGTGGACTTGATGCCGGGTAAATATCTCTTGTGAGAACCTTAAGTGCATTCTCACGCGTGCAGGTTGTCATCCCTTGGCCTCCCTTTGCCGGAGTTTCCGTGAGGGAGGACAACGCGGTAGTAATGCGGGGCTACCGGACTTGGAGCGCTCGAGGACCCTTTTCGCTCCCTCGTCTGTCCGCCTCCCTTTAGCACCCCTTGCTACCTGGACGGGGGGCTAGTGAGAAACTTTTTTCATTCTTTCCTGCTCGGGCCCTTGATCGTCCCCACCTCACGCGGTTCCTACGCTGTCTTCTCCTCCCATGTGACAGTGGACAAGCTCTAAAACTCAGTAAAAGAACCACAATGTGCACATTATGTTAAACCACAACATACTATATTTTAAACGGAACGCTTATATATTAAATAGGAATTAGTTATATTAAACTAAAAAAATGATATATTAAACATAAACTCAGTAGTTAAGGAAAATAAACTATATTAAACCATAATATATAATCATACATGAGAACTTTCAAATTTAAAGAAAGCCGGAGTACCTCCTTTCCATCGAAGTTATTTTAGTAGGGGACCAAGGGAGGCTTGCTTTCTCAAGCCGCTTTTCCCCGTGAGATTTAGGATCCCTCGTGTCCTCCCATAGTGCACCTTCTTCCCCGTCCCAAAGGACCTCATAGTAACCATATGTTGAGGGCTTACAACGCACTCCTCTTAGATATCCAGGGCCATGCCTCATCGGATTCCCCGACTTAACGCTGCGGCGGATATCTTCTGACGCCATCCATAAGCCACTGTGAGTGGTTTTACCACGCCAGAAGCGGTTTAGTTCATCTAGCTTGTCTCGCGTGGTCTCGCAATCCAGCTAGGAACCGCATGAGGTGCTTGGAAGAGCATCGCTCCAAGGAGGTACACCACCGCTAGCTTGACAAAGTTTTCTTCGCTCTTTTTCTTCCAACAAGTCGGAGAAGATTCTTTTTATGGCATCTTTGTGCCCTGCTGTGATATTTTACCCATGTATTTCACTCCAAAAGTTGATTGCTTTTTCTCGCTTTTGAAGACCACCGCTTCCCCATGGCATCAAGGCCAAAGACGATAGCAATATCCCGGGTCTCAATGCCAACATGCTCTCCAATACTAAATCTGTTGGTTCTCTCGTCAAACCTCTTTAACAGAAAGCATCCAACAGTCCTCTCCCCGTGACATAACAAAGTTCGATGTCCAATAATGGGGCAAAAGAGTGTCCTCCCCATGAGTTCCCAGGCCTCTCTCGGCCATACGGGTTTCAATTCCAAGTGTTTGGTGGACCCACCAAGTAGCACCTACCGCTTACTAGATTAGGACGCATATATTTCCGTGAGCCCTGCATCAAGAGAGATTTATTACGAAGGTTGTAGAACGCTTAAATGGAAACTTTGGAGAATAAACTAAAACAATGTATTTTACATGGAAACATTGGCAACACTTGTAGACATCATTCGTAAGGAATGTACAACAAATCAATACCTAAACCCCAAACCCTAAACCCTAAATCAGAAAAAGAAAAAGAATAAACCCTAAACCCCAAATTTCTTGCCGCTGTTCCACCACGCCATCAAATAAACACAAAAATCGCTACCATTATGTTTAATCTTCCATCCCAAATGCATACAAACTAGTAAAAACAAGCAAAAAGAAGGTAAGAATCATGGACACCCAGGGTTTCCAAGCATACTTCGTACCTTAGTGTAGCAGCTTTAAGTTTGCCTAAATTTAATACCGTTGATCTCCTGAAGCAAAGAACAACCGCTGAGTACTCCTAAGCACGTGGCTCGACGGCCACAGCCACGGAAAAACTGATCGATCTCGCTCTCGGCAGTCCAAGTAGGAATGACGAACCGCTGTCGTGAGAGGCCGGGGTCAGGAGAAGATGATGTGTCGCTACCGCTCTGATTCAACCACCCATTGCGCTTGCTTTTGAATCGAGGGTATTCCGCGCATTTTACTTTGCTGTTTCTCATGCATTAAAGCGGCTTGATCATGCGAGATTCGCAAGGGTATTTTGGTCATGTAAAAAGAAAATAGATGGTGTTAGTGGATGGAAGGCTTAAAAAGTCAAAATCTCAAAAAGGAGGGACTGATTGGGATATTGCAAACTTGGGGGGATTTTTTGTGGATATGTGAAAGTTTGAAGGGTCTTTTGTTCATTAACACTATTTATTAAAAGAAATTGAAAGTATGGTTACATTATTAATAAACATTATAATGCTGACTTATTTAAATTAAGGTTTTTCTTACTTTGCCTGTTTATTAATAATGGATATTTTTATCATTAATTTTGTGATAAAAATATCCATTTTATTTAAAAAATAATATTTTAAAAAAATTAATTTTGTGAAAGATTTTTTTTCAGGTTGCTTACATTGTTTTTTTTTGTGATTTTTTTATTTTTAAAACCAATTTTTAAGGTTGCTAATGTGATTAATGTACAAAATATATAGGAAAAAAATTCCAGTTTTTTTTTCTTATTTTTTTGGATTTTTTTTATGTGCCACGTCAGCATGTCACGTCAGCATGCTGATGTGGCATGATGTGTCACCAGTAAGCCTATTTTAATATTTCAAAAAATTATCTTTTATGCCACATTATCGCGCCATGTCAGCAAAGACTCGCCACATAGGATGCCACGTCACAATAAAAAAATTATCGTATTTAAAGGTGACTGCCACGTCAGCAGCAGGGACCGCAATTGCCAAAAGCCCCATAGTTCAGGGACCGTATTGAACATTTTTATAGTACAAGGACCAAAATGAACAATATACCATAGGTTAGGGACCAAAAATGGCTTTTCGCCTATGAATGCTCTTCCCTTCACCGTTAGCGAGGACCCATGGCGGTGTACGTGGAAAGTGTCCCCTTGATGCTTGCCGTCACCTTCTTGCTCTGAGATCTTCAATGATATCCTCCTCTCCAAGGTGGAAGAAGGGTAGAGCCTCCAAGAGATGATTAATCTTCAAGTATCCAAAAGCCTTCTCTCAAAAACCCTAAGTTAACTATTTATAGGGTGCAGGTTAATACATGCCATTCAACACCTAATCAGTCCAATCCAGACTTAAATCAACAGTAAACTCTGATTAGGTCGTATCTCAGCGCGAGGCATACGGGCCGTCTTACGGGCGTAAGACTACCCGTAAGCCTTTCTCCTGGTCTTGCGGTTGAAGATACGGGCGTAAGGTCGCCCGTATGTCTCTATATATGATGGGGGATGCGCATCCTGAGTAGTCTTGCGAGCGCAAGAGGGCGCAATGTTGCCGGTATCCAGTCATGCGGGCGGAAGCGGGCGCATGGTACGCCGCAATGCTTCAGAAATACTGTAGATTGCTTTAATTTATGCTGAATTACTTCTATTTTGCTCTTGAAGCTCCCTAGTGCCCTGTAATTAAGAATTAACACTAATTAAGCATCAATAGGTTAAAATTACTCAAAATAAAATGCATAGTATACAAGGAATTAATATAAAAACATGATCAATTGAACCCTTATCAGAGGGCTACACAAGAAGGCTCAATGACCAGAGATTACAAGAGGTTGTTTTGTCTGTAGTAGTTTGGAACATCAGAAGGCTCAGTGTCCCCAGATCCAGTAAGGAAAGAGTACAGATAGAGGAGCATAGAGTTCTCAAAAATCCTCTGATGCCTCCGTTAATCAGGGACACCAGCATAGAGGTACCACTGTGGCGATAAAAAGAGGAAGGCAATGGGGACTGGTCAGCTTTCTTTCTCCAGCCAACAACCGCCATAGCAAAGGCCGGGTACTAATGGACGGGTCTATCATTTTATGCATGTACTTTATTTGATCTGGATACCACATATTCTTTCATTTCCACACTGTTTGTACGAAGGCACTTGCTACCAATGGTAGAGTTACCATATAAGCTGAGCGTGGATACCCCGGTAGGAGCTGCTTAGTTAGTGAGCAGGATAGCACCTGCTTGTACAGTATCGATAGAGGGTCAAGAGTTACCTATTGATTTCCACGTGATGGACATGAGGGATTATGATTTGATCCTTGGGATGGATTGGCTCTCTTTAGTATACACGATGGCTGATTTCCACGGGAAGATAGTGTACTTCAGGATGCAAAATGATATGGAGTACACTTTCCGCACCAATCAGGGCTACTCTTTGGTTCGAGAAATCTCAACTATTCAGGCCCGAAGATTACTCGACAGCGGATGTGTGGGATATCTGGCCTTAATCTCAGAGGCTAAGAAGGGGAGTGGCCCCCCAGTCAAAGACGTTCTAATAGTGAGTGAGTGAGTATCCTGATATATTCCCTAGAGATCTAATGGACTACCCTCGGAGATAGAGTTAGGGTTCTCTATTGGCTTGGTTCCTGGTATGGCTCCCTTGTCTAGGGTCCTGTACAAGATGTTGCCTGCGGAGCTGAAGGAACTGAAGACGCAACTAGAGGAGTTAATGGTGAAGGGTTTTATTCGACCTAGTATGTCACCTTGGGGAGCTCCAGTACTGTTCGTCAAGAAGAAGGATGGGTCGATGAGGCTGTGCATTGACTATAGAGAGCTGAACAAGGTGATGGTCAAAAAAAGTACCCGTTACCGAGGATTGATGACCTCATGGATCAACTACAAGGAGCCTAGGTGTTCTCCAAGATTGACCTGAGATCCGAGTACCATCAAGTACGGATCAGAGTGGAGGACATTTCAAAGAGTGCCTTTTGGACTCGATACGGGCACTATGAGTTCTTGGTGATGCCGTTTTGGCATACAAATGCCCCAGCAGTATTCATGGACATGATAAACTGAGTGTTTTAACAGTATCTGGACCGGTTTGTGGCGGTCTTTATCATTGATATTCGGATTTACTCTAGCAGTCGCCAAACACACAAGGAGCGCTTGAGGATCGTATTGGAGACTCTGAGGCAACATCGGCTATATGCTAAGTTCTCTAAGTGTGAGTTCTGGTTAGACAGTGTGGCCTTATTGGGGCATGTCATCAGTGGTGTTGGAGTATCAATGGACCCCAAGAAGATAGAGGCAGTAGTTGACTGGAAGAGATCGACCTCCGTTAGAGAGATACGGAGTTTCTTGGGATTAACAGAGTACTATCAGAGATTTGTTGAGGGCTTCTCCCATTTGGCAGCGCCCCTAACAAGTGATGCGTTCTAACCACAAGTGTACGGGTCGAATCAAGTAATAAAGTGGACTAGAAGTCGGGCTATCGATCCTCAGGGAGAAGGAAATACTAGTACTGTCTATTTGTCTATTATCTAATCGATCGGAAATTGGGTGACTATCAACTAAATCTAAACCTAGAACTTAGAAATTGAAATTGCACAATCGCTTAGTACTTGGAGAAATTCAATCAAGAAAGGGATACTTGGGTGTTCGAATCCCCTTTGGATTTGATGATATTAATTAGTGTGAACTATGTCAATGCTTGATAATTCATTGGCCAAAGGTGCCTAATGTGCTTTCACTCTCTCCACCAGAGATGAGTTACTAATCTAATATTCTCACCGATGATGTCTCGACCTAATTTGGGAAGATTAGGGGAATAAACAATATGAAAGAATCGCCCTCCTTAGAACCCGGGCTCCAAGTATACTCCTAATCCTCTCTATTGGAGAAAGTCTACACGTGGGGAGGCATTCGCATCTTCCCCCACATGGACGACAATAGTCTTTCCGGGCTCTCGCAACGTAGAGAGACTAATACCTCAATACAAATCATCCAATAGACCTAATGGAACCATACAAGCAATTAACATGGAAAACACTAATTTAATTAAAATAGCATCCAAAGGTTCATCTACACCCAAGCATCAAGAAATTAGCCCTCCATCAATGGAGGGCAACAATCCACAATAATGAAGGAAGATGAAAACATGAATCTCAAATAAGAAAAACTCCCTATTGATGAAAGTAGGTGAATCCTTCGCTTGCTCGCCCTTCCTTCTTGCCTTCTAGAGCTTCGAGGTGAGGAACCCCTCCGGTGCCCTCTCCTCCAAGTTGGGGAAGAAGATGATGATGAGGCTCCTCCTCTAGCTCTCTCTTTCTCTCCAAGGTCTTCTAATCCAAGAGGCAAGATCCCCAAAACCTAATTAGGCTTTCCCTTTTATAGTTGACACTAGGGTTTTTGGGTTCTTTTCCGTTTACATACAGGCGGATCAAATCGTCGCTGGAGACTTACGCCATACGGACTTCCATACAGACTCCCATACTAGTCCGTATGACTTCACAGGTCGTGGTATACGGGGCTCTGTCAGTCCTTATGAGACCCTGTATGGACTCATACGAGGTCTCATACGAGGTTGGGGTGGAGGCCATCTCTGCCCAGGTTCATATGGGTCCGTATGGTACCCCGTATGACCTGGTCTTCGCTCTCTTTTGTCCTGTTTTGGCCCGAAATTTTCTCCAAATGCTTCCTTTTCTCCGGAGTCTCCATACTTTGCTCTGTTCACAAAAATAAACACTTTTTTAAGTATCGGTGGGCTGAAACTCCTCTAAAACTCATAATGAACATGCATAATATGATACGAAATATAGGTTAAATGAACACTTACCAACAAGACTGACCAGGAAGAGTGCTTGGTTTGTTTAGACCCACGTATGTGAAAAAAGCTTCCTGGAATTGAAGCATAGATTAGTATCCGCACCAGTTCATAGCTTACCACAGAGTGGACTCGGGTACACGGTTACATTAATGCCTGTAAAACAGGCTTAGGGTGTCTTATGATACAGGACGAGCGAGTCATGCCTATGCTTCACGTCAGCTGAACCCATATGAGAAGAACTACCCCAAACACGATCTTGAGCTTGCAGTGATCGTGTTTACATTGAAGATCTAGCGATATTTCCTCTACATTGTATCATGTAGATATACACTGATCACAAGAGCCTCAAGCACATCTTCACTCAGAAGGAATTGAACGTGAGACATTGGATATGGTTGGAGTTGATCAAGGATTATGAGTTGAGTATCTATTACCACTCGGGCAAAGCTAACGTGGTGGCAGATGTACTAGCAGGAAGTCCAGCTACAGAGTCACTGCACTTTTGACTTCTTAGAGGCCCTTGTTGGAGGATATGAGGAGATTGTTGTTGCTGGAGATCATATTGCCAATTATAGATGTCAGCTTGGCCAGTTTGTGCATACGACCCAAAGTATTGGGGAGGATTCGGGATACTCAGATGCAGGACCCATGTTTAGAGGGGATCCGGGGTCAGGCTGAACAGGGTGTACTAACATGGTTTTGGATTCATGAGGATGGTACACTCAGGTACGATGATCGTGTTTGCGTACCCAACATCCCAGAGCTGAAGAGGGAGATCCTAAAGGAAGCCCATTACTCGAGTTACGCGATCCATCCCGAAGGTAAAAAGATGTACAAAGGACTGAAGGGCCACTTCTGGTGAAAAGGCATGAAATGGGATATCGCTGATTTTGTGGCACAGTACCTTACTTGTCAGTTAGCAAAGGCATATCATCAGAGGCCAGTTGGGAAGTTGCAGCCCTTACACATTCTATAGTGGAAGTGGGAACATATCAATATGGATTTTGTGACAGGGCTACCCCGTACTTAGAATGGGCACGAGTCAGTCTGGGTGATAGTGGACCGACTGACTAAGTCGACACATTTTTTACCTTTGAGAACGGGTACCATATTGGAGCATTTGGCATGGCTGTACATTGATGAGATAGTCCGACTACATGGGGTCTTGGTGTCGACCACCTTAGGTCGCGACACCAAATTTGTTTCGAGATTCTGGTAGAGTTTACACACAACTTTGGGCACCCGTCTGGCATTCAATACAGTGTTTCACCCTCAAACAAACATACAATCAAAGAGGACAATCCAAATTCTAGAGGATATGCTGAGGGCGTGTGCCTTGGACTTCAAAGACTCATAGGACTAGCGTCTGAATCTAGCAGAGTTCTCTTACAACAATAGCTATCAGGCGAGCATAGAGATGGTACCATATGAAGCACTTTACGGGAGGAAGTGTCGATCAACGATATGTTGGGGAGATGTGGGTGAGCGAAAGCTCGAGAAATTGGAGTTCCTCCAACAGACTGAGTATCATGTTAGGATGGTCCGAGAGAGGTTGAAGGCCGCTTAGAGTCGCAAGAAGAGTTATGTTGATCAGTGCCGCTCTGAGCTAGAGTTCCAGGTTGGTGACTCAATGTTCTTTAGGGTATCACCAATGAAGGGAGTTTTGAGGTTTGGGATGAGCAGGAAGCTCAACCCATGCTATATTGGACCTTTTGAGATCTTAGAGCGGGTAGGAACTGTGGCTTACAGATTGGCTCTACCCCTTGACCTAGCACAGGTCCATGATATATTTCATGTTTCCATGCTGAAGAAATGCATCCGTAATCCATCTCATGTGATCGCGGTTCATGAGGATATGTCCTATGAGGAGAGCCCTGTGGAGATCTTGGACCGCAAAGAGCAGCAGCTGAGGAACCGAACCATTCCTTTTGTTAAGGTGAGATAGAACAACCACTCTGATCAGGAGGTTACCTGGGAACGTGAGGATTACAAAAGAGAGCATTACCCATAGTTGTTTGGTACCAGAAGAGGTATTGGGGATCAAATGTAAATTTTGGGGACGAAATTCCATTATGGTATAAGGATTGCAAAATCCATGCAATTTATGGATTAATTAAATTTTTAATTACCCCTTTAGTTACGATAGGTTAATTTTAAGTATATGAAGGGTTCAATTGAAAAGAGAGTACCACTAAATATTAAGGTAGTATATTAGCAAAGAATTAAATTGGGAATATATATATATATATATATATATATATATATATAGGGGAAATTTCAAAAAACTACCCTGTGGTTTGCCACTTTCTCAATTCGGTCCTTGTGGTTCAAAATTGAACCACAAAGACCCTGTGGTTTGCCCGTTAATCACTTTAGTACCCTGTAACACTGTGCATTCACGGTCGCGTCCTGTTTGGCCCCCTGGAGCATGTTTGAAGGATTTCCAACCGTATGGATGGGAAGATCATCGAAAAATAAGCTAGCCTGTCAATTTTCATACAATTTGGGAACTTGTAGGGTCTTCATCTTAACGGTTCTTATTTTATAGGAATCTGAACGGTCTAGAATTTCAACCGTTAAGTGAGAGGACCAAACGGTTACCAAATTGTATAAAAATTGATAGGCTAGCTTATTTTTCGATGATCTTCCCATCCATACGGTTGGAAATCCATCAAACATGCTCTAGGGCGCCAAACGGGATGCGACCGTGAATGCACAGTATTACAGGGTACTAAAGTGATTAACAGGCAAACCACAGGGTCTTTGTGGTTCAATTTTGAACCACAAGGACCGAATTGAGAAAGTGGCAAACCACAGGGTAGTTTTTTTAAATTTACCCAATATATATATATTTATATATATATAGTCATGATACAGTAAACTACTAAAAAGCTTTATATCTTTATAAATATCTATTACTTCTTCTAATTGAAGGTTTTCATCTTCTTTATTTTTTCTTAAAATTTTATTCTAAAGAATTGTTAAATTACTACTAGGTTGTTCTGAGATACTTCTTCTTGGTTGATCTATCTCTTGAAGACGAAGAGTTCTGGACAATCCGGAAAAAAAGTCCATGGAGTGATAGTTTTCTTTTTAATTGGTCTTTCGTCAATTGTCATTACTTTTAAATTTTTAAATTGATCTATTAAATCATGTAATTCTATTTGCTTACCTTTATTAAATATAGATATTGTTCCGGTTAAATCTTTAAGATATTCTAGATTAATCTTTTTCATTAAAGTATCTAATATAGAAATAATTAACTTGTCTGAATCTTTAATAAAGTCTAATTTATTATTAATTTTCTTTAAACCTTTTGTTATACCCTTTAATTTATCTAGTCTATCAAGAATGATATTTAATGTTCTACTTAATTGATCTCTAGGATATATATATATATATATATATATATATATATATATATATATATATATATATATATATAGGTAATTCACTATTCATCCCTTGAATAGTGTAGTATTTGCCACATGATCCCTAGGTAGGGGTGTTTAGGGGCTTAAAACAAATAGTGTTTTGGGTGGGTTTTTGTTAAAGTTGAAATAGTATGGAATAGTGAGAAGGACTAATAATTAATTTGCTCATATATATATGTTTGGTGCAAATAGGAGAAAGATTTGCATGTGATTCTCCTAATAAAGAAGGATGTTTTTCCCAAATACCATCAATCCCGATTTGATGGATGTGATGAGGATATATTTTTTTGTTATATATATATATATAGGACGACATCTCCTTTAAACCCTAGTCCCCGCCGCTACAGAGAGGAGAGGTTAGCTACCATCGTCGACCAACTTCGAGAGATCGCTGGAGTTGGGAGAGCGACTCCAACTGCCGGACAAACCTTCGTGGCCACACCGTGAGCCGCCATGCCTTTTGGTGAGTCCCGCATCACCATAGATCAATGCATAAACCGTATTTACATAAAAGCATGCATGACTGTGCGCATGGCTTTTGAGGAGAAAAATAGGTCGGGTTGGCATGCATGGATGGTTAGTTAGAATGTCCATGATTTATTTAGCACTGAAAACCGGTGAAGATTATGTTGCTAGTCATACATGAGTTGTTAAGCTAATCATTAGGTTGTGAGGATCATGAGTCACACCATCCCATTGTATTGGGAATTTATCACTAGGCTAATACATAAGAGTTTTTCGAAAATATTGGTAATAAAATTATGTTAATATTGCTTTGCATGCTTTGTTTTTTCTATTATACCATGATTTGCATGGTTTGCCTAAATTTGCGATTCTGGGAATTGGGCTTGAAATATTAGTATAAGGCTACGGGATTCAGGTGCTCTCTTCTCGAGGACTTTTATTTTGCAAATGCTCTCTTGCAAACTTAATTGATAATACTGTTAAGCATTGATTTAGAGGATGGTAGGATGGATCTGAGGGTGGGTATTTTCCCGAATTTTTTTGGGGTCCATGGCCGACATGCAGTTGGGGGATGATGCAATTAAGTTGATCGTTTAGTGGTCATCCTTTTAATTTGATTATATTAAAAATCTTGGGAAGTCAAAGGCTATTTATTTAGAAATTAAAATATTTTGGCTTGAAGATTTTTGGGTTAATGATGCTATGAATGCTCAGCTCCATTCCAATCAAGAAAATGACACTTGTAATTATTTATTTATTTTTTATTAATTATTTAGTTATATTGGATCTCTAGAAAGATAGTTGAAGATTCTTGAGTGGAAAAGGGTCTACACACTACAAGAAATGTTACATTTACTCACAGAAATTTAACTCACAGAAATTTAAGCGTGACTAAAACTTCATATATAGTCACACTTAGGTTTATGCGTGACTATTAAAGTAATCTATAGTCACGGTTATTTTATATGTGACTATAGAGGCTTTTTTAGTCACGAATTTTTTTTAACCGTGACTATAGGTTATATATTTTAGTCATGCTTAGATTCATACGTGACTATTAAAGTAATCTATAGTCACTATTATTTTATAGGCAACTGCACAAAGGGTCTTATATTGTGGATTAACATTGTGATGGTTGAAATCTATTCCTCGAGAGAATTTTTGGGTAAATAGAATTTTGTTTTGGTATAAATTCAGTGACAACAACTGTTTCTTGTGAAGCATGCACTTCTTTAGACTAGACACTTCATGTTTTGGGTTTTACCATTCAAAGAGGTGCATTTTATATATGATTATGATAATTTAAGTTATTAGGTTCGCCAATTTAAAATAACTTCACGAGTGAAATATAAATTTTATACGTGACTAAAAAGTAAATAATAATAATTTTTGATTTTATTCATGCATAATAATATCTGAGCAAAAAATAATAATAATAATTTTTGTTTTTACTCACGCATAATATCTATGAGTAAAAACTAAAGTAAAATAATCATTACTTTTACTCACGGATAACATTTGTGAGTAAAAGTAAAAGAAAAGTAATAATTACTATTTTTACTCACGCATGTACAAGCGTGAGTAAAACCTAGAAATCTATTCTCACGGAATTTTTCCGTCACAATATGGCTATACCGTCGCCCCCCTTTAGTCATGACATTTTTAGCGCCGGTATAAGGTTTTTTTTCGTGACTAAAAATATTTTGATCTTTACTCACGCTTATTGACACTTTTACTCACGCTTATACTGGTGTGAGTAAATGTAACTTTTTTTGTAGTGACATGGATTGTTATGAAATTACAGTGGTGAAAGATGAACATCAAGGCTACCATAGGATATTTTTGGAAACAAGAGTTTAAGTTGGCAATGTGTAAATAGCTAATATATCTTCATGTCAAATAGAAATAGCGAAGAACCTCTTGCTAGGAGGTTATGATATAGGATACAATGATAGTCTCTAGTAATGGGTCATACATATGCATATGGCTATGTAGAGGTGGTTAGTAGGCTCACGGCCCAACTAAGACCAAGTGAGGTTATTGAGCCATAATAACGGGCCAACCACTTATAGAAATAATTATCTATTATACACTTATGTATATACTGAGACGTATTCCAATTATCAGATACCGACGTAGAAATTAGGGCCACAGATTGTGCGGATAGATCTTTGATACAGGTAAAGACTTTTGCCTAGTTCCTCATTCGTTGGTTGATTGCTTCATTACTTTCTTGATTGCATGCTTGTGCATGTAAGTTACCTTGCCTAGTTCCTACTCAGTGGTAGAGCATTCAATTGTTTTGTTACTGTTATGTTTCCTTGATGATTTCGATCATTACTTTATTGATTACATACGCATGTTTGACATCTTGACTTGTTGGACTATTTCCATAATTAATGGTGTATGTTTGATATCTGTGAGATGGTGTTTACTGAACAAGCCTGTCAGTTGACCGGCACGTGGCCGTGGGCACAGGTGAGCCTGTGCTCCGTCTGGATAGGTGTGTGTCAGTTTCATTATCTGTTGTTGAATGTTCATACTCGTTGAGCATGCCTACCTATTAATCAGTACTTGACCATGGAAATATGTTGTGCTTGTGCACTGGCCGGGTAGGTGTGCGTCAACTGAGTTCTATTTTTCGGCCCGGTATAGTGAAGCATGGCTCCTGTAAGGCGTTCAGGGCTGAGGACACCTTGGCGTTCTGGCATTCCATGCCAGAGGGAGTTGTAATACTCTGGTTGTCTAGCCCGTCAATCGGAGTGATTCGCTAACCATGTCGACACGTACGAGAGCTAGGTGGCACTAACAACTTACGATCAAAGGGTCAATTCTAACTGAGGCTTATTATGCTGACCGTGGGATATTTGATGAGTCCTCCTTAGATTTCTCTTCCAGAGCTTGAGGCTGTTGATGTGTTAGGAGTCCCTACCGTTGATAGTCTTTTGTGGTTTGGGACTCCTAGATGTTGGATAGTGTGGGGCGTGGTCCCCACTTGCTTGATTAGTCATATTCATTGATTTGCTTTACTTGCTATTGGCTTATCACTTGTTTTGTTACATGACTTCCTTGTGATCCTTGCGGGAGTGCTTACTAGGCTTTCCTTCTGAAAGCTTATACACTTGTTCTTATCTTTTTCAGATCCTGAGGAGTAGCTGATTCGGACTCAAGAGCAGTACGAGATTTGGGACATTGTTGCAGAGGTTTGAGAACCTCCTACTTTTATCTGTGAGTGAGAGTTGATGTTATGTAGGACCATTGTAGGGCCTTGACATTGTAGGGTGCTTGTACTCTTATATTTTATTTCCGTTGTAGACTCTGGTTTATTTATTTATGTTATTTGGATTTTTTGCTACTTATTTGTTGGATGTTCTTGATTTCCTAGGTCTTGTATCCGAAGTGGGTGCGCCTCTATATGCGTATGGCCGATCTGCTCACATGCTCGAGGCCCAGGATTTGGTTCAGAGCATGACAATTACCTAGCCAAGAAATATATGTTGTGATCTACTCCTAACTAAAGAAATCTAAAGAAACGATGGTGAACATCTGGCGAATCTAGGGTTTAATCAATGCAGCACACATGTCACCTTGGAGCATTATCCCCCTAAGAATCCCTTGCCCAACTCTATTCCTAATAGATGCTATCTAACATATATATTCTTGGACCGTGAGGAATCCTATATTAGTTTGACCCTGATCACTCGTGAAAGCCAAACCCTAGTCCCATTCGGCGGCTTCACCATATGACTGCATTATAGTAATTATTATTACCGTAGGTTCTGTGATTCCCACTATTAGGTTTGACCCTAATAGGAAAAGTGTGTTGTGTAATCACCGAAATCACCCGATCTCTCAGCGTGCGTGTACCCCCTATTATCTATGACAGATCTAGCTTGACCAAGATTTCTCTTCATACATCAAGCAACTGTAGATTATTTGATCGGCACTTCCAAACTAACAAATCACAAACATTAAGTACTTATAGACAATCTACAAATATAATCAAAATAGAAAAACCTAGATTAAAGAAAGGAAAAGAATCACAAGTTCATCCTAAGGTTCAAGGACCCGAGGCACCAGAGGAGGTTTAGCCTCTCATGCCATGAAAAACTAACACAAGATATAAGGAGGGAGACATGATTAAAGATACTATAATACTTCCCCGATCGATGTTACTTCCGCCTTCAATCTCAACTTAAACCCTAGTCGTCAGCAGGAAAGTTGCCTAAAGCTGATTCGCCAAAAGTTGTTTTCAAAAGTCGCATTGGGTGCCCTTTTATAAACTTCAAAAATTCTGATGCAAAGCCGTGCAGATCTTAAGCACGCCCATACATCTCTTCTGCAACGCGGTATTACACGGTCTTCTTTAATCTGAGAGATGCACTGGCAAGAACACACCCGTGCATCAAGCCGGGCATGTCTCTATATCTCTGAGCACCCTCTAATTTGATCCAATAATTATGCACGAGAGTGCACACAACCGTATACTAGTATTTTTGGCTCTTCTTCACACTGAATTAATTTGATTTTCGCTTCTTTTGATATGGGTACCTATTTTCCTGCTTACTTACAACAAAATACCTAACAGAGCACAAAAATAGAGAAATCTATGTGAAAGAACAAGCAAAGTACATGCAAATATAGTATGGAAACATGTATAATTATGCACTCATCAGTGTTCAGGGTAGGTCTCCCCGGGATTGCGATGTAGCTTGACGGGCATTAATTCACCATGAGGAGTTCATGGTGATAGCCGATTGTTGTGGGCGAGTGCCCACCACCAGCAGAAGATCTATTAAACCTTTGAGATGCACCGTACCCCTATTAAATAAAACAAATAGGGACTTTGCCGACTACAAAAGCTCTTTCCTTAGACCAAGCTTTTCAAATACATCGGAGAAGATCACGTCGGCTGAGCTCCCACTGTCAACCAGGACCCTCCGGACCTCATGGTTCGCTATATTGATAGGGATCACTAGTGTGTTATCATGGAGATAATGAATCCCCTCTAGGTCCGCATCAGAGAAAGTGATAGGTGTCGCAGTGTAGTGTGGAGTCTCTTTCTTATCATGGCAGCTCGATCTCCCATCCCAGCATAATTTCTTCTAGCAGAATTGCTCTCGCCCCCACGTTGAGGGGTCCATAGCTACAAAATTGGTTAGGCTTAGACTTTCGAGTGTTTTCCCTGACCGGGGGCTTTTATCTCTTAACCAACCACCTTATGCACTTGGGGCCAATCTCTCCTTGGTTTCTTAGATATCCAGTTGCTTCGCTTTCCTTGGCGTTCATATACTTCTCTACTTGGGACAGGAGCTCAATCATGTCCCTGGGCGGCTTCTTGAACTTGGAAAAATGGAAAGGTGACTTCATCAGGTCCTCTGTGAGGGCCGCAACTGCAAACACCTAGTTGAGGGCAGGCACCTTGTTGACCGCCGGCTATGAATGCGAACACTTAAGCCATCGTACGTAAGCATACATGGTCGTAGTTAATATAATATTGGAAAGTACTAGGTCGATTTCCTCAGGGAACGGTAACTAGGTCTAACTAAACACAAGTGTATTAAGAAGCTCAAAGAGTCAATCTATCACTATAGCAAAAATATGTCTAAATCCTAAATGTGTAGGATGAATGTGAAGGTCACTTTGGGTGATTCTCTCAATAAGAAGCTTTTAGTGTTGTATGGCCCTATGACTTGTGAAGATTTTCTCCTATGTTTGCTAAGATGTTGTTGCTAAGGATACGGGTAAATCAATGATAGGTCGGGCACTTTTGTGCACTCCGGGTGCATCTTACTAGTTCCTTATGTCTAAGGAACATGCTTCCACTTCTCTTCATATTTCTATGAGATCGGGAAAAACATTAATGGACCTAGACTCTATCAATCACAATGGGGTTACCAATGCCTATGTCTAAGCTATTGATAACTACGGTTGTCACTCTGTTCCACCTTATGATTCTAGTTCGATACTCACATACACCAATCTATGCATAGAGAACTAAGATACAATATCACCCTTCGGCACACGATTGAAGTTAACATTGAATCATAGGCATATCCATAACAACGCAATCAAGCAAACATAGGATAGATTAAAATATCAAGACATTAGGTTCATACAACCCCAGAAAGGATGTTCAAGCTGCCAGTAACGCCCCAGATTTTCAAAGTAAATAAATCAGAAATTTATTCGATAATTAATGAGATTAATTAACATGGAAAATAAATTAATTATTTTAAAGCCCAATTAAAGGAAAGATCGAGGAATAATAAATTTCAATCCAGTTCCGCAACTACTGGGCCTAGGGAAGGCCTTATTGCGCCATGCCACTTACACTTGGAATAGTTGGAGGTGGACGGTATAAATAACCTCGATTAATTAATTGGGAGAGTTCGTAAGTGTTAATTAACCAAGATTAATTAAGTAGGGGAACCAAACAAATGTTAGAGTTCCGATAAAGTAGATCGGGCGAGTCAAAAGCCGGTATTCGCGGATCTGGTCTGATGAGAGACAGACCCCGTAAGGGTATAGTACGCCCGTGATGAATGGAATCATTGACCCAGGATTTCCGAATCTGGGTTGGTAAATTATTAAAAAGATAATATTAAATTAAATGAGTGATGGGACATAAAGTGGGGGAAATAATTTAGATGATAAGGTTTAAATAATTAAAGGGGGAAATCATGTTAATGATAAGTTAAATTATTGGAGTCATAATAATTAAGTTATCCATTGATCTAAATGATAGAATAAAATATAATATTATAAGTTATAAATATATATCTATATATAGGCAGGCTGACTTAGAGGAGAAGAATTGAAATCAAATCAATTTGATCGACTCTCTCTCTCTCTCACTCGCGATCTACCTTGTTTACGCCCGCCGCTTCCTTGGCCTCGCGCTCGCCACCACCACGCAGGCCGCCGCCTTTTGTTCGCGACGAGGGCCGTCGCCTCATTGCTCCGCCCATGTGCGACCCGCCAGCAGATGGCCCACCGGCGCGCTCTTTTCTTCTAGCCTGAGCCCCGACCGCCACGATCCGGGCTACCATAGCCACCTCCGGCCACACCTATTCTTGCCACCACGAGCTCCGCCACGGACAGGACCGACGAGGTCTTCTTCCAGTCATCCTTTCCCTCCGGCGCTGCAGCCCCGACTGATTGTTGAAGTGATCTCCAGCGAAGTCTTCGATCTAGTTGATCGTTCTCTCCCTCGCGACAGTGAGATTTCTTCCACTTTGGATAAATGAATTCAAGTTGTGAATGGAGGGGGATGATGGGGTTGTTAATTAGATTGGGATGCTAATTAAGGAAAAGGGTGGTGGACCAAGAATTTCTTGATTGATTGTATGAGTTGAAAGATCTATAAGGGCTGTGAATTTGAGAGATTAAGGGGGGAAGTGAAGTGATTAGTTGCTTGTATGATGTTAATGAAAGCATGATTTAGTTTTATTATAATTATGTTGAATGTATGTATAATTTCGGCGCTCTAAATATAGGGGAGGTGCCGTCGAATTTGCAGGAAAATTCCAAGGTATTAATGCCTATTAGTGATCATGTTAACTCGCTTAAGTACGTTTAGCTTTCATAATTAACATGCTTATGTATAATTAGGTTCCATTATTGTCATGCTTAAGGGACACATGCTTTAGATTGATTAATGTCGGCTAATTAAGCATGCTTAAGGGTAATCTAAGGATTTAAGGACATGTTATACTTGTTAAGTATGAAAACATGGTCTTATGAGTTTAATGTCCCTTATATGCTCCTTTGAGTTAAATAGGAGTCTAAGTTAAGAATACGGAATCGTATTCTTATATCTTCGTATTCTTAAGCTATAGGACGAAGTTATGGAAAATACGGACTCTGTATTTAATTAGTACTCTCATTGATTCTAGGAAAGGGAAAAGGTCCAGCAGAAGCCGCCGAAGGACCGAGAGATTCCTAAGAATTTGCAAGGACTTAAGGTGAGGGGACTTCACCGTAGATCTAGTATTAATTCATATATTTATCGGGATTTCAGCTTTATCGTATTCTTATGAGTTTATTTCGGTTTGTGGATGCCGATGAATTTATCGTTATACTTGCGTAGTGTTTTCATGCTTGTATAATTAACTTAACTTTAAAGAACATGAGATATGATTAAGGAAACCCTAAGGGGTAGTTAAAGATTATTTTATTTATCATAAGCTCCACCTTAGTTAGTTATGTACGGGGGACCCAGCGGGGGGGCTCAGGATAGAGCCCCGGATATTTGAGTAGATGAGACCGGGCTAATAAAGAGGATTTGTTTTCAATCGTTTTCCTTAAAACTAAAAATGTTTGTGAAAATCATTCTTATATAAAAACCCCCCTGCCTGTCTCTTGAGAAAACCCGTATCGGATACGAGATGCTCGCTTGACGTACACATGTAGATGTATGCCTCTAGTCGTCAGGCACCGGGTTCATGTAGATGTATGCCTCTATTCCCGGCATCAGGGTCATGTAGATGTATGCCTATGTTCCTGGTGATTGCTGGAGTCCTTAAGGAGACATTTTAACTAGGGGTGCACTCTTGTATGATATGAGGCCATCACATATACATATTTTCTATATGCTTGATATGATATGAGACTGCTTATGTGCTTTCTTCGGATTTCTGATCGTGTTAACATTCTTATCAAGATTTAAGATAACTATGTTGACCTTCATGATTTAGACTTGCATTGCTTATATTCCAGTATTTTAGTACAGATGACAGGTATGTATAATACCTGGCGGAGTAGTCCATGCTCACTAAGCTTGTATAGCTCAGCCCCTTTCTATACTATTTTTCTGTTATAGGATCTAGACTTGGATCGGGATAGTAGCTCATGTCTCGAGCAGGGATCGAGGTCTAGCTGGCTCTGGCGTACCTGTTTCTATGTTTAATTTCATTGGGTTGTATTAGACTCTAGTTATGTTCTTTTCCGCTGTATTTGGGGCCGTAGTTGCCCATAACTCTGTGTGTTGTACTCTATTATGACTTTTATTTGAATATGACTCCCAGTGTGTAACCGGTTATGCTATGTCATATGAATCTTATTTAGAGTACATGCTCCTTGATTTCAGGCTTAAATTGCACAGCTTATGGGTTGGGTGCACTCCCGGCCCAGCTGGTGTGACATCTGTTTCATTAGCGCAATGGGTGTTACATTTAGTGGTATCAGAGAGGTTCTATAGGTAGTCAGAGCCTTAGGGTGGGAGTCGAAGTTAAATGACATAAGGGATTAGTTGTATAAGTTGCTAAGTAGAATTATGTTATTTAACCGACTCTCGTTGAAAATTGCAGAATGCCGCCAAAAAGAGGACGTGGGAGACCTCCTAGGGTGCCACGTGAGGAGCCGCACGTGGATGCCCCTGAACCTGAAGAGTATGGTGATGCATCGCATGCGCATCCTGCCCCGGGGTACGACCCTGGTACGCAACAATTTCCGGGGATGCAGTAATTTTTTGATCAGATGGCTCAGACATTTGCTGGGTTTCCAAACTTTCAACAACAACAACAACAGTACTAGCAACAACAGCAACAATACCAACAGCAACAACAACCCAGGGGTCAGGACTATGTGACTCGAGCCCGGCAGATGGGGCTTAATCACTTCCTCGGAACACAGGAGCCGACAGAAGCCGAGGCTTGGATCCGACAGCTAGAGATGGTGTTCGAGGCGATGAGGATCCCAGAAGAAGAAAAGGTCATCACTGTGCAGCTGTTGCTGGGACAGGACGCATTGATGTGGTGGGAGTCGGCGCGGATGTGCCTTCCCAGGTCAGGTGTCTGGACCTGGCTAGAATTCAAGAGGGCCTTCGAGGAGGAGTATTCACCCCAAGTATATCGTGACGTCAAGAGAGCCGAGTTTATTTATCTGACTCAAGGAAATTCAACTGTGGCCGAGTACCACGCCAAGTTCATTGCCTTGAGTCGTTATGCACCAGAGATGGTGGAAGACCCTTATAACAGACGTAGAAAGTTTGAAGATGGTTTTAGGGATGAGATCAAGAACCTGGTCATGGCTTCCGGCTTTGTAGAATTCCGAGGAGTGGTTAAGGCTGCACTCTGAGTTGAGAGGGGTCTTAACAAGCAGAAACAAAGACTAGAAAGGTTGAACAAAAGAAGTAGCCCAAGCTCCCAAGGAGGGGAAGATACGAGGCCCAGTAAGAAGAGCAACAGCAGCAGTGGTGGTTCCTCGTCAAGTGGGAACCAGAAAGGGAAACCACAGTGTCCCGTTTGCAACAAATATGTAACGCCCCGACCCGGATCCAGGGACCTCAGGAACGTCGACAAATCGGCCGTACCCGAAAGGAGACGAGCCCCAATCGAATACAAGGACTAAAATGATAAGCAGATAATATATTTGACCATAAGATAATCAATAAATAAACCATAAAGTCTCAGCGGAAACACAATAAAATCAAATAAGGGTCCATAGCCCTCTACACAATCCAGGCCCTACAAGGGTCCTAATGGAATACAGACAATGTCCTCACACACAAAGATAAAATAACTTAGGGAGGTTCTCCAACCTCAGCAATATCCCGCCTCTAACTCTGCTGGCCCCCGAAGCTCGAGTCTACCTACTCCTCAGGACCTGAAATGAGAGAAGAGAAAAGTCGTGAGCTTTCGAATGGAAAGCCCAGTAAGTACCCTGCAAGAATCACAATGGTCAGCTGAAACATATATCAATAACATAGGATCATCAAACAAAGGGGCTACACCCCATACAAACAGATCCTAACATCCAACTACGGCCCTCAGAGCCCTGGATGAGAAGTCCAAAGTCAATTCAGCAACGATTTCCCCCGGACAACCAGTGGCCGCATGTCATGTAACGCAGCCTCGCATCGCAACAATAAAGATCGGGCGAGCTTAATTTAACCTGTCGCACTCAGTAGCGCCACCTCTACATGTCGACACGGCCAGCAAATCTACCCCACTGACAGGGATACGGAGCCTCAAACTCCACTGCAACCGGGCGGAAGATCAAAACTCAGTTGGCACGTACCTCCCGGCCAGCACACAAGACCATGTGCCTATGATCAAGTGTCGGCCCACGGGTGGGTAGTCCAACTAAGCATTTCAACAAACCAGTAGTGAAACTTACACTCTTATCCGGACAAAGCACAGGCTCACGTGTTTTCACGGCCACGTGCCGATCAACGGATCCTCGTGATTAGTTAACACTACCTCTAGCTCATCAATCACATACATACCAGGAAAGATAGCAACAAGCATGTATGTGCATGAATCAAAATGTTGGTGTAATAAACAAGAACATGCTAACTAATAGCATCTAACAAAATCAAGAAAACCCATACAAGGGTGGAAACGAGGCCGTAGTTACTTACCTCTACTGCCATGATCCAACAATCAAGGCCAGATTCTGGCCTCCGGATGAAGCTCAACGCTCCACACCGATATCTAGTACACAGAGATCCGCACTCAACACACGCACGAATACTCAAAATAATATCGTCTACTGTAAAACCAAAGAATTTTAGGGATTAAAATTTCTTTTTGGGTTTTATTTAATTGGAAAATGAGGAAAACCCCCAAGGTTTGATCAAAATGAAATTTTGATGGAGAAACAAATTTCTAAATTAAAGAAAATTCCCCAAACCTTGAATACATGGATTTGTATTTACTCCCTTTAATTAGTTTGGTAATTAAACCAAGAAATAAGAGAAAACCCTAGTTGGGTATAATTGGGGCTACCAAGGGTATTTTGGTAATTAAGAGGAATGAATGAATTCTTGGGATGAATTCATTAAATAAAGGAAGGATTGGTGGTTTATTTAATAAAAGGAAAGAGGGTAAAATAAAGGATTAAAAGGTTTAAAACCCTAATTAGGGTTAGTTGGGAGTCAGAGGGACCTCTTGGTAATTATGGAAAGTACTGAGGACCGAATAGAAATTTTTCTCTCTCACAGGGAAGGACTTAATTGTGACTTAAGAAAATATTAGGGACTTGCGAGGAATTGTCCTCTTTCACAGGCTTGGGCTTTGGTGTAACCTAAAAATATTTCGTGGACCTCTCGGATAATTTTTTGAGAGAAAAATCTATTTAGAAGAGGATTTAACTACCGAGATTAGACCATCTCTGCACTGCGTGTTTTATCTCGAGAGGCATTATAAAGGCTCTCATAGAGCCACGTGGCGAAGTTGAGATGGAATCCATCTCATCGTATACCAAATACGGTGACAAAGGAGAAAGGGTTGGGTAAGGGTGATCCTACCGTGCGGGTAGTTTATAACCGGCCCATCTAAGTGGGTGGTGGATGCTAGGAAAATGGAGAAAATCCGGCCGTTGAGTGAGATTAAATCTCAACCGGTCATCTTTGATGATAACGAACTTCGAGGCCAAGCTGCTTTTAATCCGGCGGTGGAAATAAGAGATGTAATCTCAGCGCCCATCTAGCGGAAGTGCCGATCCCGGCACTACGCACCCCATCACTAATCAAACGGCCACGGCCGTGGGCGGGCACCGCCTTCTCCCCGGAGTTTCAAGCACATGTACGGCCGACGAATCCGAGAATAAAGCCGGGAGCGCTATCAACGCCTGGCCCCGCCTCTACTCTATAAGAACCCCAGCCCCTCGGCCACGGAGACAAAGGAGAAAGAGAAAATCAAGAAGCTCACGGCAGGGTTGGCTGGAGAAGGGGATTCGCCACGTGGGGTCTCGAATACTCTGTTGGTACCGAAGAACCGAATTAAGGTATGAATTCTCTACCGTTTCAATTTCGCGTTTGATGCATTGATAGGGCGGTTTAGGGCTCGTCGGAGCGAGCAAACGGAACCGGTTGTGGGGAGGCTCGGGAGAGGGAATTAGGAACCACTGGATGCGCTGACAAGCTATTGGCCTTGGCCGGCAGACGGCTCGTAAGCGCTATTTGTGCGGCCCATAAAACGCGTCAGTGGAGAGATGGATTTCCAAATGAGCTCTCCTAAGGTAGAGGCTTCCTCGGCCGCGACTGGAGATAGGAGAAGATAATAATAAAAAAAAAATTAAATTAATTATTAACTTAGGTGATGGTTAAATTTAAGTGAATATTAATAACTTTGGATGTGACAAACATTAAGGGGGTTAATCAACTGTTTTGAATTAATGTTAAAAAAAGGGTTAAAGCCATTTTTGGTCCCTGAAAAAGGGACCAATGTTCATTTCCATCCCAAAATTCAAAATTTGTTCAATATGGTCCCTATGTATTGCATATTTTGACATTTTAGGTCCCTATATATTCCTTATTTTGGCATTTTTGGTCCCTATTGCTGACATGGCGGTCATGAGGAATACCAATAAAATGCATATAATATTTTTATTATTATGTTTAGGGCGTTATTTTCTTTGATGTGGAGTGATAAGTGGCGGTATATGCTTTGATGTGGACCGTATTGAACAAATTTTAAATTTTTGGGATGGAAATGAACATTGGCCCCTGCTTTCGTGTGACCAAAAAATGGCTTTTAACCCTTAAAAACCTAGGTGGTGTGACATTATTATTAAGGTCATTAATCAATCGCTGATTAAAATGATTTGTATGGAGGTGTGACAATTATTTGATTAATTATTTTGGAACATAGTAGTGTGACGAAATAATCATTAAATAAGGAACTTGGTTAATTATAGTTAACTAAGAGTTTTAAAAAAAAGGGTTTAAAACCTTAGTGTGACAATTAATTGATTAATTGATTAATTGATTTGTATAGTTGATATAACTATATGGGACTTTGGCAGTGTGACAAAAATCAATTAACTATTATGCTTGAGTATAATCCTATGGAATTATAGGTGTGACACAATCAGTTTGGTTAACTAACTAGGTTAATTAAATTGATTATATGGGAAGCTTGGCAGTGTGACAAAATAATAGAATAATTTATTATTATGTGTGACGTACTTAATTGATTAATGATTGGTATAATTTAAGAGATTACTAAGGTTATTAAGTATTGTTAATAGACCATCTAATGTGACAACGATTAATCAATTAAGTTGAACCAATCTGTTGGGTTGATTAAATAAAACAACTTGATTGAAAGTTAAAAGGATTGGGTTCAATTGGATTTAAACATTTGGTGATTAAACTTGGGTTAACCTTGTTTGCCAAATTGGGCTTGGGCCCAAATTGAGATTGAGCAAATTAATAAGATGTTAAGTAAGAAGACTAGGATTAGTCTATTAATCAATTGATCTAACCCAACTCTTGGAATGTAAGTTTGATCAACTTAATTTGGATCAAGGGCTTGGATCAATTTAAGAAAATCAAATTAATTAGACTAAGTTGATTTAACGTGATGACTAGTGCTTAGTCTAGTGGGTAATTGAGTTAGTCAACTTGATTAAGTTGAACCTTGGAGTTGGATCAAGTAATAAGATTAGTTCTACACCATTATTTGAATTTATGGGTGAACTAATCAAGTTAATTGGCTAAGGTTAGTCAAGTAACAAAGAGGGATCGGGTTGAATCCAAGCTAGTTAAATTAATTTGATTGAACCAAATGACTTGGGTTTGTCCAGTAGCAAAGTGGTTTAATCCAAATTTAAGTTAATCAATGACTTGATTAAGCTTGACATTGGATTTGAATTAAACAAATGGGTTAGGTTAACCCATTAATTGGATTAATTGGTGAATTAGTTAAATGAAACTTGGTCAAGTTAACTTAGTTATGAAGTTGAAAGGTTGGAATTATTTGGGTGTTGTCTTTGGGGTTTATGAGGGAGGTTTGGAATGGGAAGGGTGCCATGGGGGTTATGAATTTGAAAGGTTGGAATAATTTGGGTGTTATCTTGGGATTTATGGGGGAGGTTTAGAATGTGAAGAGTTGTAGAGGTTACACTTGTGAGGCCTATATAAAGCATGTAATCTTGAAGCTTGGCATAGAGCAATAGCAAGTTTGAGAAAGTTTATGGGCAATTGGGAATCAAGAAGAGAGGTGAGAAGAAGGAAGAAAAGAGAAGAAAGCTTGAGAGACTAGGAATTTCTGTTCAAAGGAGTGTTGAGCATGCTCTATGTTCATTGCCATTTCGACCATTTTCACCGTTGGATCGTGCTGAAATTTTGGTGAGATTATTCACGACTCTTTATTCTTCATTTTGAACGGTTAAGATTGTTTTTGGTGTCCGGTAGAGTAGGTTTCTGGGGTGTGAAACAGAACCTATCACTGCTGATTTCTTGCACCTACCAGTTTCATCATCTGGTTCAATCGGATGATCATTTCTAGTTTGATCGAGCTGATTTTTGGTGAGCATAGTGAAGACTTGTCCTGACCCAATCTGAAAAGTGGAGATCTGGTTTGGACGGTCAGTTTGTCTTCAGTGTCTGTAGACATCTATACTCGGTGAGTTTCTTTAAATTCCTGCATCTCACTTATGCGTGGTGATAAATATGAGGATTCATATATGCATGAGTAAAGAATTGGTCCAAGGGTTGGAGTTTGATCTTGATGTGGACATCAAGGCTAAGTATCCAATTCAAGTCCCAACAGAACCGGTGACGAGGGCTCGAGCTAGAAGATTTAAAGAGGAGCTTAGCAACTTGGCATGGAGAATTCTACAACAGGAAGAGAGCGTGATCACTACTGATGGTGAATAAAAGCTGGTCCTACTCATCCAAGCCGATTCCACTTAGACGCTTGATGAAGATTTGGATGAAGATTTGGTTGTTATTTGTTTTTGAGTTTAATATGTGAACTAGAGTCTTTTGTAATTGCCTAGTCTTGCTGGGCTTTGTGGGTCTTTGGGCTGAAGTTGCTCTTTAGTTGGTTGTTTTTTTCTTTTATCTTTAAGGGTAGTTTTGAACTTTTACTTCTTAGAAGTTCTCTAGGGTTTCGGGCTATATATATAGCCCCATGTAGCAGCCATGAAACTTCAACTTTGATCTATGAGTATTTGTGAGGTTTTCTTCTTGATTTCTTGAAGAAACTTTTTTTTAAGAACTTATCAAGGGTTTCCTTGTGGCGTTCAAACTGACTTATCAATTGGATTTCCATCTCCTTTTGTGGCGTCATCCCCTTACCAAGGTTCGTGCTTCGCTAAGCATTGGGTCGAGGTTTCCATCCGTTCTTCTTGAATCCGTGGCTTTTCTTCTTCTTGCCAAATTTGTTTTCGGGTTTCGTCACAATCGTTGGCGGGGTTCGTATCAGTTGGTATCAGAACTAAGTCCATCCTTTCGACCTATCTTCTATTGATTTCTGTTCATTTCTCTTACAAAAAAAAAAAAAAACAAAAAAAACAAATTTGCATCTAGATGTTTCATTGATTGAAGACGCCCATATTTTTGTTCTTGCTTTGAGATAGGGATTTCTTTCTTTTATGAGATTCCTTTTATTGATTCCGAAATTACAAAATAGTTTGTGAAGATCTGAGTTTGTGGAAATTGAAGAACTGAGTTTCTGAAAAAAAAACAAAGGAAAAAAAAAACAAAGAGTAGAAAAGGAAAGAAGAATAAAAAATAAAAAATAAAAAAAATCGTTTTGAATTGCCAAAAAAATTCTTGAAAAGGTAATGAGGATGCCATTCTTGAATTGCCATTCTTGAATTTCCAAAATTTCTTGATTTGTTTCGGTTTGAGTTGCCATTCTTGAATTTCCAAAATTTCTTGATTTGTTTCGGTTCGAATTGCCATTCTTGAATTGCCAAAATTTCTTGAATTGCCAAAAATCCAGCCCATTTCTTGAATTGCCAAAATTTCTTGATTTGTTTCGGTTTGAATTGCCACTTGAACCCTTTGATGATGGTTTTTTATTAAGTTTTGAAAGAACTCAAAGAAGAAAACGAGTGGAAAAAGGCAGCGAGGTGAGATCATTTGAGGGTAAAAGCCAAATTGATTGAGTGATACACGAGTGGATTTGAGTGAATTATTTCTTGGAGTGAAATACGTGAGTTTTTGTGGTGAGGGTAATTTTTATCTAACATTGCTTGCAGGTTTCCATCATGTCTCAAATTCCGGAGAGAAACACAAGCGAGGAGAGTACCCATCCAACTATTCCAAATTTGCAAGTGCAAGCTATAATTGGGAAATGAGAAGGATGATGAGGGCGGAACTTGAGCAAATACATGAGAGGATGGATAGGGTTGAAGAGGGAGCACAACGGGACAACCACCGTTGTTCCAAACATCCCAAGGAGAAATAGGGTGCCCCAACGGGAAGGTGAAGGTGTGGGGGCGTTTGATGTGGGAAATTTCGGTAAAGACTTTGATAGGATGTCAACGGGCAGCCCTAGGAGATATGGTCGAGATAGAGACGCTTCTGAATCGAAAAGTAGACAACAATTTGGGTAGTATCAAGTGAGGATTCCGCATTTCAAGGAAAGAGTGAACCCGAAGCATACCTTTGAATGGGAGAAGAAGATGGAGTTGGTTTTCGATTGTCACAACTACTCCAAATGAAGAAGGTAAAACTTGCCGCTATTGAGTTTCTTGATTATGCTATTGTGTGGTGGGATCACGGCTTGTGCGCCAATAGGAGGCTTAAGTGGAGATTTGCCTATTGAGACTTGGGATGACATGAAGAGGGTGATGAGGCGTGGTTTTGTGCCATCTTATTACTACCGGGATCTATACCTTAAGCTTCCAAGGTCTTGACAAGGTTACAAAAGTGTTGATGAATATTATAAAGAAATGGAGATGGCTATGATTCGGCCAATGTGGAGGAGGATCGGGATGCAACAATGGCAAGGTTTTTGAATGGGTTGAATAGAGAGATTGCCAACACGGTTGAGCTACATCACTATGTGGAGTTGGAAGACTTGGTGCATATGGCAATGAAGGTTGAGAGGCAATTGAAGAAGGGTGGTACAAGTGCACGTCCGAGACCCACCCCACAAAATTCTAGTGCAACACCATGGAGGCCGAATTATCCAAGGAAAGATGAAAGTAATTCCAACCCCAAGGCCAAAACTGAGCAAAATTCAACCACTGCTTCCACAGCTTCTCAAAGTAAGACACCCACAACTTTGTCTCATTCTAGTGAAATTAAATGTTTCAAATGTCAAGGAAGAGGTCACATAGCTAGCCAATGCCCGAACAAGCGGGTTATGGTGATTCGGGAGAATGGGGCAATAGATTCTGAAGATGAGGGTGAGCTAGATGACATTCCACCAGTGGAGGATGATCTTTTGGGAGAAGAGGAGTTTGGGGCCGAGCATGGTGAGATGCTTGGATTAGTTGCCCGGAGAACCTTGAACTTGCAGGCTAAGGTGGAGGAAGAAGAAGTGCAAAGGGAGAACATCTTTTACACTCGTTGTCATGTGAAGGACAAGGTATGTAGTGTTATTATTGATGGTGGTAGTTGCACTAACGTTGCTAGTTCTTCCATGGTTGAGAAGCTAGGGCTCCCAACACTCAAGCACCCCCGTCCATACAAGTTGCAATGGCTGAATGATAGTGGTGAAGTGCGGGTTACTAAGCAAGTTGTGGTGCCATTTCGGATCGGGAAATATGAGGATGAAGTGTTGTGTGATGTGGTACCCATGCAAGCGGGACATCTCCTTTTAGGAAGGCCTTGGCAATTTGATAGACGTGTGCAACATGATGGCTTCACCCAACAAGCACTCCTTCACTTTCCAACAACGAACCATCACTCTAGCTCCGATGACACCGAAACAGGTTTATGATGATCAAGTGATGATGCAAAAACTAAGTGATCAAAAGAAAATGAGAGATCAAAAGAATTTGAGTAATCACAAGAGAGTGAGTGAAGAGATGAGTAGTGGTGAGAAACAAGAAAGCAAGGTCAATCTAGTGAGAGAGAAAAGAGAGAGATGAATTCACCAAAGAGGGAAAATTAGAGGGAAAAAGAAATTTCTATGCAAAACAAGTGAGGTTAAGCGAGCTTTTCTTGCAAAGCGGCCGATGATTGTACTTATGTACAAGGAGGCCCTTTAAACACTAACCAACCTGACTCTTCATTGCCTAGTGTTGTTGTTTCTATTTTGCGGTGAGTTCGAGGATGTGTTTCCTGAGGAGGTACCACATGGCTTACCCCCTATCCGGGGGATAGAACACCAAATTGACTTTATTCCCGGTGTTTCAATTCCAAA